>JAXFYN010000095.1:545194-818194 GCA_036172215.1 Camellia granthamiana | reverse complement strand
ATTTCCGGTTCGGCCGCCGATAAGGCCTTCAATTAGCAGTTTAAACACGAAACATGAACAGATAATCAAATAATCAAACAGATAGGATATGCAATACAATAGAGATATACTTGATCAATTCAGTTCCAATTTCAGTCAGTCAGTTCAGTAATTTATTCAGTTCACTTATCAGTCGTAATTAGTTCAGTTTATCGGTAATCAGTGCTTATTCGGTAAACAGTGACGAGGGTTGTTACAGTCTCCCCTCCTTAAAAAGAGTTTAGTCCTCTAAACTCGAGTTACCTTCTTTCTGGAAGAAAACAGGATTCAGTGGGAACAAGTCAAGATATCTTTTAGCCATGTCATCTTCCCTTTCCCAAGTGGCATACACGCCACCATGGTTTTGCCAGTCAACTTTTACTAATGGAATCTCTTTGTTCCTCAATTTCTTGATCCGTCTGCTCACAATCTGTATAGGCCGTTCCTCGTACGTGTAGTCATCACTCAACACTATCCGAGTAGGCTCAATTACATGGAAAGGATCCCAGAGATAGTCTCTCAACATCGAAATGTGGAAGACGTTGTGCATATGCTCCATTTCAGGAGGAAGCGCAACTTGATACGCCACCGGATTGATTTTCTCAATAATCTCATACGGTCCAACGTATCTGGGCGCTAACTTGCCTTTGACTCCAAAACGAGTCTAGCCCTTCATTGGTGTCACTTTCACAAACACGTGATCACTCACTTTATACTCTCGGTCTCGTCTTCTAACATCTGCATAACTTTTCTGTCTACTCTGTGCAGTTTTCAGTCTCTGTTGTATCAGTTTCACTTTCTCAGTCGTTTCATAAACAATCTCGGGCCCAAGTAAAGGCCCATCTCCGACTTCTGCCCAGCAAATCGGAGATCTACAATTTCTGCCATACAATGCTTCGAAAGGCGCCATACCAATACTCGAATGGTAGCTGTTGTTGTAGGCGAATTCAACCAATGGCAAATGGCTTTCCCAATTTCCCTGAAAATCAAGGATACACATTCTCAGTAAATCCTCCAGAGTTTGGATGGTCCTTTCTGACTGTCCATCTGTCTGAGGATGATAGGCACTACTCAACCTCAATTCAGTTCCCAATGCAGTCTGTAGGCTTTGCCAAAACCTCGATGTAAACTTCGAATCCCTGTCAGAAACAATGGATACAGACACTCCATGCAGTCTAACAATTTCATCAATATAAATTACAGCCAACTTGTCGGCATTATAAATTGTCTTGACAGGTAAGAAGTGAGCAGATTTGGTCAGTCTATCAACAATAACCCAAATTGAGTCCATACCTTTATTGGAGCGAGGCAATCCAACGATGAAGTCCATCATGATATGCTCCCATTTCCACTCCGATATGGGTAGGGGTTGCAGTAAGCCTGCAGGTCGCTGATGTTCCGCTTTGACTTGTTGGCAATGAAGACATTTCGACACAAAATCGGCAATTTCTTTCTTCATTCCCGGCCACCAGAAGTTCTGTTTCAAGTCTTGGTACATTTTCGTATTCCCTGGGTGGATAGAAAATTTTGAATTGTGGCCTTCTTGCAGAACTCTTCTTTTCAGTTCAGTATCATTCGGCACACACAGTCTTTCTTGAAACTTCAGTACATCATTTTCAAATTTGAATCCCAGTCTCGGGTTAGATTCTCGTTCATCAATGATCTTTTTCAAGAAGTCATCATGTTGCTGTCTCTCTTTAATCTCTTCAATCAAAGCCGGTTGAGCAGAAATAGCAGCCAAGGTTCCCCCTTGTTCTCGCAAAACAATTTCAATTTCAGATTTTTCAAGGTCACAAAGCAACTCCTTCTGCCCGGTGAGTAAGCAAGCTAAGTTCCCAATCGATTTCCGACTCAATGCATCGGCAACGGTGTTGGCCTTTCCCGGATGATACAGAATCTGTAGGTCATAGTCTTTAATCAGTTCTAGCCATCTCCGTTGTCTCATGTTCAGTTCTTTCTGTGTGAAGAAATATTTCAGACTCTTGTGGTAGGTGTACACTTCACATGTTGCCCCATACAGATAGTGACGCCAGATTTTCAGTGCGAAAACTACTGCAGCAAGTTCCAGGTCATGGGTTGGGTAGTTCTTTTCATGAGGCCTCAGTTGTCGGGAAGCATAAGCAATAACTCTCCCATTCTGCATTAAAACACATCCCAAACCTTTGTGAGAAGCATCGCTAAATACAGTATAACCATCCGTACCTGAAGGTAAGGTAAGCACAGGTGCAGTCACAAGTCGAGTTTTCAACTCTTGGAATGCTGATTCCCTTTGGTCAGTCCAGTCAAATGATATCCCTTTCTGTGTCAGTTGAGTCAACGGTAAGGCGATTTTGGAGAAATCTTTGACGAATCTTCTGTAATACCCAGCCAATCCCAAAAAGCTTCGGACTTCTGTCACATTTGTTGGTCTAGGCCAGTTTACTACAGCTTCAATTTTCTGTGGATCCACTGAAATTCCATCTTTGCTAATAACATGCCCCAAAAACATAACATGGTCAAGCCAAAATTCACATTTAGACAGTTTAGCATAAAGTTTCTGTTCTCTTAAGGTCTGTAGGGCAAGTCTCAGATGATGTTCATGTTCTTCTCTACTTTTTGAATAAATCAGTATGTCATCAATAAATACCACAATGAAGTCATCAAGGTACGGTTTGAAGATTCTATTCATGAGGTCCATAAATGCTGCAAGTGCATTGGTAACTCCAAAAGGCATAACTAAAAATTCGTAATGTCCATACCTCGTTCTGAAAGCAGTTTTATCGATGTCTTCTGGTTTAACTTTCAATTGATGGTACCCGGATCTGAGGTCGATCTTTGAAAATACCTGAGCTCCCTGTAACTGATCAAACAGGTCATCAATACGCGGTAATGGGTATTTATTCTTTACAGTTACCTTATTCAGTTCGCGGTAATCAATGCACAGTCTCAGTGAGCCATCTTTCTTCTTTACAAACAAAACCGGTGCACCCCACGGTGAGGTACTAGGTCTGATGAACTTTTTGTCTAACAGTTCTTGCAGTTGCACTTTCAGTTCTTTCAGTTCAGTTGGGGCCATTCGGTAAGGAGCTTTAGATATCGGTTGTGTTCCCGGAATTACATCAACGGTGAATTCAATCTCCCTGTCAATCAAATCCCCTGGCAGATCATCTGGAAATACATCTGGGAATTCTCTTACTATAGGAATACAATTCACATCAGTTTTAACACTATCATCAGTAGACACAGTCAGCACAGAACACAGATATCCTTTACACCCCTTTCTAATCAGTTTAACAGCTTTCACAGAAGAAATCAGATACGGAGGAGGTACTACTCCACTCCCATTAAACACAAATTCAGGCAAACCAGGAGGGCAGAAAACTACTTGTTTAGTCACACAATCAATAGTGGCATGATATTTTTGTAACCAATCCATCCCCAATATTACATCAAAATGGTCAATGTTCAATGGCAGTAAGTCAATAAACAGACGCATATCCCCAACAATAATTTCACAAGCAGGATACATATATGCACATGTCATGGATCCCCCAACAGGTGATGATACAGCTAGCAGATAATTCATGGGTTCTAAGGGTCTATTCAATTTCCGTGAAAAAGCATGCGACACATAAGAATGTGTAGACCCCGAATCAATCAATACATATGCATTTTGTGTACAAATAGAGAGGATACCTGACACAACGGTCTCAGTATTTTGCATGTCTCCCGGTACTAGGGCAAACACTCGGCCCTGCCTCATAGGCTCTTTCCCAGTAGCTTTGGGGTTAGGCTTTAGTGCTGCAGTTGATGCTGCTGCGCTTGGTGCAGCTTTGCTACTGGCTTGTGGAGCAGAGGGACGGTCTCTAACCATGTGGCCCACCTTGCCACATCTGTAACAGGCTCCGGATATTTTGTGACAAACCCCTTTATGTTTGTTGCCACATACAAAGCAGGGTGGAATGAACCCACTCCCTTGACTGGGGCTAGTTGTTGACCCCGTATTCTGTTTCTTGTTGGAAGGGTTGTGCTTGCCTTTCTTGAATTTGAAATTCTGTCTTTTACCACGCCATTCAGATACCGGCGTCTCAGATTGTCTCACAGCCTCGATGTTCGACTCAGCCATCAATGCTCGGTCAAGAACACCCACATAAGTCGGTAGCTTTAAGACATTTATTCGGTCAAGTATTGCAACATTAAGGCCGTCTTCAAATTTCCTGGCCTTCTTATATTCAGTGTCCACCATGTGTGGCGCATATCTAGCAAGCTCGGTAAATTTCGTTTCATATTCAGCCACAGACATTATACCCTGTTTCAGTTGTTCAAATTCAGTTACTTTCCTATCCCTAACGCACTGTGGGAAGTACTTTTCAAAGAAGGACTCCTTGAACTGAGCCCAAGTCATAACAGTATTCGTATCACGGATCAACATCCACCACCTTCTAGCTTCTTCTTGTAGGGTGAAGGTAGCTAACGGTACTTTATTCGCTTCTGAGCACGGCAACACTTCAAATAGTTTTTCTGTTTCAAGCACCCAAGCTTCAGCCTTTAGCGGTTCAAGGCCTCCCTGAAAGGATGGCGGTTTCATCTTGCTGAATTTATGGGTGAGAGCAATTATGTCCCCATCATTCACATTTACATTTGGTTCCGGCTGTACCGGAGGAGGAGGAGGTGGGGGCTGTTGGTTCTGTTGTTGTTCAAGTCTAGCCGTTATCAATTCCATCATTCTTTCCATTCTTTCCATTCTTGCCTCGGTAGCTGAGGATTCAGGTTCATTTGCATTGTCCATTTCACTATAAACAGTTATAACAGTTATAGCAATTATAACATAAACAGTTGCATATTCAGTCAGTTATCACATTAGCATGTATTCAGTCATAACATAGCCACACACTTTTCAAGTTCATGAAATGCCCTAATCACTTTTCTAGGACACCCTAAAGCTCATTTGGACACGTGTGTGGGGTATAACTCGTGGTTAAGTATCGCTCTGATACCACTCTGTCACGACCCAAACCCGGCCCTATGGGTTTAGCACCGTAACCGGCCAGTAATCCGAGATTACCGAAGGCCTGCTTAACAGTAATACAGTAAAACAGAGTACAGGGCCTGGCGGAAGCCAATACAGTAATAAAACAATGTCCAATGAGCTGTGACAGTCTGTATGCCAAAAGATTTTTCATACATATTTACAGAACAATACATATACATACATGTCATTCAGTGAAACAGGGACTTAATCCCCAATCAACAGTACGGTAAACATTCAGTCTATACAATCCATTCGGTTATTACAAAACAGTACGACGGTGCAAAAAGGGGAAATACTAAAACACCCCTAAGCCTTAGCATCATAGGCTCGGAACCTCGCAGTGAGGCACATAGACTGGCTTGACAAAACTGGAGTTTACTCCGACGCTTCTAGCTTCGGTCCGGTGCCTGTACACCTACATATATATATGAGCAGTGAGCTAAAGCCCAGTGAATAACACAAAGCGTAAAGAGGTTTAGAATGAATGTCCTTACAATAATGAAAACAGTTCAATTCAATCAGTATATCAGTTGTTCAGTACAGTAAACAGTCATATGTGGTACATCCATTAGCATAACGGTAACAGTAGGTCAGTAAGACCGAACAGTAATGATGGCCATCAGTCAGTAAACAGTAGTGGTTCCCCAAGGGAACCGACAGAGATCTCTGTAACAGTAACAGTAAACAGTAGGTGCTAAGGATGCCACAGTACAGTTCAGAAATAAAGGACATACATTCATTCAGTAACAATATCCGTTCAGTAAGCAGTTCAGTATTCAGAAGATAAACATTTTGAACATATCTTTACACAATTGTTACTCACAGAGTTCTGGGCTACAGTAGGCTAGAGCGTCTCCTCGGAATGCCAACCCTATACAGTTAACAGATTGAACACACTCTAAGTTACACAGTTGGGAAAGATAATAACTTAATCCCTAAATTTGCCTCGGCGTGTTCTACATATATATCCTCACTAAGATGTTTTAAACTAGGCCTAAGAATGCCTAGAATGGGAGGAGGATGCAAAGATATATTCAGAAAACATTTTCAGAATTTCAGTGAAATAGAGTCCCGCTCGAGCGGACAAGCAGACAAAGGTACCCGCTCGAGCGCCACTTTCCCCGCTCGAGCGTGTCACTCAATACTCCGCTCGAGCGTACATTTCTCCGCTCGAGCGGACTGATAAACAGTGCAAAGTACTGGATGCTCGATATCTCCGCTCGAGCGTGAATAACTCCGCTCGAGCGGACTGTAAAACAGGTCAAAGTACTGGGAGCTTGATTTCCCCGCTCGAGCGGCACTTCCCCCGCTCGAGCGGAACGACCAAAATCTGGAAATTCCAGATTTGAGTCCCAAGCTCAAAATCAAGTTTTGATGCACAAAATTCGATCCTCTTGGGCCAATTTTTTCTGGAAACACTTGCAAACACATAGAATAACATAATTCAAAGCTCAATTTGAGAAATCAAAGCCCAAGGGTGTTTAATTCAAACCCAATTTCAAACCATTATTCAAGAACAAGATGAACATGCAACATGCATGGATTCAAATCATTTCCAAACTTCAATTTGGTGCTCTAAGGAGCCAATTGTTCCAAAAACAAGATGAAAACATGGTTTATTCTCAAAACATGGACATGCATGTGATAATCTATGGAGAACAACCTCAAAAATGAGAGACATGTACATGCATGCAACAATTTAGCTCTATTCCAACACCTATGGATCAATCCAAGACTCAAATCACTAGAGGCTCAAGAATTAAGCAAGAACAAGCTCAAATACTTTAATAAAAGGTTGAATTCTCTTACCTAAGTCTTGAATTAGAGGTATGGAGGCTTAATTAGCAATCTACACTTCAATTCCTCAAGGTTTCAACCCAAACTCACAAGAACAACTCTCTCTCTCTCTCACTCTCTTCCTTGGTCGGTTGCGCTCTCAAATGTGGCTGAAGAAATGTTTTGTGCAAGGCAAGGTTGAGTCTCTCAATGTATGGCATAGTGGCCCACTAATAGGGTAGAAATGTAAATAAGGCAACATTTGTGTTTTAGCTCATTTTAATCTAATTTAATCATACCTAATCAGTTTTCAGATAATTATGCTATAAAATCACATAAATTATGATGATTATGAAACATCAGTCGGTTTCCGGTTCGGCCGCCGATAAGGCCTTCAATTCACAATTTAAACATTAAAACATAAACAGATAATCAAATAACCAAACAGATAGAATTACAATTAAACAGATATACTTAGTCAATTCAATTCCAGTTTTCGGTCAGTCAGTTTAGTACTTTAATCAGTCCAATTATCAGTCATAACCAGTTCAGTTTAACGGTAATCAGTAGTTATTCGGTAAGCCGTAATGAGGGTTGTTACAAAATGCCCTCCCGAAACACTTCGAAATCAAGTCGACCAATCATCGACTACTGGACCTCTGGCGAAAAAATATGTCGTGTAAATTCAATTGCCACGTGTGGATCTCGGACGATCGAATCTGCCTCCGTCATCGATTTGTTCCCAATAAAGACTGAAAACTCAACGGGCGCGGTGGCCCACTGGCTTCACTTCGCAAATGAGGGGAGTTCCCCCGCTGCCACTTCTCCTTCTTAGGAGACCTGCTTCGATAACATAGAGAGTGACACCTCTCGCTCTCCCCAGACGCCCTACTTCCCGTTCGTGAAGGTTCGCTACCTCGATTCATCGCTGAGTCCAGCTCAGCCAGTGTCCTACCTTCTCCCCTGCTGTTGAAGAATAGTCTACTTGACATTCACACTTTTCCAACCTCGTTCGACGCACTAGGTTGAGTTGAGTTTGGACACACTAATGGAATCTACGCGCATGAAGCAACCACCCTTTTTTATTACTCACGGGTGCACCGCACTCCCAAGGCGATCTCATCAATGCTCGCATTCCATAAGACACCGATCTTCGGCGTTCCAATTCATTAACTGGGGCAAGGGCAGATTCATTAATCTTAGCAGCCAAGGGTTCGCTAATCTAATCGGTCAAATCTCAAGGCCTTGCGCCAATATGTTCATGTGCCCCAGCCATTCCATGAACCGCCGATATTCGGCGTTCTAGTTCATTCTTAACTAGGGCAAGGGCAGATTCATTAATCTTAGCGGTTAAGGATTCGCTAATCTAATCAGCCAAATTTCAAGGCCTTGCACTGATAGGTTTACATGCCTCAGCCATTCCATAAGCCATCGATATTCGGCGTTCCAGTTCATTAACTAGGGCAAAGGCAGATTCATTAATCTTAGCGGCCAACAGTTTGCTAATCTAATCGGTCAAATCTCAAGGCCTTGCGCCGATATGATCATGTCATTTGGACATGTTTATGAATTCATTCGGCTAAATTGAAAGACGGCTAAATTGCCAAGATACACAGTTATCTAATCAGCAGCTATTTAGTGGGATGTTTAATTTACTCATCTCATGATCCTACACCCTATTGGATCGATAGCTAGCATGTGCAACAGACAGTAGTCATTTTACAAAAAGTAGTGAAAAGCAAAAAATCTTCATTAATAACAAAAATTGAGTACAGACAATAATGAAAAGCAAAGAAAATTTTCATTCATAAATTGAGTACAAATAGTAGTCATTTTATACATGAAAATTGCCTTAAATTAACAGAAATCTACTAACAAAAATTTACAAGAACCATGCATGGAAGATGCCTAACAAAAATCAAAATGTCACCCTAGTCAATCTTCAGGGTCAGACTCTAGCGGCTCAACATCCACCTGCTCGTATGAAATCGGCTGGGCCAATGTCACATGCAGTGACGGCTTTGAGCCAGCCGTGTTTGAAGCCCCGATTCTTTAATTTGGGGACTTCCTCCACATAGTTCTCCAAGGCGATGTCCTTCCCAGCTTGGAACGCTTTGGAAATCTCGGAGTCGGCTCTTTCCTTCGCTTTCTTCGATTCTTCTAAGTTGGCTTCTAGCTTGGCAATCACCTCCTTGGCTAACTTGAGCGCATCTTTGCTCGCATTTGCCCTCTTCTCGATGGCCAATCTGAGCTGGTCAGAACTTCTCACCTTTTTTGCCTTGGCGTCGACCCTTGCACTTTCCTCCACCGCTTTCGCCACCTCGTACTCGGCTCTTTGAGAGGCTTTCGCGGCCTTGCTCTTCTCACTTTCATTTTTCGCTTTCAGAAAGCCAATCTGTTCAATAGCATCGTGTTGACGGTGGCCTATTTTGGCTATCCTTCCCGCCGTCTGCAAAACAGGAAATTAGAATAAAAATAAAAATATAGGCAGAAAGCAGCAGATAAGGATCAAGTCATGTACCAATATGGCCAACTGAGAGGCTAATGCTATTGCCAGCAAATCTGGCTCCACCCGAAAAGTTGCCCTGTCAGCCGGTAGGGAAATTGAGGAAGCCATGCTCAATGCCACGACCAGATCTTTCAGAGCTGACGCATCAAAGGAAATCGGCACGTTTTTTATCCTTGGTTGAACGACAAATGGCACAACCGAGTCCGACTCCTCTATATACGGCCATTTGTCGGTAGGGCTTTCCTCAGAGCCGACTTCGCTCTCAGTGGGATGCTTCTCCCTCCTCTGATCGGTCTCCTGACTTAACCGTTCGAGTATCTCCTCTGTCTCGGCCGTCTCAATTTGAGCTGTTTCTTCCACAATAACAGGTGGAGAAGACTCAGTTGCAGCAGCAGGTTCAGAATGGATGGTCTCGGCCCTCCTCCGAGCGGCTATCCGTTCGGTATTCTTCCTCCTTGCCATCTGCGTAAGCGATTCCCCCGCCATGTTCTCAGGATATGAGCCGGGGAGATCTTCTAAATCAGTAAAAATGTCTTCAAATGAGACGTCCTCTCGACCTGAAGTAGATGGAGGGTTGGATGGATTAAGGTCAGCTTTTTCAAACGCCAAGTTTAGAGCCTCGTCAACTTCTTCGGCTTCCAAAGTGGACTGACTTGGCTGCTTGGCGACTTCCTCGGCTACTAGTTCTTCGACCTGCTCTGAATCAGAAGCTTACAAACCAATCTACCTAAGGCTTTTGAAGCGGGGGAAGATAAAGGCCGTGAGCTGCTGTTCGCCCGGTGGAATCGGCATGTTGTTCGCGGCCGAAAATTTTGTATAAGTCGACTCGTACCTTAGAAGTATATAGGCCGCCCTCCCTCGATTCTGGAGGTTTGGATGGCCAAAGAACTGGAGTGCGGTTTTGATTTCCGTAAGTACAGCGTCATCGGCCGAAACCAGAAATTTCTTCAAATCGTTGCCTGCACAAATAAAACGATAAGTACATAGAAAGAAAGCCGAGTAAATATAAAGTAGATAAATGTAAGGAGATACACGGCCACCTGGTTTGCCTCTCTGTCTAGGTACAGGATCTAGGCGATCTTCGCCTTCGCCGAATTCCCAGTTACCTCGGACAACGACCATGACATCATCAACTCGCTTGCTAGAGCTGGCAAGCATAGTCACCAAGTGATGATCGGTATCCTTAGCCCTGAGAAAATAGCGCCCCTGCCGGCCAGAAGATTTGGCCAAGGCATAACAATACCGAATAGCAGGTATGCCAAGATTGATCCTAAGGCGTCGGTTCAACTCTATAATCCCCATTATGATTCGGAAAAAATTTACATTAGGTTAAGAAGGAATTATACCCCAATGGCGAAGGACGACCCTAAAAAATAGGTGAAGGGAGAAACAGACTCCGCCCTTAGCAATTGATAGGAGAGGAAAGATGATTGCACTTTCATCAGTTCTCTCCATATCAAGGGTGCTGTCTGTCACGAGTGACAGATGGACATCGTCGGGGATGGAAAAATGGCGTCGAAAACTAGAAATTCGATCCGCAGAAAGGAGGTCTTTCAAATGTTTTGCCATCCTAGCTAGTCTAAGGAGTACGTTAAACTAAAAACAAACAAGGAAATGGGATTCGAAATGAAGGAGAAGAGAACTTACAAGAAGCAAAGGAGACAATGAGAAACGGAAGGAGGTTGCAGAGGTCGCGAAATGGAAGAGGTATATCGAAAGGTAGACCAGGGGCTTTGAGTTTTCAAAAAACATGTATTCGAAGGGACAACAAAGTTTTAAATCACAATAAATGAAGGAAGCGTACGAAGGGGCGAGAAATTGTAATGATGATCGAAAAGCATGTTCGTTCTGACACTCGCATTGGAATTAGGTTAACCGCCAAATTTCTGTTTTGACTTTTCAAGTTCGAAACCAAACACGCCAACTGACTGTTGTTAGTGGGGTGTTTGGAGGGCAATTGTGGAAACCGAATATTAGGGGATGCAAAGAGGCCGAATACACACTTGGAAAATCAAGATATATATTATATTCGGCCCCGTCTTGTACCATTCGGAAGCTGAGCATCCTAATCGACCATAGAACTAGTTGAGCGAGGAGCCGAATGGGAATTGGTTTGCGACAGAAGGAGCCGAGTAAACAATCACACGGTGGATTAAAAGTGGGCCCGACCCTGAGGCCCAAAAGCGAATATAAATAGAGGAACATCAGCCAAAGAAAGGTATGTGAGAGAAAACCCTAAGAAACTTAAGACATAAACAAATGTGAGGCATATACTAACTTGTCTGTCGGAGTGCTAATTCTGGCACCCTCGACTAGAGTGTTAATCCCTTTTCAGGTGGCAATCAGAGGATCAAGAACGTCCTTCAGGATCCAAGAGTATTTCCAAACCACATCACCACAAAATATCAAAGTAACAATAAATGTGAGAGAGATTTAATATGTGATTTATTACAAATTAGTAATTATATATATAAAATATTATGTAAAATTAGTTTATGTTATATTTGGAAACTATTATGCAAATTAGTATTATATATTATGTAAATGCTTGATAATTGGTTAAAATATTCTTCAATCTGTCAATCCGACCAAAACTAGTTAAATCACAATTTGCCAATCCGCCAATCCGCTAATGTATCATTCGGTTTATAATTTTACTCTCAAATTGCCTAAAACGCACTACGAACACTGCTAACTCTCTCTAATTTATGTACGTCCTTTTGTAAGAACTTAAAGAGTCAATTAAAATAGTCAATTTTCAAACAGAACCTGAAAAATGTGCGTTAAGGGATTAGGGAAGTGTCTTTCGATTAGAAGCCATTGACATTAGTTGAATTATGCTCACAAAAATCAAACACATAATACTCATAGAGTCGCAAATCAATTAAAATTATATACAGAAATCGATAATAGAAACATTTGTGAGTACATGTAAAGACATTACTTGACAGAATCTTATAAACTAGTTAAAAATTATTCTAGTATAAGACAATCATGCAAGTGTTTTGTGCCTGGTTTGTTTGTGGCTGATTTCTTCCAATTGTTCAATCATTTTAAAATTACAGTTATTCTTTGATAAATGATCATTATTAGTTAGAATCAACAGAATTTGATCAATTATTTTTTCTATCATTAAACTGAAAAACTAAATGAAGCATTCGTTTTTTTTCACCACCAATTGAATCACTATTCACAACACAGGATTCTATGTATTTAACATTTTAAGAGTTGTTTGGGATGACCTAAATATGTGTACTTTTTCTCTTTTTACGAAAAGATGTGTAAAAAAGTAGAGAGGTGATGTGATGAAAAAAAGATAAAAAGATGGATCATTTTTAGGTTGCCAAACTTGGCTTAATCATGGTAACTGGAGAACGCAAATTTAAATGTGCAATAGGTATAGTTGCTTAACTGTGAGGAGCTAATGTCTAAAATGCCATTACATTAACTCATTCTCTTAAGATTAATGGGCCAACATAAGATTGAGCAATAGGTTGTTAGATAATGCAAACTTGACATAAACAATGTTATACATACCCAAAAAAGTAAGGATCCAAGTCTCCCCTCGCCAAACTTTGGCATCCGATGTATTAAATGAAAAGTCTATACAAATTTTAATTGTAGCATTTTATAAGCTAAATTGATATAATAAATAGGAAAAAATTTGCATTGGGCATTAGTAAAATAAGGCTTAAAACACAACACCACCAATGCAAAAAAAGACAAATATAAAAAAGAAACTATGCAAGAATCAAGAAGAGAAGATACCGCATGTTGTCTCTTGTATTTGCAAACATTTGATATGAAAGGATTCATGTTGTCTGCTCTCCTATGTGTTGTGTTTTATGTTTAAGGGCCTAAGTGGGTCTCCTTTGACACTCTAACAACCGGCTCTCTCTCTCTCTCTCTATGTTGCTTGCATTTTGTGTAGAAATTGATTAGTAGGTGTTATATTGTCCAATTGGAAAAAAGGGTAAATATGACTCAGTCCATCTACACGCCAAACCAACTGTAAAAACAAAGTTGTTTGACTATAAAAAGTTGAAAGTCCAATTTTGGAGTATTTTATGATGATGAGCTATTAAATAGTTCTGATAACATTGCAACAAAGTTATTTAAATTTTATTTAAGAGTTTTTAGGTTTGGGTCCTGATGATCAATTTCACTTTGAGTTTTTCTTATTACGCTAACTATTACTATGAAGTAAAATTTCTCTTTAATATATTTAGAATGTGTTTGAATTATAAATTTTATGAGAAATTTGTGAAGGAACTGAAAAGATAAGAGAAAATATATATAAAATATAAGCAATATTTCAATCATTTTTTCTTCATTAATTGTTTTCTCCTTTTATATATGTAAAGGATTAACAGTGCAGATATATATCAAACCTGCTTCTAAGAAATGAGAAAAAGGGATGCAACATAACATATATCAGGTAGAATAGATAAAAACTAGCGAAACCATTGTGCTTCCTAGTCAGATAGAACCCCTTGGCTTCATTCTCAAATCTAACCAAACGCCGCACAACTTTAATGCTGTGTTTGATTGGAAGATTTGAAAAAGGATTTAGAAAGGAAAAGAAAAAAATTAGGTAAAGTGTAAATAAAATATACCTACATTTCACCTAGTTTCACACATCTTTTCTCTTTCTCTTTTCAAATCCATTCCTAAATTCTTCAACCAAACACAACATAAAAGAATTGGTGCACAAGAATTCTTGTAGACCCCATTCTTTGACAACTATTGAATCTTATTGCACTCTAGTTCTGCAATAAAGTCATTTTAAAGTCATGTAAAAATATACATAACTCAAGGGTCATACACAAAGATCAATCAACCATCATTGCCTCTGTTGGTAAAAATTCCAAGTTACATTTACCACCCACAAAGAGTACTTTTGGGACTCAATAAGAGACAGGGCAGTCCCTACAACCCCACATTAAATCAGATTTTGTGTTCCCCTCACTTTTTTTGATTGGGAAGTGTGAGTCTCTACAAAGCCATATGTGGGAGGTGAAGTAGAAATAACAATACCCCTCATGTGATTATGCCTCACCTCTAATTATTCTTGAAGAAATCTCAATTATTCTTGAAGAATGGTAGACTCGGATAAAAAAGAGGGAAAATAATTTATTTTCTGAAGAGAAAAATAAAAGAAAGAGTGCGCAGTTATTTATTGGCATAATCAAAACCTTTCTATTTGGACAAACAACTAAGATTTCTTTAATTTGTGTTGCTGAAGTTAAAACTCTAAATTGATCACATTTAAAGATTGATGAATAAGTTACAAATTTTAAAAGTAATCCAAAAAAAATGAAATGTATAATAAATATTCAAATTTAATATGATGTGATGTGATTTAAATAATCTATTATAAACAATTTCCTCTGCATTTTTTTTTTTTAATAGATGGAGTGACATTGCTGTTAAAACAGCCAAATTGTAGGGGGTGTGGTAGCCCAAAAAAACCAGTAGGTCCCATAAAAGTTAAAAAGTAAATATGCTTAATCACATCCATTTGAAGAAACGAATGTACATCTTTTCTAATCCATTCTTGATCCAGATAGATACTTCCACTTGAAGAAAAAGAAAAAGACAAAAAAAGAAAACAAAATATAACATTTGCGTTTGCATATAATGATTGTAGGAGTATTTTCAATCAATTATTTAAAGTTGAAATTTTACTTGGCACTTTTAAAAATACATGTCAATTATTTATTATTATTATTTTATTTTGCGGCACTTACAATAAAATGAGTTCTTACAAAAACTATACATGTGAATCTGACAATAGAGTATTTCTTTTTAAAGATGTCAGATATATAAATTTATTGTCTTAACTTTTAAAAAAAATTGATATAATTTTTAAAAATTTGAGTGAGAATTATTTATATGGAATGAACTTATGAGGAAGGGCTTAAAGGTGGGCCAGCTAAGTCCCTAGGCCAATTTTTGAACTCAGGCTCAGCCCAAAATCATGGAAAGGGATTACCGTTGCCACCTTCATCGCAGGGCTGGCCTGAATTTTTTGGGCCTACACTATTTTTTTGGTCCAATTGCTACTCAAGTGTTCTTTTCCAATTGAAAATCCAAGTAGATAAATTCCGCAACTAGAGACTATTGTGGGCTTTCTATGGGATCTACCTTCAAAATCTTAGTTTAATTTTTAAATTAATATTTGGATCAAAAAAATTAAAAAATAAATTTGATTTATCAATTTTTAAAAAAATCAAAATTATTTTTCTTCTCTCCTCTCTCCTTTTCTTTTTTCCTTTTTTTATATATTAACAAATCAATTGATCATTTTTTTTTTCTTTCCTCCTTCCTCTCTCGTTCTTTCACATTCTACACATCAATCAATTAAATTTTCTCTTTTACCCATCTATTCAATTACAAAAATAAAAAATAAAAAAAATACAAATCATTCCAAAATTATTTTCAAAACTTATAACTAAATAAATTTTTAATTTTTAAAACTCTTTTCAATAACTTATCTTTCAAAATACAATTCAAAACTCTTTTCAAAAATTAAATTAAACAGAGCCTAAATTGTTCATTTTGTAAAACTTTTCAAACAAATCATCATAAAAGAAAAATAGATTAATCGAACATATAAAGTTACATAATTTGATCATATTTGTTTTACAAAAATAAAAAAGACAATTTATTATCAAAATTAAAATTTATCATTTGCATTTTAAAAACAAATATGGTTTTGATAATGTGGTCATAATTATCCAATTAATATGATTTTTTTTTCTTTTTTATATGAGTTATTTATTTGAAAGCAAAATTATTGACATAATTTGGATTCTCTCCAGTTAAGGGGAACAGTTTGGATTTGGTGGGTTTGTTTTAGGGTCATTTAGAATATTTGTTCAAAAAATTGAGATGATTAAAAATTAATATCTATATATTTGAATTACATATGTATTATAAAAAAAATGAATTGTCAATTTTTAAAATTATATTTGTGATTTATTTTTTTAACATAAATATAATTTAAATATATAATTATCGATCATTTTTATTTTTTTTTCTTAAATATTTTATTGTAAAAAATAATTGATTTGAATCACAGACAAGCCCACCAAACCCAACTGCAAGAGAATCCAAACCCAACTTTTTCTCAAACTAGTCACAGAATAAATCCCCATCACCATCCCAAAGCTCTCTCCTGGTAAGCGTGACGATACAGAAACGCAATGGGAACATATATGGCCGTTTGGTAGAGCTGTGGGAAAGTGATTATAATTTATAATTTAACAGTTTATAACTTATAACTGTGAACATAAGCTGATTTTTGACTTATAAATTAAGTTTCTCCTCCCCCACTTAAAAAATAAATTGATTTTTGACTCACAAAAATTATAAGTGCATTGTTTAACTGAACCAAACACATCAAAATAACTTAAATTAAGCTAAAAGCTGAAATAAGCTGGAAATAAGTCCTACCAAACAGGGCCTATGTCATAGATGTTGAGAAAATTTTAATATATACTCTTTTTTAAGGGTTATGCTAGGTTTCATGAAAAAAAATCATGAAAATCATCATGAAAGGATCTGCACCGTTAGATCAGGTATGGTTTTCATGATCTAACGATGCAGATCCTTTCATGATGGTTTTCATGATTCATTTTTCATGAAACCTAGCATTTCTCCTTTTTTAAAAAGCTGTACTATATGAATTTTTAATTATAATTTTTTTTAGTTATGATAAATTTTTTTTTTTAGTTATGACTTATAAATTTTTAAGTTATATCTCATATTATATTTAATTATGATAATTTTTCTTTTTTAATTATGATTCAAAAAATTAAAATTATATCAAAATTTTTTTTTTAATTATAATATATATATGAGTAATACTAGGTATCATGAAAAAACCTTCATGAAAATTATCATGAAATATTTATGACCCTTAGATTATACTTAAAATTAAGTACCACACACTAATCAAGGTAATTCAAAGGTCATAATCATTTCATGATCTTTTTCATGAAAACTTTTTCATGATCCCTAGCTTTTTCCTATATATATAGTGTACAGTGAGATAGGAGCAAGGAAGAAGGATGTGTGCGTTGCCGCGTAGAGAGATGAAACCGAGTTAAGTAGTGAGGGAACTGTTTACGGTAAGAAAAAACACAATATCTGAAAACAAACCATACATAAAAACACAACTCTCCTATCGTCACCAACTAAGCAAATTAAAATCAAAATAAAAAATCATATTTTGTTTTTCTTCACCCTTTCACACCTTATTTTCACACCACCCTTCTCTTCATATAAAATCTTTCTTCTTCTTTCTTTCTCTTCTTATCTATCATTATTTTCTTTCCATTTTCTCAGCAGCCATGGAGGGATATGATGGTCATTATATGAGTGTGAATATCGACAACACAGGTGATAGGTTTCCTCATTGGAGTGTTCAGGAGACAAGGGACTTCTTGATGATTCGAGCCGAGCTTGATCCTACTTTCATGGAAACCAAACGCAACAAGCTTCTCTGGGATGTGATCGCAACGAAAATGAATGAAAAGGGTTACAATCGTAGCACAGAGCAGTGCAAGAACAAGTGGAAAAACCTCGTCACTCGATATAAGGTACTCCTATCTACTCTCCTATATAAAAAAAATACAATACTCAACAATACAAAACAATCTCTCTGATTAGTCCCATGTTAGATTTATAAAATAAAAAATAAAAAACATACCCAAATCTTAAGTCCGATCCTAGAAAATTAGACTATTAAATGCATACCCAAATCTTCTAACTGGTTTTTTGTGTTTTATCTTCTGCTTCTTTTGTTCTCTTTTTATTGGTTTCTCACCAACTGGCACTTGGAGTTTTGTGCTAGCTCCAAGCTCCTCTTTATTGATGTAATCTATCATTTTTTGTATACTTTCATCAATAAAGATTTTCTTTGCCGATCAAAAAAATGCATACTGGACGTCATTGATGAAAATTATCCAAGTCATCAAGTTGTCTTCCTCCTGTAATACCCTATTTTGTTCTTGTCTCACACAAAGATGGAAAACTTGTGAGAACAAGAGGCTAGTATTTAGAGCAGGACCTCAACCACATATTTGTAAAATTTTAATTATATATTTGTTCATTATAAATAAATAAAATTATAATAAGTAGGCCAGTAGATTGGTTTCTACTCATGTTATATTTTGTATTGATAACAATGGAAAAGATTTTGCGATTATAGAAAATTTCCAACCTAATGATATACATGAATACCTAATGTGGCACTCGAATAGTAGTAGAACATATGACTAATTTGTCGATAGTTTTAGAAATGATAAACCAATATTAAGGGATGTTGGACACATAATCACGTGATAAGTCAGATCTAATAGATAATTTATCCGGATTACAAGTTTGACGTAGCTAGGTTTTTTTAGGGATGTCAAACAATGAAATTGGAGACGGAAGGAATGTGCCAGCATTTTCCTTTTTACAATGAGCTGCAGGCGATTTTCACTGCAAGGATGGAGCGAATGCTATGGACCCAAGCAGAAGGAAGATCAAATAACAATGAGGATGATAACGAAGAGAGCGATACAGTCAGAGAGATGATCAGTAACAGCAAGAAGAAGAAGAAAAGGAAGGTAATCAAGACTAGCATCAACCAAGGTAGTGCTAGTAGTAGTGAAAAGCTCAAGATTTTGAAGGAGCTTTTGGAGGAGTTCATGAAGCAAAATATGGAAATGGAGATGCTATGGATAAAGGCCTATGAGGCAAGAGAAGATGAGAGAATGGTGAAGGAGATGGAGTGGAGGCAAACCATGGATGCTCTTGAAAATGAGAGGATTATGTTGGATAGGAGGTGGAGAGAGAGGCAAGAGCAAAGTGGGATGAGAGATGAAGTTAGAGCTGAGAGAAGAGATGCTCTTGTAACAGTGCTTTTGAACAAGCTTAGAAGAGAAGACTTGTAGTCAGCTTGCTTTTTCTAAATTAATGGTATGATAGAATTGATCAAATTACTTGCATTTTACTTATTGTGTGATTTTGATTCCTGTCATCTTAACTAGTTTAATTTTAATTATTAATTTTATATTTTGTATTAATTTAGTCTAAATAATAACGGTAAGTAGGATTTTTGAAGAAAATTGTCACTAAATTAGTTGAGGTTAACTCATTAAGTTAAATAAATTTACAATTTTACTTTAAAAATCATGACACATGTCTCTTATATGCACATTTTTCATTAAAAAATATTAAAAATTGTAATTAATTAGACCAAATTGAGATAAAATCATAAATTTATTATCTAAATCGAGCAGTCAATTAAAATTACATAGAGTAAAATGACACAAGACTCAAAGTTTAGGGACTAACAGTATAATTTGTTCTATAAAATTTATATAGGCAATTATGTGATCTTTTGTATTCTCTTTATCTCAAATTAAAACACTTACCATTGTAACTTAAAATTGGCTTACTCCTAGGGTGGTTGTTAATAGAAATTCACAGATAATCTGACTGCCATGGACTGCTTTTTCACCTATAACCCTCCTCAACAAGTTCGTGACATGCTTGAAGAATGTGATGCTCGGTGCAAGAGACCTGAGGATCCATCTGGTTTATCGTATGGTTCAACCATAAATATGATTACTGGGGACCATAAGACGTGACCAGTGAGCCTTAGCAGGCAAAACAGTTCATGATGAACAAGTTCAAAATGATGCCTTGTTATTCGGGTAGGACGGCAAACGAATCGAATTAAGTCGAGCTTTGCTGAGCTCGAGCTCGACTCAGCTTGATAAATTTTTTTTAATATTATTTAAATAAAAAATATTATTTATATTATTTAATATATAAATAATATATTTATACTATTATTTATATATATTTATATATTATTCAATATATTAATAATATATTTAGGCCTCGTTTGGGAACCCTCCCTTTTAGCCAAAAAGCCTAAAAGTTACTAAATTAGCCAAAAAACCAACAACCCATACCAAAAAGTCAAAGATTCTCTTTTCTCTCTACTTTTTGCACATCTTTTCGTAAAAAGCCAAAAAGTTATCCAAAACATACTAGTTTTTTTAGCTCATATTTTAGCCAAAAAGTTACTAAATTAGTCTGTTCCCAACGGGGCCTTAAATAAAGATAAACGAGTCGAGCTTATGCGAGCTCGATCTCGGCTCGTTTACTAAATGAACCGAGCCAAGCCGAGCCCTTAACGAGCCGAGCCGAGCCGAGCTTGTTCATGAATAGCTCAGTTCATTTGCAGCCTTATATTCGGGTGATCTTTGTTCTGGTTGGCTACGGTGCCCTTACTTGCATACCCAGGACCCATTTACGAGGAGGAACTGGATAGGGCAATGGTACAACCACAATCCTTGCCAGTTTCCGCCCCTCCATGCCCTAATGGGTCTAATTATGAACTTGCTCATGGAGAATACGAGTTGGTGTTCACCCACAACGGTTTTGAATTGTGCTATGTTGAAACAGAATGTTATGAAACGTACTTGTTTGTAGGAATGACAATTTGAACCTGACCTAACGGGACTCGCCTCCCCCGACTCCTATTAGAGCGGTTTTTTCCCAAAAAATACTCCCGACGAGTCAGGGATGATATTAAAAAATGAATCTTCGATAATTTTGTGCCGGTGATGGTGATATGTTTCCCAGCCCCAATCCCGTTTCCCCCCCAAAGTAAAATTACTATTATACTCCTCTCTATATATATGCGTGTGTCTATATTTTTTTGACTTAATTTAGGGTTAGGTTCACACTCACACAAACAAATTGTCTCTCTCTGCTCTGGCTGCTACTCCCTTACCGCTCGCTCGTTCCTCCCTCATTGCCGACGTCGCCCCTCCCTCACCGGCGTCTCCCTTCTCCTTCACCGGCATCTTCCTCCTTCCTTACCGGCTCCCTCTCTCAAACCACTGTATGAGTATGAAGACGAACCAAAGTTCATTCTAATTTTTACCCCTCAATCGACTCTTTCTCTCGTATGATTTGTCTCTCTCTTCTATCAACTCTTCGATTTGCCTCTCCTTCTCACCATTTTCAGCTCATCGATTTCTGCTATTCTCTAAATCTTTCATCTATGTTTGGTAAAACCCTAGCTCTTGATTTTTTTTATTTTTATTTTTTTTGTGTACGAATCTTATTTTAAATAGAGGATATTTGCTTTGTATGTGTGTATATATCTGTATGTATGTGCTCTGTCGCTTGATTCTCCTCTGAGTGTTGCTCTGTTTCTCACTAAGTGATCTCTGATCTTCTAGATATGTTTTGTTTCCAGATCTCTCTCTGTTTGATATATATATATACACACATAAATCTGTATGTGTGTTTATGAAGTTTGTTGGATTGGATTGGATTGTTGATTATTTTGTTCTGTGAACTGTAATTCTATGATTTTGTTGCTTTAGTTTCTGGAACAATGTTTGTTTAATTGATTTTGTTCAATAATAAATTACTTTAATTACAACTATTAGTTTGAGAAACATCTTATTTTTTGTTTTCATTTTCCTGTTGTTAATGGTTCCATTTGCAATGTTTTTTAAGCTTTGACAACTTTGTGTTAGTTTTAACTATGGTTGAAGCAAGTTTGTTTCATTTTTTTCGTGGCATCTAACGAGGGTATGTGATGAATTATCTACTTTCATGAAATGGCATGTTGTCATAGTTGTTTCATCACTATGAGTTGGATATTGGAATATTTTGTGGATTTTTATTTATTTTTTGGTATTCAAGTAATATGCTGTGATAGAGAAAATTGAATTATTTCTATCTTCCTTGGTGTTCACTTGCATTGAATGTGCATATATGGTATTCTTTTGTTTTGACTGAATGAATTGCTGCACATGTTTTTAGATTGTATAATATGATTAATTTAATCCATTTTTTTATTTGTTTGTTTGTTAACATTACTAGGATGATCATTTATTAATTTGTTTTTATTTTGAATTTTTATTTTCGATTTCTTTTAGAAATGCTTCATTTTGTCCGTTCTAGAATTGTGTTAGAAAATTTTGCTCTGTAATTTTGCTGTCTTTGTTTATTCATTTCATGTTATTTTTATGAAGGTTAAAAATGTCAGATGTTAACTCTCAAGTGCCGGTTAACTCTCAAGTACCATTTGAGAGCGAGGCCTCACAACAATTATCGTCAGTTGCCAACTTACCTACCAACTCACCGTCTCCCCTCTCTAATCAAAATGTTATTGATTTAGAAGAAGAGTCTAATACTTGTGGATGAACTAGAAGAAAACCTAGTGTTGTATGGGAACATTTTAAGAAACAACAAGTCAATGCGGTGTGGAAGGCAATATGTAATTATTGTAATAAGCATCTTGAAGGTAATTCGAAAAATGGAACTAGGCATTTGCATGATCAATATAAGAGTTGTGCTAGGAAAAAAGTGATGGACACGAGGCAAAAATTTTAACTAACAACTTTAATAGAGAGAGTCCAAAAATGAATTCTTATATTTTTTATCAATATTTTGCTAGGAAAGAGTTGTCACATGCCATAATATTGCATAAATATCCCCTCTCTATCGTAGATCATGTTGGTTTTAAATGATATTCAGCAGCACTCCAATCATTGTTTAAAGTACCTTATCTAAATATGATAAAGAGTGATATTTTAAAGATTTATGATTATGAGAGGGTAAAGACATTGAGTTTGGTGGAGAATAATAAAAGTAAGGTGGCAATCACAACTGATATGTGGACTGCTAGTAATCAAAAGAAATAATCCATGGCAGTCACAGCACACTTTATTGATGATTCATGGACATTACAAAGTCACATTTTGAGGTATATATTTGTAAATTTGCAATTCATTTAAAAATTCTATCTTATTCAGTTCAATTAATAATTGTTCATGAATATTGTATTTTAGATTTATTTATGTTCCATGTCCACACATAAAAGAAGTTCTTTGTGATACTTTGCTTGAGTGTATGACGGATTGGTATATTGACAGAAAAATCTCTACTGTTATTGTTGATAATTGCTCCACATGTTGATGGATAAGTTGAGTAATACATCGCTTTGTTTGATGATATTTTGTTTCATATACATTGTTATGCGCATATTTTGAATTTGATTGTCAAAGATGGACTGGATGTTAAACGAGTGGGTGTAGAGAAAATTCGGGAGAGTGTGACTTATTAGACAGCGACACCTAAAAGACAAGAAAAATTTGAAGAAATAGTCAATCAATTGCGCAATCCACATACTAAGAAATTAGGACTTGATTGTGCAACTAGGTAGAATTCAACATACTTGATGCTTCAAACTGGCTTATTGTATAAGAATGTCTTTTCTCGGTTGGAAAATAGAGAGCCCCAATATAAGACCGTGCCAAGTGAGAAAGAATGAGAGTTTGCTAGAGAGATCAGTGAGAGGTTTAAAATATTTTTTTTCTATCATAGAATTATTTTCTAGTACTAAGTATCCCATAGCCAATGTTTGTTTTCCAACTTTATGTGAGATTAGGATGACACTGTCTCAATGGCTCTCTTGTAAAATTGAAATGGTTAGAACAATGGCATCAAAAATGTGGAAAATTTTGATAAATATTGGTAAGTGATACATAGTGTTATTGGAGTTTCTGTTGTACTTGATCCTAGGTACAAGATGAGTGTATTGGAGGTTTATTTTAAAAAACTTTATGGAGACAAATCTGAAGAGAAAATTGATAAGGTTCGTCAAATTTATTATGATTTGTTATAAGAGTATCAGAACCGAATTGGTATGGAGACCGATATTGTTGGTGAATCTTTTATCCATCCAGAAATTGTTACAGAGACTCTTTCAGAGTATGATTTGTTTATTAGTAGAAAGAGAAATAAAAAAATGAAAAATGTAAGATCAGAGTTGGACCATTATCTAGACGATAATATTTTGCCAAGAACTTCAAATTAGTGGAAAACCAATGGACCAAAGTATCCAACCTTACAGGCAATAGCTAGGGATATTTTAGCTATTCCTGTATCCACCGTTGCTTTTGAGTCAGCATTTAGGACTAGTGGAAGATTGGTCAGTCTACATCGTAGTAGATTTCATCCAAACACATTAGAAGCATTAATGTGTGCACAAAGTTTGTTGTGAGTTACAGAGATAAAAGGTACTCAAATAAATATACATATTATTATTTCAATTTTATATTACCATAGAATAATTTCAATACTTAATTTATATTCTTTACTTTTTAGGAAATTCAATATTGGAATCGGTGGGCTATGTGACTATATATGATGATGAGATCGACTTAGATGAGTCATGTGGCACTTTTGTGTTAGTTGCCATCTTTTTTATTTTAATTGTTAACTTTTTTTACATCTTATTATTAATATTATTTTTTTTTCCTTTTGTTATTTAACAAGAATTCAAGTTGAAGGAGACGATGAAAGTTGTGGTTATATCAAATTTTTGAAGAAACAATATTGTTTTATTGTGGGTTGAGTGATTTAGAATATATTGTGTGTGTGAGATTAGTTGTCCAGGTTGTATTTTGATTCAGTACTCATGTGAAGTTATGTTCACAGGTTTTCCTAATCTTGTGGGAGATGGTGTGAGTGCTGCTTTTGACAAAGGGGTTAGGCTATATCTGTGCGCCAATCCGTATTTGCTGTTTCCTGTAAGGAATCTTGTTCTATTTTGTCATTGAGTTTTGTGGCTGCTAGCTTGCTAGGTAGTTCAAACCTGTGGCATTGTATAAGGATCTGTTATTTAACTATTCAGTTTTTTTATATTGTGATGGATTTGGGTTTTTTTTTTTTTTTTTTTGGCTAGCTTATCCCTTGCGGGCTGTGCTTGGGACTTTCTTTTCTCTTTGCAACTTGCTCAATTCTCCTTTGTGTGGAGCTTGAATAGGTTATGGTTTTTAAATGGATGGAATATAGGGCTGCTATAAATATTTTTGAGTAGTGGCAGTGTGGCTATTCCAGATAATCATGTTGAAGAATTTTGAGAGGGTTGTTGCAATTGTTATGTGCTGTGGATTGGATTGCTGTACCTGTGATGTTGTTGTGCTGCTGTGGCCCAAGTTCTTTTTGAAGTGGTTTTGCTGTGCTACTGTTTTGGGCTGTTATATCTTGTTAGAGATGTCCTGGATCTGTTCGGGGATTTTTCGGGGTCAGGAAAACCCAATTCTCGTTAGGGGGCAGGGCGGGGGCAGGGGTGATGGGTTCCCCGCCAGGAATCGGGGCGGGGATGGAGAATTTAGCACCTTCAGGTATCGAGGACGGGAATGTAATCTTTGGCCCCACCCCATTGCCATTCCTACTTGTTTACACCATCCTCACAACGACTTAGAACTACGCAACAACCTAGGATTTGTCTAGGATTTTCCTCATGAATAATCCGGTTGCCAATCCTTTTTTACTTCATTACTTGACATTCTTTGCAGTGTAGATAGACGTACATGGATGCAAATAATAAGAGAAAGTTCACTCATTTGAAGGATATAGATGGTAGTAATTTCAATGCTGCAGACTTGGGAAATTGATGGGTTATGATCAATATCATCCTGTTATAAGCCACTTTGAATTCAGTACTCTATGAAGCCTGATTTTCATTCATTGCTTTTTTTTCCTGCTATATTGGTTTTGATTGATCATGTACACTGGTTGGTTTATTGTGTATAAAATTTTGTGGTTGTGTGTGTGTTTCTATTGTACTTTCGTGTTTTGAGGACTTTTACGCTGTGTTTAGTTAGGAGATTTTGAGAGGGATTTGAAAAGAAAAAAGTTAGGTGAAATGTGAATAAAATATACTTGCATTTTACTTAGTTTCACACTTTTTTTTTTTTTGAAGTTCCTTTCTAAATCTCACAACCAAACATAGCGTTAGTTACAGTTAAATCATGACTAAGCAGTGTTCTATAATTTGATTATAATAGGGTTTTTATTATTATTATTATTATTATTATTATACAAAACAAAGCAAAGGGTTGGTGCTGGAATTGCTCAGTTGATCATTTGATCATTTCATATAATTCTGGTAATCAAATTTACAGGCTCTACAAGTTCCATATTCTGGGGACGTTTAGCTGAAGGGTTTTTATTTTATTTTTTTATTTTTTTAATCGGCTCCAGCTGAAGTTAAAGAATAACTAGCAACACATTTGCTTGTTTCCATTTTTCAAAAAACACTTTTCAGAAAATTTTACTTTTTTATTTTCCGTATTTTTTTGTTTTTACTGAATTTTTTTAATATTTTAGGTAATTTTTTTACTTTTTAAACACACCTAACATAAATACACTTAAAAAGTAAAAAAATTGTTAAAAAAAATCTTTTAAAAATTCACAAAATGCCAAAAATACAAAAAAAATACAAAAATTTAGTACATTTTTTGTATTTTTATATATTTATTAATTTTTTAAAATATTTTTTCACAATTTTTTTACTTTTTAGATACATCTAAGTAAGATGCTTATAAAAAAGTAAAAAAAATATTTAAAATTTTTAAAATATTCACTAAAAATAAAAAAATATGAAAATCAAAAAATTCAATTTTCAAAAAACTTAATCCAGAAAACTCAAACCAAACATACTGAATGGTTCTATCATTTAATCATACTAGTTTTTTTGGGCTATCAAACGAAGCAAAGTGGTGGTGCTGGAATAGCTCAGATGGCTAGAGCGTGTGGCTGTTAACCACAAGGTCGAAGGTTCGAGCCCTTCTTCTAGCGTTTAATTTTAATTATATTCTTCCATATTTTATTTAAAACATAAATTGCATAAATTATTAATTAAATTATCATAAAATATCGGAGACCAAACGTTGTGTTTTGAACTTCAACCATCATGTATTGTTTATGACTTTTTCCATTTTGGTATTCATTTTTCAATTTATTTCGAAAGTTAGTTTATATTTAAAATTAAATAAAAAATGTCTTATTAGCGGTCACATAACATAAAAATAAATTATTAGTGGTATTCATGTTTTAAGTTTTTCTTAATTTATTTCAAAAGTTAATTTATGTTAAAGGTGTGAGTTAAAGGTGTTTTAAGTTTTTTTAAATTATTACATTAAGGTTTGGGTTTGTGTTAAAGGCGTGAGTTATATAATAAAATATTTTATATCACGTGATAGTCAATGTATCATTTTCTATCAATTTTTGGACATAAATTAATTGTTAGAGTAAATTAAAAAAAAAAATTGAAACATAAAGGGCTAAAGTGAAAAATAAATAAATGTTGAAGGTTAAAGTAAAAAAAAAGGATCAAATATAAAAAGGGGCAAAGTGGAATTTCTCTTTATTTTTGTAATGGATAATGAGGCAAATGTTATAAGATAAATAATGTATATGTCGGACAGAACAATTAGCCTAATAGTCCATATAATTGATTCTTAAAACAGTAAGAAGATCAAAGATGTAAGATTCAAATCGATGGAGCGATTGCAAATCTTTCATTGTAATCTATAGTATGGCCAAAAAAACAAGAGTTAAAAATTATTTTCAAAAATTTTAAGAATTAAAACTAATTTGTACCAATTAAACCAATGAAAATTTATATATAAATCCTATCTTGAATAATGGTGATCCGTTTAATCCTAATAATTTTTTTATAGACCAATTAGTCCCCCATTAATTTTGAAAAAATAGACTTATATATTATTTGAAAATTAGATTTACGGTTATGCCTTTTATTTATTATATGTCCTTTTTTTTTTTTCTTTTTTTTTTTCCTTTTGTGCTAGAAAGGTAAGATACACAACTTATAAGAATCCAATTTGGGCAAAAATTTTAAATGAGAATATTTTTTTATTTAGAATGACTTGAAATGTGAGATTTTTCAAACATTTCAAAATGAGTACAAAAATGATTTAAAATATTAGATTTTTCAAACATTTCAAAAAGATGTAGGATTCTTCAAACATTTCAAAATGAGTACAAAAATTTCTTAGTAAGTTTTGGATAAATGTATAATTTTAAACTGTAACACTCATAAAAAAATTCTTTAGTATTCTTTTTTCCAAGCGTAACACTCCAATATAACACTTAAAAAAAATTCCTTAGCATAACACTCCAATAATACACAAAAAACTCTTTAGTGTACTTTTCTCAAACATAACATAACTCCAATGTAACACTCTAAAAAAACTCCTTAGGGTAACGCTCGAATGTAACACACAAAAAAACTCCTTAGTGTATTTTTTCCAAACATAACTCTAATGTAACACTCCAAAAAAAACTCCTTAACATAATACTCTAACGTAATATACACAAAAAAAAAAAAAAAAAATTATTTAATGTACTTTTCTTAAACGTAACACTCTAATATAACACTCTAATAAACTCTTTAAGGTAACGCTCTAATATAACACAAAAAAATTTCTTATTGTACTTTTTCCAAACGTAACACTTCAATATAACACTCTAAAAAAACTCTTTAGTGTAACTCTCTAATATAATACACAAAAAACTCTATAGTATATTCTTTTCAAATGCAATACTCCAATGTAACATTTTAAAAAAATATGTGAGATTCTTCAAACATTCCAAAAATGATATGGGATTCTTCAAACTATTCCAAAAGGATTACAAAAATTCTTTAGTAAGTTTTGGGCAAATGTATAATTTCAAATTGTGAGTGTTACGTTTGAAAAAAGTACACTAAAGAATTTTTTAATATTTTTGTATATGTTATATTGAAATGTATTACATTTAGTGTTACATTTTGGGATTACATTAATTGAAGTATTATGTTTGAAAAAAGTACAATAAAGAGTTTTTTTATGTGTTATATTGGAGTGTTATATTTGAGAAAAATACACTAAATGTTTTTTGGGAGTGTTACGTTGTTACGTTTAGGAAAAATATACGAATGAGTTTTTTTTTTTAAGTGTTACATTATTATGTTTAGAAAACTACACTAAGAAGTTTTTTAGTGTACTATATTCGAGTGTTACATTATTGGAATGATATGTCATTGGACTGTTACATTATTAGAGTGATACGTTATTGAAGTGTTACATTATTAGAGTGTTACGTTTTTATTCGTAATGTGGGATTTGTTTCAGAATAAGGAAATATCCAATACTTTTATAGTGTGAATTGCCTAAATATGTAATTTCACATTTAGACAAAACCTACTTTTATCCCTTAAAATTAAACCCAAATGGATAAGTGACTATTATTTTGTGTAATTTCTATTTTAATGGGGCCTAAGTGTTCATATGAAAAAAGAAAGGAATAAACAGTTCAGAAAATCACATTTTAAAATTTATTGATGCCTTACCCTTAAACCAACTGAATTCAAATAAATTATTTTTAACCATCAAAATAAATAAATGAAAATTTGAAAAACTGCCCCTTCTAATAAGAAATTACATCATAACTGCCCCTTTTAATTTTTAACTTCGTTTGGCAGCATCATTTTTAGTTTAAAAGCTAAAAGTTACTAAAAAAATCAAAAAATTAAAAAACTAACAACTTATATTAAAAAGTCAAATATTTCATTTTCTCTCTACTTTTTACACATCTTTTCGTAAAAAACTAAAAAGTTATCCCAAACATAATAGTTTTTTTTTACATTATTTTTTAACCAAAAAATCAAAAAGTTACTAAAAAAACCTGTTTCCAAATGAGGCCACTAAAAAATTGCTTTTAGGAAAAATAAGTAAATGAAAATTTGAAAAACTGCCCCTTTAAATCAGAAATTACATCATAACTATGCCTTTTAATTTAAGAACATTTACACACAAATTCTAATTTATAAATTTATATTCTATTAAATCCTAACTAAAATTTTTTAGACATTCAAGTCTTATTAAATTTTTAATAGTCGGAATTGTTCTTTAAATAATGATTATTCATTATTTATGATTATCTATAAAGGAATATGATGATTTGACATTTATTTTGATTTTCAAAATTTTAAAATATCAACTTTCAAATTGAAAAAACAAAAAACAAAATTATGTGCCAAAAAAAAAAAATTAAAAAAAAAATTGAAAAAATGAATTTTTTTTGTGCAAAACTGAAAATTTTGTACCTATAAAGAAGCATGATGATAAAACATTGATGGACAAAACTTTTAAAAAAAAATTAAAAATGAAAAAACTGACAATCACTACAACATATAAGAGTTTTAGAGACTAAATATTTTGATCTCTAAAAGTGAAAATTTGCTGCAAAAGACATTTAGGGACCAATTTTCACTGTTATGAGGATAGTCGCTAAAAGGTTGTCCTGAAAAGTCAAAAACAAAGTTTTTAGCGACAAAATTTTGAAAATGTCACTAATAAGGCCAAGTTTGGGAAGTTTAGAATAAGTGCACTTTTTGACTTTTCTTGTATTATGTGTAGAAAAAGTAGAGAGAAGATGTTGATTGATGTGACCCAAAAAAGATAAAAAGATGAAATAAGTGCACTTATATTGGGTACCCAAACAAATAAACTTTTAAGGATAAAATAATTTGGTCTCAAAATGGTTTACTTATTGAGACAAAAAATTTAATCTCAAAAGGATAATAATTCATTACTAGTGTCCAATTTTTATTGCTAAAAATATATTAACGACACTTTTTGTAACAAAATTTGTCACGACCCGAAATAGGGGCTAATCAAAATCGCGACCGGTCAGCGCCTCATCTCGTACCCTAGGCCTACTACTAACTAGTTTAGAGAACAAATAAATAAATCATCGCAAAGCGTTGCTATATAAGTCATACAAGTCATACAAGTCATAAAGGAAAGTTAAGTTACAACAATAACTTGGCCCTATGCTAACAAAAGAGGTAAATACATGACTTATATAAAACTATAGGTCTAGAATCCATCCCAGGCCACGAGACACCACAAAAATAGGCCTTTGGTTATCCACTAAGCATTCTCCTTACCTGAAATAGGTTAATAACACACCCGTGAGCTATGAAGCTTATGAGAACATACTTACACAATTTACAAGTTTGCCACGATTCAAACATAAATATTTCAAGTTTCAAGCATAACTGTTCATGTTCAAAAGCCCAATGGCTGAAAAGACAAAATAAATGCTCTTATATATATATATCAAAATATACATACATATGTCCATTCGACTGGATATGTTTCCAGAGAAGTAGGGAGCTACCCATACTAATATCAAGTGGTCATGATCATACCAAGGGATGATGGCCGCGTCCCAACAACCACCCTTATAACGCCTCACCCGTTGGTATTTTTAATTTCCCCCAACGTCCGGAATGTTCCGTTCGAATGTACGCTATTACATTTGCAAGAGTTTTATAACAATGTCTTAACCATGGCTTCATAAAAACAATATGTCTATAAGCAATACGTGTGAGTCAGCTTATCCCGTTAGCTCACGTTTTCTAAAACATAACATGATTTTCAAAATGTATTCAAGATACTTTTCCAATCAATGGCATACTTGCTAAAGTTCAAAATCATATGTTTATTCGGTTATTCATAAATCAATGCAATCTCATGCTCCAAAATAATTCATCGATCAAAGCATGTCATTATATTCAAATATATGTAAAAAGCGTAAGCATGAACTCATCTAAATGTACATGAAGTTTGGTAAAATCAACCGGAACCGAGATCTAAACACAACATATGAAAAACTACATTATAGTAGGTCTAGGAATTAATTCTAAGCATGAAATAAATATTCAAACCATAATCCCAAAGTGTGCAATTTAAAAGGGGTCCTTCTCTTATGGTTCATAAATTCTTAGTTTGCAGCACTTTAGATCATAGACTAAAATCCTAATCAAAACACTTTAAAATATTCTGAAATTTTACGGGGTTATCAATTAAGATGTTATGAAACTTTTTTATAAAGGACTCGTCTCCCAATAATGCTCATAAACAGGATAAAATGGCAGTAAAACAAAGCTGGTTTAGATCCGTTGCAGTTTCTAAAAAATCATTTCCACAACAATCTAGCTGTTGGATCGAGTTTAAACAAATTGGGTTGGAAAGATAACACTCTAATTTAACTATGGTCCAAAAATCAACCGTTAAACTGGCCTAAATATTTTTTGACGAATTTTCAAAGTAGACTGTCTGTTCAGGAAAAAAAAAACTATATGTTGGGTAAAATCCTTGTTTTGAGCTTTAGCCTCATGGTTCATTGCAACATGATATCAATGGGAGGAAATAAAGTCTAAATCTGTATTTTAGGATTTAGATTCATGGTTCATTGTAACATGAAATCAAAGAAAAGAAATGAAGGCTTTAACTTATGGAATTGAAGTAGATATAGAGAGGAATTTACCTAGACTTGAAGCTTGAAGAACAAAGATGAAAGTGTTTGATTTTCTCTCTTAAATCTATAGATTTTCAGCAAGAAGATGAAGTTTCTGCACATATAGGATATATATAGGAAGAAAAGAGTAAGTAGGATCAATGGCTAGGATTGAATGGTGAAGTATGTGGTAAAAAGGGGAGTGAAGTGGATATATCTTTCACCTCACCAAGAAATTACAGCCATGGTGGCTGATTTTACCACCACAAATTGCACTGCTCGGATAAAACGCAGTGCGCGGACATTCGGGCTGTCCGAAAATTGGTTCAAAAAAAATTTCATTTAATCATTATTGACTAATTTCGGCATTCTGAGTTCGCTGGTGTGATCCATTTTGCCTAAAGAAAAAAAAAATATACATCTTTATAAGTTTCATTTTTGACACACTCGAAGAGGATTATCAATTATTGTTTTGTTATAGGTCTACCCTCGGATGGCGAAGTATAGATAATATTTATTAACATGACATTGATGAACTTATTAAATATGAGATGTGACTTCCGTTCATTGATGGTGTCAAACAAAATGTAAAAAGTTGGGTCGGGTCTTCACAAAATTATTTAGCCTCTAAAAAAAAATTTTGTCCCTAAATTTTGGCCTCTAAAACTTTAATTTTTTGTAGTGAATGTTCTTAGCTTTAAAACTAAAAAAACTGATAATGTTTTCTGTTTTATTGAATAGTTGAATCAAACCAATAAGTAAAAGGAAAAAAACGTTTAATCTCATGCTCCGTTTTTTTCCCCCTCAATTAGTGAAACAATTATTTAAAATATTACTATATAAAATTGATAATATTCTTATTTTTAAAATTTTTAAAAAAATTGATAATATTTTTAATTTTATTAAATAGAACTTATTAATTTAAAAAATCTGAAGACCTGAGTTACCTAACATTTGTAAATGAGATTTTTAGGTTTCTTTAATTTTTGAGTAACTGAAAAGCTGCTTTTAGGAAAACCCCAAACAGAGTCTTACCTAAAGCCTCCTAACTCAAGGAGAATCAATCTAGAACCAGCAGACTCTCTCTCTCTCTCTCTCCAATGGATCGAGGTCAGATGATTCTGCTAGGCTTACCTCTCTTTCTCTTCTTCTCAGACATCTTCAACCTCTTCGCACCTCAACCACCTCCTCCTCCCAAGCCCAATCACCATCACCACCACCACCATCACCCAAACCCACCTCAACCTGTTGTCCCTCAAACCCTAGATTTTCCTACTCAGGTGAGTCCCCAAATCAATTTTTTCGATTTAATTTTTTAAATTTTTTTTTTATAATTGGAATTTATTATTGTTCGTTCTTTCTCCATATGCAGAAATCAAGCGGAATCGGAGCGATCGGCGTTGGAAACACCATCAACATCAACTTTTGCTCTTCTTGTTCCTACAAGTTTCTTACTTCTTTCCCTCTTTTACTATAATTGATTACATGTATACATGTATACATGTACATATATGTGTGTGTTCAGTGATTTATGTTTGGTTTCCCAGTTTATGTTGTAGTGATTTACTATTAAACTAAGTAAACACCATGAACTGATGAATTAGCTGGATCATTGATTATGAGTGTAATTTTGATGTCTTGGTGAAGGAATTTCATCACATTGATTATTGGGTTGGCTTTAGAAATTGAATTTGTTGTGAGTTTTTATTATTTAGGTTCAGTTGAAATGCCTTGAGGACAAGGAGGCCAAAAAAAAAAAATTTGAATTGTAGTGATGGGAGACAGGGATGGTAAAATTACCCGACCCAAATGTATTTGTCTCAATCCAATTTTAATAAAAAAAGGTTTGGCATAACAATGATAGGGTAGGGTAAATTATAGGGATAGGAAGGTCAAAATTGTTAGGATTAGAGTAAAGTATGAAATTGTATCACTAAAATAGTTGAGTTTAAAATTAAGAATTTGCGCGTGAAACCTGAAATAAGGGTTTCTATGTATTTGAGTTGCTTTTGTGTACTTGTCATTATTTTCCCACATACTTCTGTGCTTGGGAGCTTCTTGTTATGCATCCATGAACTCAAATTTTTTTCTCAATTTCCATGCAGATTGTAGTTTATGCTTAATTTATTTTAATTGTATTTTTAGGTTGTGAATTTTAACTAGAGATTATAACATACTGTAATTTACTTCATCAATTTGTGATTTATTTGGAATAACTTGTAGTTCATGTTGATTTTGGCAGAGGGAATGCAGTCACAATGAAAACTATGCTGGAAACTGCGTTCCCTGGCATCAATGTTGTTCTAGCAAATTACCCTCCTCCTCTCCCAAAACGCCTGCTGGGCAAAGTTGTACCTGTGGTTCAATTTGGAGTAATTGGTATTGTGATGGCCGGTGAGCAAATTTTTCCAAGGTTGGGATTTATGGCTCCTCCTCCTTGGTACTACTCCTTGCGTGCAAATAGATTTGGAACCATTTCATCTACTTGGCTTCTCGGGAATTTCCTTCAATCTATGCTGCAAAGTTCTGGTGCTTTTGAAGTGTACTGTAATGGTGAATTGGTAAGTTATGTTCTCTCAAGTTATGTTCTTGACGTGAGCTTTTAGCTGATTAGATGTGCTTTGCTAATGAAAATCTTCATACTAAATAGAATGCAAGCTTTCTGGAGAAACCCATGAACCTAATATTGGTTGACTATCAGCACAATCCGTAGTAATGCATGTGGCTCATTGTTTTAGTGCCTGGAACAGCCTCAATTTTTAAAGGCATAAACCCTGATTTTTTGTTTCTAATTTTTGTGGCAACCTTGCAATAGGAACTCTTACATGTCTAATCCAAGTGGATCGGATTTGGCCTAAAACCTAGATTTTGGGGCAAATGTTCTTTTGTGTCCTTCGACGGTTAGAGAATGCTTTTGTGCTTTTTTCTAAGTGGTATATTAGGAGCTATTCTTCCTTGCCATCACAATTTGTCACATCTTAATCGAATCAGTTAAGGTCAAAGCATATTAGAGCATATTATATGCAATCATACACAGTTAAATTAAGTTCATTAAAATTGTGCATGCTTAGCTATTTTTATTTTATTCTTTAACCTCTAGGGAGTTTTTTATGTTTTCTCTGCTCCATCTCTACGGACAGCAGCAAAGCATGTATTGTACCTTGCCTAGCCTTTCCATTAGGTTTATTTTTGATGTCATTTTTGCCATCTTGAACTTCCCTTAAACAATGGCGATAATCCTTGTGTTGAAATTCCAAATCTTTATTGACGTTTGCATTCTTGTGTCCTATAGAGTGTTTTTTGTTTTTGTTTTTTAACTCTCTTATTCTTTCTTCTTCTTGAACATGTTCATGTCCTGTAATTGAGAAATGAGTTGACTTTTCTTCTGAAGCAAGTGTTGCATTCTGCCATCTTGTTATTTTCACCTCTTCTCAAACAGGACTCTCAATGTGCTTGCTTAGATTGAAACACATCTGATGATTGACAATTTGTTAATTGTTTCCTTACCTGTGTCAGATAATTTCTCATTTATATGAAATTTCATTCATATAAATTACAAAGTTTAATGAAGCATGGTGGTGTCATTTGCAGTTTTTGTTTCCTTTGAAGAACTTCTCTCACCCAATGTTGTACACCTGTTTTTATCATGCACAATGCAGGTTTTCTCAAAGCTAAATGAGAAGAGATTCCCTGGTGAAATTGAATTGAAGGATCTCATTGGCAGAAGGATTGCTAATTCAAGAATTATCGATTCCAACATCGGGGGAGCTCTCTGGTAATAGTGCTCCATAGAAAAGGACAAGGTGAAGGGTTTCAGGTTTTTAGTATTGAAAGTGCCATTTAGATCCAGCAAAAGACTGATAGTATGTTATGGAACTTCAGAATTTTAATAAGAATAACACCAAATGGAAGAAATGGTGCTTCTGTGGTTGTACATGGAGTTAGTACTTTGTCATCATCCAAGGCATTTAAATGTGGGAATTTGGTTTTCAGATCTATATAAAGATTTTGCTTTGCTTCTTTGATTTGTCTGTTAGTCCTTTATTAGTTTTCATTTCATTATTTTTTCCCCAACATTTTGTTCTCTCTCCCTTTGTTTATGGACTAGTATTGTGTGCCATTTAAGCCATTTTCTTTGGCCTTTAAAAAAAAAAAAAAAATTTAAAAAAAGAACTTCAAATTTATCTTTTAGAGACTTCTAAATTAGAAATCTGTAAAAATGTAAGTAAGTTGGATCAAATGATGCAGTTACAGGTAGTATGGTCCCATGAAATAGGTAGATATTGATATAGATCTGATTGCTTTAACAAACCTAGACTTAAATTCAACAAAAAAAAGTTATAGGTGCTCGCTTCACTGTTTTTCTATATTTAAGAGAGAGAGAGAGAGAGTCAAATTGGTTAAAATTTCAAAACATGCCACCAAAAAAATACAACAATAAAAAGCATCATTAACAATTACCAAATTGTAAGAGTTGAATACATTCACATTGTCAAATATATGGGAACCAAAAAAATTAATACACAGTAATAATAACTCAATGAGGAATAATAAAAAAAAGTTCAAATACAAGAAATCAAGCAATATTGCTAATGGTATAATAAAGAAAATGTAGCGGCCTCTCTGCTCCAAAATTCTCCACAAGGTGGTTACTCAATCAACCTACTTCATTTTCTGATGAGATGTGATGAGTGTCTTGATCCTGAACACCTCAAAAAATTCAAAACCTTTGTATGAACCTGCTAGGGTTCTGTCCTAGTTGTTGACTTCAATGAAGCCTCCCATGGTCATCAAGCAGGACAAATCACAATAGACAAGGAATTCAAACAAAGAAACAACAAACTAAATCAGTATTCATATCTGCCACCATTTCCGGCTTTCCATAGCCTTTACAAGTTCATTTGCCAGTGACGCAAAGTCTTCAGCTCCACTTTGCAATTCTTCAGTTCGCCTGCTAATCCTCTGGCGGAAGTAACAAGAGTTTGATTAGAGAAATTGACATGCTAACTAGTATGGAGAATGAAAAATAAATAAATAAATAAAGTAAATAAAGGTGCCAATAACTTTGTGTTTGACTTACAATTGAAATTCAATACGAGTCTTCAATAATCTTACAACATGACTCGATCAAAGGTTTATTTGTCACTAACATCAACATAGTGGCCATTTTCACAAAGTGAACGCTTGATGCTATGAAATTAATTTGTGTGTCATCCAAGAAGTGTATCCAAGTACATAAGTGAGGAATGTCCGTCCCATCAATATCCCATTACCACAAGCAATAACACAACCATCTCTGCCAGTAACTCCATATTATTCTCTCCTCTTCCACAATTATAAACAACATTCGTTTTAAGTTTTTTATTCCTTCATTTTCTTTTCTTGTTCCCCTCATTCCTCCTAGGAACCTAATTATGCAAAATGTATTAATTGAATAGATACCAAGGCATTTCCATAGGCAATCTACCTCAAGTTTTTCTTGGCGCTCTAGAAGCTTGTTTCTTGCTTGTCCAGCCGCTGAAGAGGCATCCTGAAATCAACAGGTGAAATAGCACCATCAGTTAGAATAGCTGCTGGAAGATTTTTGTATTTAATTATTTAATTAGTGCCAACTGTGAAATTACCCCAGCTTTTCTATATGTAGCCATAATTTCTTCAGGTGTTCTACGTCTGGGCTGTATATCAGCACTTGCACCATCAAGTAATTTTTCTCTTTCACCATCCTTTTCTGCAGAACAAAATGAACAAAATTTATCCATTAATATATTCATCACAATATACATCCTTAAGTAGACATCACACCATACCTCTCTGATTTCTTTGTGGTTTATTTGTTGAAGTAAATGCCAAGGACACTGGTTCATCAATTTCAATGTCATCTGTATCAAAACAAAAAAAATTGCAGTTAAAGATGTATAGCGTAAATGGGAGAACTTGTATTTTCGAAATAGAGATAGACCAGACCTATATTAAGTTCAGTAGCTTCCGGATTATCCACCATGATTGAAGATGGATCTGGGAATGGGTTCCTCGAAAAAACACCCTCTAGATGACTATAGTTAGATGTGGAAGCGAGAGTACCATCATTTGTATGGTTTACTTTTCCCCCCTTGAAACCCTTCACAATACCGCCTAGAATCCTTGGGGCAGTACCCTGTAGCACCACAGAGATAAACAACAGAAGCAAAACCATAGAATGTCACAGGATACATATAAGAAACCAGTATCATTTATTTAAACCTGTTTTTTCTTCTGATTGAAAGAAAAACAAATGGCAGCCTCTGCCGCAGCTGCGAGCATGTTATCATGAAGAGAAGGCAAAGATTCTGGAATCCTATGACAATAAATGTAGTGCGTTAAGTATATTTTTAATTAACCCATCCAAAACAATAGTACATTCAACTACATGACATAATAGCACAAGCCACTTAACACAAAATGATACCTGAAACTATTTTTGCATGCTAACAGAGAGATGAAAGCCAATTCACACCCATTTGCCTATGAGGATAAAAATCAATATTAGACAGAAATCATCACATAAATTAGTCCATGTAAAAGACATTTAAAACAGTATTCTAAACATGGTTGATACTAAATTTATCCAATGCAGCATGAGAATTTTCTTGAAGATTTACTTTGTATTAAACATGACCCACATGGCCGCATCTTTTAATTGTTACACCCAACATATGTAAGAATATTCCATAAACAAATACCAGTGTAATCAGCCCATTGTCTGTAGAACTCATTGTCTTTCCCATGTTTGCCGTGAAATTCCACCTTAAAATTGACATTAAGGAGCTTTCTTTCACCAAGTCTAAGTCTGGAAAAGATCTGCCCACAAACAGGTATCACCACAACCATCTCCGACAAGTTGGAGTTTTACTCAAGTATGCTAACACAGAGAGAGAGAGAGAGAGAGAGAGAGAGAGAGAGAGAGAGAGAGAGAGATGCAATTGCTGCTGCCATAATCGGAACTATGTGGAAGTTCTTGTAACAAGTTAAAACATAAATTGGTAACAAATTGGAATTTTACCTGATCTCTACATCTCCAGTCTCATAGACTAACACCAGGCCACAAACTTTCTCATCTTTCTTAAAAATAGTAATCCAGCAACAAGGTTTTGCAAGTTTCACTTTACTGATAGATTTGTTCTCCCCCTAAAAAGTTAGTATACAAGTATGTAAACATTTGAATGATTCAATTGGATGTGAGAAATGAGAAGGCAATAGACTCACCTGAACCACAGACTTCGTATGGTACAAGCGCAGTGTATCCTTGCAACAAAACAAAGCAAGTGAATCGTTTTCATGTTTATCAATGCCACTGGAAGTTGTGTCTTGAGAAGTCTCATTCCTGGCATCAGCATCCTTCTGTGGCTGCTTTTTATTGGATAAACCAGAGACTGCTACATTGCCCTCTGATTACAAAAATAAAATGAAATAAAATAAAATTGTAACTGCTGTTCAAACAGAATATTTATCTCAGGACTCCCATGGGTAGGACTCATACTTGCCTATAACATACATGGAAATTGCTGTGGAGTCCTTTTTTAAGTGCATTGGCCGAGAGCTGATCATGATACCACTGCCACCATTAATGACATAAACTTTTGCATCCTTTGTTAATACGAATATTAGTTCCTCTACAGAGTTGTCTGCAATATTTGATCCTGAGTTCTTTGGGCTTCTAACATGACCATTAGTGTTTGCAACTGTTTTCCATGTCACTGAAATAACTGGTGAGCTAGGGGCAGACACACAGTCTGTTAAACACAAAACTGATAATGACCTCATATCAAGCACTGCAACCTGAAATGGAGACACTAATACTGATTGTCATTGTCAAGCAAGAAAAAGGTGAAATCACAAGCCAATGGTCTCAAACTTATTGAAATTAAACAGAAAAGTTCTTATACTTACACGACCACAATCATAACCTACAGCAAGTTTGGCTCCACAACTTGTAAATTGCAATGCTTGAACTGGGAAATTGAGAAGGCTAAAAACAGCTCGACAACAAGGTCCTTTTCCTTGGGACAAATTATGAACTGTCAAACAACTTGAACAATGTCAACTGAAGAAGATAATGAAACTGATAATACTAACCATCCAGACTAATGCAACAGAATTTATCCAACAATGGGAACTAAAAATGTGAGGGGACCATGTAAAGAAAATAGTTTCAAAGCAAGAAAAAAAAGAAGAAGAAGAAGAAGAAGAAAGAGCAGGATGCTTGGTGTTAAGTTGCATGTGATCAACTAGTATAAAATGACCACAAATGTTCTGTGTCTATATATATAAATTTGTACAATATATATGTATAACCAATTAACCATTAAGCAGGAAGCCAATTTTTACTGACTATAGTAGTTGCAATTCAGTTGACTGACAAATGATAATAGTGAGGAATTGTATGCCTCAGAATCTACACAGCATAGAAAACCAACAAACTTGTAGTCCTTCGAAGCTATTTTATTGATCTTATCACATTCTACATGAGATTTTTCTATTTTTTGTGCTACAAATGGCCATCAACAAGAAGAAACTCGACCACTGAGTTTGTGCTGCTAAGAAGATTGTAAATTCTGCTAACTTACTGAGATTTTAGAATACTTTTTTTATGATCAGCAACCAAGAAAATTGTATTAGAGAATGTGCCAAGGGGCACAAACCTTGTACAGTCAAATAAAAAAAAAAAAAACAATACAGAAAGGTACAAAAGATATATCCACCACCCTTTCTCGAGTTAATTGAAATCTTTTATATAAATTATCTGATTATCACTACAATTTCAAGAAATAAGTGTTACAAAGACTAGGATGCGAACCCAAAAAAGAAAAAGAAAAAAAGGAGTTCATTGCCAAGCAAATCTTTAAACCATATTCTAAAATTTGGACTGAATTGATTAGAGAAAAAAAAAAGCATCATGCTGAGACAACTAGCATTTATAGAATCACCTTCATGTTTAGTTTCCATAACAAAGTGAAAGCTCTTCTCATCCAAACTGCCATTGAGGTTATAGATACGAACCTACACAAGTTAAAAAAATATAATATAGAAAATAAATAATGCAGAAGAGTACTCAGCCTCTAACTAAGGATCTAAAAGAAAACATTTTTCTTACCAGACCACATTCATTGCCAACAGCTAAACTTAAATTGAGAGAGCAGAAGTCAACTGCTGATACTGAAGCACTTGAACCTGCCACTTTCACACCTTTGACCTGCCAATCATTGATATATGTATCTATAAAGAACCACTTGTAAATGACCATAAAACATGCTTATTCAAATTGAACATAGTGAATACCACTCCGTAAAGAAAAAAAAAATCCCCCAAATAAATGGATTTTTTTAATGAAACTCTAACCTCGCTTTCTAAAACACAAATAAGTGATAAGACTGGATAAGTAGCATCCCAAATGCGAACAGATCCATCTTGACGACCTGCCACATATACTCTCTCAACCCTGTTATTCTCTGTAAACAACGATCTATTAGATATGCCTCCAGTCAAGGGCCACCTCATGCCCCCAGTCAATGTTGGAGTTGAACCAGATTTCTCAAGTGATGCTATCTAATTAAACACAAAGTTTTAGTTAATCATGTGAGAGTAATCAGAAACAACGGATTACAAAAATAACTCAATCGCTAGGAGTTGCACATGTGTACAAAAAAATGCTTTACCTTTGACAGAACATCGGATGAGTTCCCACCTGGGGGTAAAATACTGAGCTTTGCCACTGTCATGTCAGCTGCAGGTACTACCACAGGAAATTCAACAGCGGAGAGAGAGATTCTTTTCTCTTGCTGAGATAATGAGGCAGACAATCTAGAATCATCGAAAAAATGCAGTTGTCCAGGATTTGTCAATACAAATAAGGCAGTATTGTGATTATTCCCCGTTGTCCCAGCAGTAGGTAACAAAATCATGTCTGCGAATGAACCATTCAGTGTAAGGTCCACCCGACCAACACATCTTAAAGTCTCCATCCCTGATGACCATTCAAGACTCAAAACCTGTAACAGATAAACAGAGTAACAAGGCACCTTATATAACTGAATCTAGCACAAAAGGAAGTGCCATCATTTTCAACAATAGCAACATGGCCATAACAAAAATTCTCTCTCCTTTTAACTAGGTCCAAATCTCCTAAGTAAAAGATATCAAGTCAAAGTCAAGTCACTTTCAACTATAATTCTTAGAGCATCTAAAACAGGATAAAGTACTGCAACTATGAATACAACAAAAAACTCTATATGAAGCTCACATAAAAAAAAATAAAATAAAAAAATACTTGCATAATCTGAAAAAATACAGGAAATTTTAAATTTGAAAATTTACAATTATAAATATATACAATGAATTTGCCACGCAATTAAGAATCTTACTCTATCAATTACACTATGCATGCTATAAGAACATATCGATATTTTCATGAAAAGCTAAAAGAATGAAAAGAATTTGGCTTACCCATGAATGAGGTAGAGACCATATATATAATAGATTCATGATACAATTTAAGAAACGATATAAATAAGGAAACAATACTAAATTAGTGATTGACACAATCACAGATTATATACATAATACTAAAAAAAAAAAAATTCTGTATGCTCTAATTTCTATATTCAACACTCCCCCTCAAGCTGGTGTGAAAATATTCAACAATCACAACTTACCAATAGATGACTAGAAGAAGCCGGAAAAAACTCAACGGCTAGTCCAAATAAATATTACCAAACAAATCTGGTAGTCCACTAAATAAAAAAGGCCAAAAAGTGCTTAATACATCAGCATCCGAAAAACCTCTATCCACTAGTTTATTTTTATCCCAAATATCTCTATCATATTTTTTTTTACTCGCAATCCTTTTTTTTTTTGTGTATTTCTGTTCCACTTTGTCTTTCCCTCTATTTCAACCTCAAATAGGTTTCTATTTTCAAACCTATTTGAGTTTGAGGGGAGTATTATACCTATATCATGGTGAGCATGGTGATATACCATGTGAACCATGTAAGCTGCCCCATCTGGCACACAACCCAAGTCGCTCCCTCTACTGCACAACCCAAGTCGCCCCCTTGGCGCACCACCTAAGCCTCTCCCCCCCCCCCCCAACCGGGTGCACTTTCTAATAAACCGCCCCTAGGCACACTCAATTGGCAGTTGCCATCATCATTCAGCACCACGTCATAAGTCGTGTGTGTGTCACGCTTGCTGGTTTAATATCCAGTTCTCTAAATCGGTCCAGCATGACCCCTTTAAACTCCTTTAAACTGTCTTGACATTGATTCCGGTTAGTCTCTACAACGGTCTGACATGACCTTAAATTGCCCCAACATTAGCTCCGATCAGTTTCTACAACGGTTCGGCATGACCATAAACTATCTCCCGGCATTAGCTCCGGCCTTTGATACCAAAAAGAATGAAAGAATTATTTGGCTTACCCATAAATGAGGTAGAGACCATGTATATATAATAGATTCATGATACAATTTAGGAAACGATATAAATAAGGAAACAATACTAAATCAGTGATTGACACAATCACAAATTATATACATAATAATAAAAATAAAAAGATTATGTGTACTCTAATTTTTTATATTCAACAAAACTTACACCTATTACAACACCCTAATATTTAAAAAGGAATAGGCATTTCGTATTCTAGTTCCCACATAAACTAACTTGAAGCATTAAAAGAATGATTTTAAACAAAATAATCAACAGCTCTCAAGTTGCTGACCCACCGTTAAAACTTCTTCAGATCCTATCTCACAACCACCATATATGAAAAGTTGGCCATCACAATCATTATGGGATTTACTGTTTGCAGACCAGTGTAAGACAATGACAGGGAGCTTCCTTTCAGCAGAAGATAATTGTATCTTAACAACATTGTTGCATGATAAGCCAGCTTGTTTGCCTTTACTAGTGGCAGCACTGGTTGTTTTCCAGAACAATATATCTCCATCAATGTATCCCACTGCGAGAATGGACCCACTGGAAGATGCCCAACAAAGTGCACTTATCTCTTTCTCCTCCAAATGTCGTTCAGATGCATCACCTGGAAGATAAGTACGCACTTCACTAGGAGAATCAACAACTCCATCCTTCAATTCAAGAACTTTATCTCCTCTAACAACTAGAATCCGTGCTTCAACATCCCAAAGAATAAACAAACCACTAGCATATGCAATCAGAACACTGCAAAAAGAGAGAGAGTTTAGAGATTCAAGTGAAAAAGAGAAACAGTTTAGACAGTTCCTTGTGACTATGAACAAAGGCCCATTTTTGGTCTATATGATTAAGGCATTGCCATACTACACACTGAACAGTGTCAGACAATCTTTTTACTCATTTTCTGTCTAATTTCATAAAGTGACTACATTTAATGATTAATGTTTACACAAGGACATCTAGACATGATTCTGCACCAGCATCTCAATTTGAGATTTATTTATTTATTTAATTTCATGAAAGAAATAAATTGTCGAAAATGAGAATGAAAGAAAAATGAAGAAACTTAAAACAATTTGAGAAGCTCTACTTATCCACACCATTAGTCAGTACCCAAGTAATCATTCCTCGTCTGTCTGATACATCTTTTAAATATTCAGAGAGAGAGATAGAGATTCTTCGCCATTTTAGAAGATTGTAAGACATAACAATCAATGGGTAGTTTCACATTAGGAACTCACAACTGATCTCTTTTTTAAGATTTACAGCAAGAATTCACAAAAAGATTAGCAAACTAACAATGATATAAATTATTAAGGGGACTCATTTCTGGTTTCATATTTTAAAAGCAAATAACCACAGAAAAAGAAACTTTAAACACTATTGTTATCTTGCCTCTTCCCAGAAGAACAAGGTTGAGGAAGAACTCCAACAATTGGGTGGTGATTAGGAACTGAAAACCCAGCTGCTTCTGTGAAATAACACAAAACAATGGCATTTAATGTGTATTGGAGCCAGTAAAGGTCACAACTCACAAGCAGATCAAAAGCTGGATATTTATAAGATGGTGATCTCATAACAAAAATAAATAAGTGATCTTTTAAGTCTTTATGGACACTAAATTTATGGACTCTTTAATTGAGCATACCCATCAAAGACCAATTATACCAGAAAGGTGTGACAACATATGATAGCAATGAATTAACAAAAGATAACACCCTGGATAAAGTTGAATGAATATCTGCAAGTTGTGTGATGGAACTAAAAAATACATATACAGGGGGCCTTATATAGGTGATTTGAATGTACATTTGCTTCATTGAAATTTGTGAAGATCATGTTCTGTTTGTTGCTACATTTTTGTGGCAACTATAAGAAAATTAAATTCGATGCCTTGACACAATTTTCTAGTTTGAACAAGATGAAGAATAATTGTGCATGGAAATTGGTATTTAATTTAATAATACAAACATTCTATAAACAAAAAGTCAAACACCAATAAATGAGTCATGCTCTGCAAGTACATAAGCAACTTTCAATGAGAAGATAAAGCATAAGTACCTGTTAGGTAATCCGCAGATATATGATATGGTAATTGCAAAAGCTCTGCACCCCCAGTTTCATACTTCAAAACAGACATTGTCCCATACTCATCTCCAATATACCTGTGTTATTGCAACAGCAGAAAAAGAATTATAGCATGCACCAAATCCTTACTTCCATAGGCTGATCGTGTTAAGATCTAACAATTTTTTTGTCATCAGTGCATGAAGTGGGAGGAATTTGTCATCAGTACATGAAGTGGGAGGCATAGATTACAGAGAAAGCAGTTATATTGTATTCCCATTGTAAGCTACCAGCAATACACCTGCTCTCCAGATTCCAAACCTGCAAGAAAGAGAGAGAGAGACAGAGGGAGAGGAAGAGGGAGAGGGAGAGAAGTTATTTAACAGAGAATATATGCTTTTATTATCAATATCAATGGTACAAAAGCCATTAAGGCAACACAACTCTCTAGAAACATACATATACATATGGATGTCTGATATATCTGCCCAGTAATCCCACCAAAAAGATGTCACATGTTTTTTTTTTTTTTTTTTTTCTCTTTTTTAATTCCTTCAAGGATCATCAACACGTCCAATTATGCTTGAATTGTGATATGACAATGTAAGAAAAAAAATGGAAGTTTTAATCAAAATGATTAACATAGCTTATAAGTCAGTTGGTGTTTGATCCAGCTTCTGCTAGCACTAAAAAATGAATAGAAAAGGAAGGGCCGGTGGAATGAAAATCAACTTTGAAAACACTCCAGTCCCTTGGATTTAATAACTGATAGACTAATGGCACATATTCAAAAACTGAATTCCAAAGCATAGAGCTCCTAGCAAGTCCCTCAACTCAGATACAGCAGAAGCACTAGTCATTAGGCTAGTTTTTTTGGTGATGGGATATCGTCATTGAGGGTGATCCAAACAGTCAACAAAAGCCTCCTCTGCATCCTGGTATATTCTAACTTTAGTTTTAGATACTATCTTGTCTCTCCACCAGCTCCAGCAAAGCTAACCAACAATTCATGAAGTTTCACAGATCTTTTAATTGCACTGGTCATGTCATCAGTTACCTCAGTGGGACTTTTCCTCAAGTTCTTGGGAGCTTTTGATCCTTCAGCGTTTTATCTCCCAGTATCAGAGGCCTTTGCTAAGAATTTAACATTTCTGACCTCTGCTGCTTGTTAATTTTTTTTTTTTTTCCCCTTTGTCATCTGTCTAGTTTGTCTTGCTTGCTAATGATTTACAGCATTGAGCAATGAGAAGGAATATTAGAAGAACAAATGATGTGAAAGTTTGACAGAGTGACAATACTGCTATCACTAAGTCATGTTTACACAAGAAGAAACTAAACAATCCATAGAAAATAGATACCTGAATATCATTATCATTTGAGATGCTGACTAAAAGGCCTTGGTTTTGGAGAAACTGCAGAGGAACAAAGAAAATAAAACTCTGCATTAAAACTTAATTGAAAACTTTTATCAGAAAAAAAAAGTGAGACAAAAAATACTACAAATATATAATGGAGCTTGTATTATCTCTCAGTTACAGCATCTACATGGCATCTTCTAGCATAGTTTACCATTTGTCAAGCAACTCAAACTATAGGTGGCAAATAAGTAATAGTTTAACAATCAAATGCATTGCCACTCAATATATAGTCTGATGATAATACAAATAATAAAGTTACCCCTCTTTTTAACAATTTAAGCTTTCAGATGAATTGGTGATTAACAAATCAAAATGGCATTAAGCAGGTAATAGATTTTGTGTTTGAACCTCACTGCCTACTCGATGATTAAAATACTTGCACATGTTTATCCCATTTATGAAGGAAAGTCCGACCACACATGAAGTGATGTGTTGAGGATAAAAATAGTAAAATTACCCATCTTTCTAACAACTTAAGCCTTTAGATAAGTTGGTGGTTAACAAATCAACATATTAATTTCTCACTAGGAGGTCTAGAGCTATATTACCTGGAACACAGATAGTTTCGGTACGTGGAACGAGAACAGAGAAGTGATATGCCACTTGCATTAAAATTCGGTATGGTAAAGGGTAGACGTGTATAGATTACACTATTAGAACTTAAGGTACTTCTAAAGCAATTTTCTTTTACCAATAAAATATAATCTATTTTTTCTTCAAATTAATCATATAAAATCACATTTCTAAGAGCATTATGGCTCTTTTTTTGACATTTTGTCTAACCAAAAGTCCACTCTCCCTAGATTTTAGTAGATTATATATATATATATTTTTTTTTCCCCTCCTAAGGAAACCTTAAAGAAATAAATAGGGAAAAATTTGAGATCGCTTTGCATTCTGATGTACCAAAATAAAAGTAAAAAAGACAACAACTTGAATGTTGACCCAACACCATACCACAACACTCCTCCTTTACACGGGCTTGAAAATATTTGTATGAATATAAGACACAAAACAGAAATGTGCGAAGAGTTGGAATTACCCAATATTGCGTATTGAATATACATTTTATAGATGATGCAATAATTTGCAAACTTTGGAATCAGTTTTTTTGTAAAACTTACAAACCTCTAAGTATTTGTAAGGCAAATGCTTTGGGGAAATCAGAAGAGCTTCAATATTATCACCACCAATCACTTTTATCCTACCATCCCTGCATGGGTTTCAAGGAAAAAAATAAACAAAACATTGGAAGTGATAGAAATACCATATTGTGCCATATATTGTCCATCTCTAGTCACTAACTAGCATATCGGCCCTTGCTTAAATTTCTACTTACAGTGTCCCAATGGCCAATAGGCTCTGAATGGGGTCAAACGCAAGAACTGATGCAGTAGATGGGATACCATAATGAATAGCAATTTGCACATCCACGTCTGGTAACATCACATTGCTATGCACATTTTTCTGAATGAAGAAAACGTAAAAAGAGATTTCACTGCAATCAATTAAGGATTGGAGAAAACTAAAATTGAAAAGCCATTTGTTGCAACTCTGTAGAATTTTTTCATAGCAACGGACGATAATAGCAAGTTAAAATAGTATTTCAACAGGAGATAATACAAACTTTGGAAACATGATTACAGATATATAAATAAACATATACAATGTCTTAAAAACAATAAAAAAGAACCGAATAATGAAGATATATACATTGATCAATAGATAATCCGATTCGAATTAAACCAGTTGATAGCACTTAAATTAACTTTAGAATTCAAATTCAAAGTATTCATCAGCAATTTCAACTAAAATTTTGTTCATGTTAGATACCATATACCAGTTGATAACACTTAAATTAGCTCTAGAAATTCAAAATCAAATCATTCATCAATTCATCAACGATTAGTTTCAAAACCAAAATTGCTCTTAACTTCAATTGAATCAACGAAACCCTATATATCATCGTCATTCATAATTGATCATGTAGCCAATTTGAAATCAATTAGCAATGAAAAAGATTGAAATGAAGAGCTCTGAGTTCGTGATCTGTGAAAGAAAAGCATTACCTGAGAGAGATGTGTAGCTTTCTGCAACAGACGCTTCGCAAACATGGCGATTTTGCTGAGAATTCGAAGCTTGAAATTTCAAATCAAACGATCAAACCTTCGTTTTTGTTGTTTGCTGAATTTGAAGACTCTTGTTTTTTTGGTACATACAACGTTTCTCGAATTGCACGTTAATTTGGGGAATTCGACGGCTCGTTGTTTCGAGTCCACGTGTTGCTATGGCCCACCGAAATAAAATGGCCCAATCAAATGGCCCACTATAATAATTTTCAATTTTTTTTTTTAAAAAAAAAAAGGTGTATTTACTATAAAGTGCTCCTATTAGCACCTGTTAAAATTCTTTGGACCCTCTATTTTATAATTTTTTTTATTACAATTATACCTTAAAATAAAATTACATTAAAAGACATTATTAAATTGAACACCCACCTATCAATAAGAATTAATACTCTATAATATTGGACACATACCCCCACCTCAACTATATGTATTCCATATTTGTAAACCCTAAACCTATTACTTTTCATAACCAACTAATATATACCCTAAATTTATTATTTTTCATAATCATTTTAAATCTTGAATGTGTCATTTTCATCACCATCATCAACGCTATTGAACTTGAAAGTTTTGCTTCAAGTATAACGTATACTTCATCACTTATTTCACTGTGTAGAGCAATGGAGGACGAGGACAACAATTCTAGTGAGACCGGCGTTTCATTAATAAGTTTATCTATCTTGTATTAACATTCTCGGTCGTTTTCGGTCGTTCTTGTTTCGTTCGAACTATTCGGTACTGGTTTGCTGGCTGTTAGAATTATGTTCGGTAATACAGTACTGAACATAATCCTTTCGTTCAATACATAGGTTCCGAACATTAATGCAGATAGTTAGTTATGTAATTTTCTTTGTTAAACTAACTTAGAATGGAAAAGAGTGAATTAGAATGGATTTAAGTTATGTATTTTGAATAAATTTAATTCATGTTATTTTAAGTTGTGAATTGGAATGGATTCAAGTTACACAGTGATGAATAAATTTTGTTCGGACATACAGTGCTGACAGGATCATTATTATTCGACAAAACAGTTCTGAACAAAATACATTTTTTCGGCTACACAGTGGTGAACAAATTATTTTGGGCTACATTTAGAATTCTGATGGCGCTACATTCAAAATTCTGATGATGATAGATTCTTTTGGAAGCGCCGATACAGAAGCAATGGGCGTCCAACATCGCCCACTGTACGCTCATCTTGATGATGATGATGATGATGAATGTGATTGAATTTTTTTATAGGTTTTGATAATAATGGCACACTAAGAATTCGCATATCTGGACTGAAAATTGAACAAGTAGACGATGATGATGAACAGCCCATAGCCATGGCTATTATGTCTTCTTTTCTTTCCGTCACTGTGAACCACCAAACATGCAATAACATCCGAGTATTAAAATTATCTTCTTCGTTTCTTTTCTTTCAGTCACTGTGAACCACCCAACATGGCCATGGCTATTATCTTCTTCGTTTCTTTTCTTTTCTTTTCATTAGGGTTGTTTTAGGAATTGGATGAAAAATTAGGTGAGTGTGCATTTAATTGTGAAAATGTTATGAATATGGGTAGATTTGGTAATAAGTGGGGTGTCCAAAAAAATATTATTAAAATTTAGGGTTTAGGGTTGGGGTCCAAAGAAATGGGGGGTCCAAAGAATTTTGATAGGTGCTAATAGCAGCACTCTTTGAAAATGGCTGTTTTTCTGATGTTTAGAGAATTTGAGAGGCTGGTAAGATTCATCATAAATCTCGTTTTAATAATTTAAATTATTTATTTTGTGAAATCTTTAATGAATTTTATTTATAAAAAAATAGTAATATTTTCATTTTATCACATTGTCTCCAAAAAAATAAATAACAAATATATTTTTAAAAATAGACCATTTAATTTTTGAAAATAAATACGATAAAATGAAAAAGTTAGAGCTAAAAGCTTTTGGAGATAAAAGTTAGGATTATCGAATCAACATTTTTCCTAAATGATATATATTAAGGGTCTTATAAAATGAACATTTCGAATCATCACAATGGAATCCATGGTGGAACCCACAAACTTCTTAAATTCTCTCATATTAAAATGTGAACATGAGAAAAAACTAAACTCTATAATAATTTAATGATAAATTACACTGACCTCTCCTTAGGTTTGAAAAAAAATATAGTGGGTATGTTTGGTTTGCATTTGAGAGATGAATTTTAGAAAAAAATTTCTCAAAAATTGTTTGGTTTGAGTTTTTCTCAAAAAAATTTTAAAATCACTTTCTTTCTCTTACACATCAATCAATCACTTTTTCTCTGTTCTCTCTCCTTCTCAATTACTTTTTCTCTCACACACATCTACTCAAATTCTCCTAAAATATCAAATCATCCCAAACTCCCAAAAAAATAACTCTCCCAAAATATACAACCAAACAAATTAAAAAAATTTCTAAACTCTCTCTCTAAATTTTTTTTCAAAAACAACTCTCCCAAAAACAAATCAAACAAGCCCAGTAAGTCTCATAATTTTGACATAATTACACTGACTCCCTTTTAGTAAGGTTAAATGAATTTAGACTAATGCAAATTGTGTGAAACTGAAACACAAAAACAAAAACAAAAAATGTAAAGTACACATTTTTGTGTAAAAAGAAGACAATATTATTTTTTCATCCATGTAACTAACAAATTATTAATGAAAATGGGACTAAATGTTATATGAATTAAAATTTCAAGAGAGCTCAATATAATTATATCAAAATTGTGTGATTTACTGTATTTTTTTCTAAATCTTAAGAGGTCAGCATAATTTACCCATTTTAGAAGTCAGCATAATTTACCCATAATTTAAATATTAAAAAATATATAAATCTTTGTCTTTCGTCTCATTAATTTTAAGGGTTTATTACAATTTATGGCCCTAAACTTGTAATAATTTGTAAATCGACGGACCTAGTAGGGTGGGAATAATAACCATTCTCATCTAGCTTCAGATACTTGTTGCTTGACCAGCGACAGACGCAGGCCCGGCCTTGAGATTTCCAGGGTCCAAAGCCGATAATCAACTGATAAATTTCTAGGACCCTTCACATTTTTTTTTTCATTGAATGAAAAAAAAAAATTCAAGGTAAAAGACAAAAGATTTGTGTCAAAATCACAAAAAATACTTAGCATTACATTGCAACAACTAATAAGTATCACTTGATCATTGTTCTTTTTGCATTTTTAAAAGCAAATAAATCAATCATACTTGCATAATCTAGTTTTTTTGCAAAATCATTTTCAATGGATAACAATGTTAATCCATTCAGTCTTTCTTGTGACATGGCTGATCGAAGGTAATTTTTGATCATTTTTAACTTTGAAAAGGTTCTTTCTCCCGATGCAACTGTAACCGAAATAGTCAAAAGTATCCTATAAGCAACCCATGAATTTGGGAAACAATTTGCCATAAATTGCAGATGATTGAGCACTTCAATTGGTTTATTGACTTCTTTTGACAATCTCTCTTTTAAGACTTTTAGCTTCATCAATATTGGAAATCTCACCATATTTTAAAAATTCTTCAAGGTTCACACACCCCCGCCTTCAACGATTCATCATTGCACTTTTTCAAGTCAAACAAAAAGCCAAAGTTTGCCTCATATATTTTGAATTGTTCGAACCTATTTTTGAGTGAACAAAGGGCTTGATCAACAAAATACAAGAAGTAACCAACTCTAAATGATTCTTCAACCGACTAGGTCACCTCTTCGCTAATATTCTTATCAAATTGTTTCTTTTTAGAAATAATGCGCTTTTCAACAAATGTAGGTTCAATTCCCAATTCACTTGCCATTTCTGTAGCTTCAACCATAGCCTCCATGAAACCAACTTCTCTATACATTGCAACATACTTAACAAGCCCATCTAGCTGCTTTACAGCAACTGCTATATCCATATCTTTACTTTGAAGAAGCTTGCTAACAGAGTTCACATGAAACAACAAATTGTACCAAATTACAATACTAAACAAGAAATCAAAAGTCTCAAGTTCATGAGTTACCAGGGATTTAACTTCATTTTTCGAAATTGAATCTGTGGTTAGATTGTTGTACAAGTAAAGTAAAGCATCTCTTATTTTTGAAGCATGGTATCTTAGTGGTTTAACACTTTCAATGCGACTTTCCCAATACGTTTGCGACAACAACTTAACCATGAGGCCTTCCTTTAGATTATCTTTTAAAACTTTCCAACGTTGAACGGAAGATGAAAACAATACAATTATGCGTTGTACCACACCAAAAAAAGGTTTTTGCTTTAGTGCAAAAGTTGGCCATATCACAAAGCACAAGTTAAGACTATGACAACCACATGGCGTATAAAATGCTCTAAGATTTACTTGAAGTACTCTTGTTTGAACACCTTTGTTTTTGCCTTTCATGTTAGAGCTATTGTCATATCTTTGCCCTCTTAAGTCACCAATATCAAGTTGAAGATTAACTAATGCTTCTTGAAGTTTATCAAAAAGTCTCATCCCCAATGTATCATCCACATTAAAGAATTCTAAAAAAAAAAACTCTTTCACCGTAATTGGACTTGTTGAAACATCCATGCATCGTACAATAAGAGACATTTGTTCTTGATGGCTTATATCCGGAGTACAATCAAGTATGACTAAAAAGTATTTTGCTAGTTCGATTATCGACAAAATTGCACTTTTGACTTCCCCAGCCAACATTTGTATCATCTCATTTTGAATTTTGTGACTCAAATAATGATAATGAATTTCACCCCTTTCTATCCGCCGCAAAGTGCTGTTCCATTGTTGGATCAAACTCGCCAATCATTTCAATTATGCTTAAAAAAAGTCCATTGCTCTCTTCATAAATCTTCACATGGCTTCCACAAAAAGGCAAATTATTCTTGGCAAGTGTTTTTACAACTACAGTTATCATCAATAAAACCCGTCTCAAGTACTCTCTTTCTTTGTTAACTTGTTCTTGTATACTTTTATCTATTATTTGATGCTTTCCAAATCTTTCCTCCAACTCAATCCATTTGCTCATGCAAGTAATGTGCTCGTTACCACTCTCATGGCCTTTAAGTCTCTCACAAATATTTTTCCAGTCTTTAAATCTTTCGGTAGCCAATTGAGTTTTATCTCCCTTTTACTTAAACAACTTACAACAAAAGCAAAATACTCTATCTAAAAGTTCCGAGTATATCAATCATGTCCTATCAAATTTTTCTCCATTTGGTAAATGCCGAATGTAATGAACAGGTGAGACATGCCCATGCCTCGAAGAATCATCCTTAGGAAAGTTGAATTCACAATTTCTTCTTCCAGGACCTCTTTTGACTAAAAAATCTCGTAAATTTTGATAAATTATTTTCCAAGTCCCCGGATCATCTATATGTGAATGCTTACATTCCACATTCATCTCATCATCTTGATTGGCTTCTGCACTCCCAAATTCCTCATTTCCTTCTTCATCCACTAAATTTTCATTCTCATTATTCACCAAATTTTCAAATTCTTCATTATTCAAGTCTTCAACTGATTGTCTTATTTGTTTGTCACTCATAAAGAACTAAGAACTTGCCAATAGCTCTTCTTTGACATTCGACTAAATTTTCAACTCTTTGCTTCTTTTTCCTTTTTGTGAATCTAGATGGATAATTTCTTTTAACAGTCATGATGAATTGAAATCAAAATACTTTTTTAGATCAAAATACAAAACAAGAGCACCACCACCACTTAACAAAATAATTTTTTTTTAAATTATGTGATGTTACAGAGAAGGCCCTATGAGTGACATAGAATAATTGTCTACAAGGAAAAAGAAGAACACATTAAAATTTAAATTATGTGATGTTTACTAAATTGAACAAATAATTCTAGATATTGCAAATTGAAACATAGTATAGTCTCAATTACCAAGTCAAATAACAAATTTTACATAAATCGCCCAAACAATCAGTATAGCTTTAACACATAATTCATCAACTCTAGAGTTTCAATGTATCAGAAAAATAAAATTTTAAAATTTGTTTTGTATATGCAAGTCAACCAAAAAAAAAAATAAAATTATTTGTATATAAATAAATAAATAAATCCACGGTTATGTTTGTTTGGAGGGAAAATATTCTCTAAATTTTTCCAAAAGAAATAATCATAAAATGGTGGAAAATTTCCAGGACAATATTTTCGCTGAAACAAACAGACCTTAAATTTCAAAAAAGAAAAAATAGACTGCAACTTTACAATGAAGAGTGATAATAAATAAGTAAATAAATAAATATAAATAAATAAATAAAATAAAAAGTGACAAAAACTTACTCAAAATTGGTAGTAATTTGGACGAGTGTGTTGCTGTTAGGTTTGCTCTTTGTTAGGCTGTTGCTGTCAAGTTGTTGGAAAAATTCGATTAAGAGTAGTTAGGGTTAGGAATTAGATAGGGAGAGAGAATGAACATTTTTAATTTTGAATGGGCTTTTCAATTTTTCAATGGATCAATTTATTTTAAGTTAATTTGAATCTTTTTTAATTTTTTTTTGACCTAAAATATATCTAATATATTACACTAAACTATAATAGTAGGAGGGGCCCTTTTTTGGTCTATTTTTAAGGGCCTTAGGCCATGGCTTGATGGGCCTATGCCCAGGGCCGGGCCTGGACAAACAAGGATTCATCCCCAGATCTAAGATCTTCCAAAAGCCTTCTTGTTGTTTGCCGATGTAGCTCTCTTGAATCGATCTTTGCCACCGTCAATCCCATCACCTTGTGCGATGCCTTGAAGAGATAGTTTTCGTCGAATTCCATGTCGCCGCCATGACTCAACTGAAATAACACCGACGATGACTCATCTCCAAAGTGCTTCCACTAGAATTCCTTAACGGGAGTCTCTGTAGATGGCTATTCTCTTCTTGTAAAAGAGAGGAGGAGAGAGAATATGTGAGAAGTTGAGGCTTTGAAACCAATAGATAGAAAGAGAGAGACGGGAAAGAAAGTGGATATGTAATCCTTTGTCTCTAGAAATGAACCCTAGGTATATATGTCAAATATTTTAAAGTATAAACTTTTAGACAAATAAAATCCAAATTTAAATTTATAAATCGAGTGCCCTTTTTTATATAACTACTTTATATGTTTTCAATATATAAAATATATAAAATATTAAATTATAAACCAACTAAATTATACAAATTCAATATCGAATATTATTATAAATTAAATGAATAGCATTGCTATTGTTATAATGATATTAGAAAAAATATACTGTATAATTTTTTTAGCTCTATATCAAACAGCCCATCACTTTTTATTTGTAGCGTTTGGTTTACCTTTTAAAACTTAGCTCTGTTTTTAAATCATAATTTTGATGAAATATATTAATCAAATATATTTTTAAAACACAACTTAAAATTACTTTCAAAACTCTTCTATTCTATTTATTATTATTATTATTAATCAATCAATTAATCATTTTTTATCTCTCAACTCTCGTTTCTCTTCTTACCTTCTATATATCAATCAATCAAAAAAAAAATAAAAAAAATTACAAATGATCCCAAAACTATTTTCAAAACTCATAACTAAACAAATTTTCTCTTTTCAAATCATGATTCAAAAACTCAAAATACAACTTCACACTTAAATCATAATTCTAAAATCAAATTAAACGGACTATTTTTTATTTTTTTAAAAGTAATCAAACCAGTTCAATTGTTCTAGGAGATGTGAATTTTTCAGACCTGATAACCAATGTGAGTTAGGAATGGATATTCCATCCACCAGAGCACGAAAACAAGAGTTAGGAGACATAGGTTGATCAGGGAAAATTCATGGGGAAATTTTAATTCAGTGTAGATTTAAAAAAAAAAAAAAATTACAAATAAGTTGTAAACTTTATATATATTAATAATTAAAGTTATAATAATTTTCTGATAGTACCACTTATAGGTAATTTTCCCAAAGATCATTCAGGAGATCACAAAAAATGAAATTTTTTGGAGAACAAAAGGGGTTTGGGGTTGCTGTCATGCTATGGTGTCATTTTGGAAACATTTACAATTTATTATTTTTATTTACAAAAATAATTAACATGTGTTTTAAAAAAATAAAATCCTAATTAGGTAGGTATCTTACTAATTTATAATATTTATGGACTTGTATTTTATTTTTGTAATCTTTTCAAGCACTAAATACGTTTGAATTAAATATTCTAAGCATTTAGACCAAGTTTGGCTAAACTAAAAAAGTGCACTTATTTCATTTTTTTATCTTTTTTGGGTCACATCAATAGGGATGGCAATTGAAAACCGGCCCGACGGGGACCCGACCCCCCGTCCCCGAATTGAACGGTTTTTCCCCGAAAAATTCCCCCGCGGGGACGGGGATGGTATTTAAAATTGAGTCCCCGATCAATTCCGGGCCGGGGACGGGGATAGCTTTCACAGCCCCGGCCCGGCCCCGGCCCCGGCCCCCGAACCTGTTTACCCCCGAACCTGTTTTTATATATATATATAAATATTCACGTGTTGTGTGTGTTGTGGGTTTATAAATTATATATATAAAATATAAATATCATGCTTTTATATATCTATTAGACAGATCTGGCCTCCCTCTCACTCTCTCTCGCTCTCTCTCTCTCTCTCTCTCACTGATGGCCTCCCCCGTCCCCGGTCCCCGCAGTCGGCATCGTCTCCATCTGCGACAGTTCGCCGCTCCGTCGCCTCCTCCTCCTCACCGTCGTCGCGTCGCCTCCTCCTCCTCACCGTCGTCGCGTCGCCGCCTCTGAGACACAGATCTGAGACACGCGACACAGATCTGAGACACACGACTGATGATGGCCTCCCCCGTCGCCGCTCCGTCGCCTCCTCCTCCTCACCGGTTTGATTTTTTATTTTTTACATTTGAAACACTGATCTGTTAGATTTTTTTTTATTTTTTACATTTGATCTCAGATCTGTTAGAAATGTTGTTGTTGTTCATGTTGTTGTTGATGAATTCGTGAAGAAAATCTGGTAGATCTGTTTCATTGTTGTTGTTGTTGTAGTTTGAAATTTTTTTTTTTTTTTTTCTTTTGGTCGGGGAATGATCGGGGTCGGGGAAACCCGATCCCCGTTAGGGGACGGGGACGGGGGCAGTGATGGGCTCCCCGTCGGGGTCGGGACCGGGGACGGGGGGAATTGCCACCATCGGGGATCGGGGACGGGGAGGGTGATCCCCGGCCCCGCCCCGCCCCGTTGCCATTCCTACACATCAATCAATATCTCCTCTCTACTTTTTCTACACATAATACAAAAAAAGTCAAAAAGTGCACTTATTTAGTCTTCCCAAACTTAGTATTAATAGATTCAATCGATAATTTAGAGATTGAGTAAATATTGATTTATATATTTTAAGAATTTAATCAACTCAATCAATAATTTAGGAACTAAAATAAACAATATGATAATAATTCAGGGATAAAAAGTGAAATTAACTCTTATTCATATGTTTATTTGCGGTAACATGGCTCAAAATCATTTAAGTTTTGATTTATATATTTTAAATTGATTTTGAGTTAGGTAGTTGGAATAATTTATGATGTGATAACATCAAACTTGAAAATGTCACAAATTTTATTTATTTTTTAAATCGTAAGGACTTAATTCTGTTGCATCATTCTAAATTAACTAAAAATCAATACAAAAAGTTAATTTATTCTCTTTAATTTTTTGTATATTTTTTTCTTAAAAAATTTAAAAAAATACTAAAAAATTCAATTCCTAAAGGAATCTTAATGGGTGGTTTGACAACTCAACTTTTTACTCAAAAAATTAAGAAATCACAACAAAAAGTCAATGCACTCTATCTATTTATTATTTTTTTTTGGGATGTCTTTTCGTAAAAACTAAAAAAATTATGAAAAAAATCAACGGTTCCGATTCGTAGCTCGAAAGAGCGTGGCTCGAAATTGGCTCGACACCAAAACGACGTCGTTTTAGTGTTTTTTTTTTTTCTTCTTTCTTTCTTCGCGTTTTGATGATGATGAAGATGAAGAAGAAGAAGAAAAAGAAGAAGAAGAGAAGAAGAAAGAGGAGCTGAGCTGCTGGGTTCATCAACATCAACAGAAAAAAAAAAAATTTTGTTGATCAACATCAACAAGATCTGAGTTTGCAAGATCTAGATCAAACATCATCAACATCAAATTTTTTTTTTGTACAATTTTTTTTTGTTCAAAATCTGCAGACTCAGATCAGATTTTTTTTAATCAAAATCTGAAGCTGTTGTACAAATTTCCTTTGTTCAAAATCTGCAGACTCAAATCAGATTTTTTTGGATCAAAATCTGAAGCTGTTGTACAAATTTTTTTTGTTCAAAATCTGATGCAGATCCAAATCCATTGAACAAATTTTTTTTTTGGATCTAGATCCAGATCAAATTTTTTTTTCAACAGTTTCAGATTTTGAGCATCATCATCTTCATCATCTTCAACATCATTCTAGAATCAATCTCTACTAATCCAACCCTTCAGCTTTACCCGTGTTCGTCTACGGTTCATGTACTGCACCTTTTCACTTAAATGCACCATTCTAGAATCAATCAGCCATGAAATCTTCAACATCATCTTCATCAACAAAATCTGGTGGTCTCTTCCCCCTTCCTTCTCTCTTCTCTTTTTCCTTCTCTCTCTCTCTCTCTTCCTTCGTCCCTTTCCCTCTGTGTCTGCTTCAGATATAAAAGAGAAAAAAAAAAAAACACAAAACGGCGTCGTTTTATAAATTCGAGCCAATTTCGAGCCAAGGTTTTCGAGCTGCGAAGTATTTTCCAAAATCAATTAGTAACAAAATTTGAACAGATAATTAATGAAAGTCAACAGAAAAAAAAAATTAATAGACAAATTAAGGGATAAAATTAAAAATAAAGTGTCCTTCAAAATAAACAAAAGGATTTCTCACTAAACTATTTCACAGAAGGGTAGATCTCTCTCCAACAAAAAAATATCCACTGGACCTAATGGCTTATACATTCCTTAGTTTGGACTTTTCAATAATTTACTCTAAAAATAAATGAATCAATCAATAATAAATAATTAAAATAAACAAGTCTTTAACATTTAAACATAGCACAAACAAAGAGCAAAATATTATTTAATGCAAACTAATATAAATTAAATCAAACTCAAATTTAGACATAACCAATTTTAATTAAATTTATTAATACAAATGCAAATTAAATAAATTACGAAATCCGACTCAAACTTTTAAACTTCTAATACTTTCTTCGTTCACCTAATAATTCTTGTAGGCGGGAAATTATTAGTTGAAATCAAATCCTTTATAATAGACCAATCAAGTGAACACATGTTAATATAAGTAAAATTTTGATATATATATGTTCGGTTTTCGTGTTGGATTGGTTCATGTAAAACCTAAACCAAACCAATAACTAACCTAATTCTGTTGGTTTGATGATTTGTAAACACATAACCAAACCTATACACTCAAAAATCAAACTAACCTAACCCGGAGAGATCTGTTTAGTTCGATTTTTCAATTCGCTGAGTAATTTGAACAACCTACAGCACCATTAGTGCATAAAGTTTAGTGCTCAAAAAAATCCAACCATACAAAGTCACTGGGCATCCATTTACAAACCAGATCTATGATATATGGGCCAGGCTTCCAAATTCGTTAGAAAATCAGCCTAAACAAGTCATAATTTTGCCAGATCCAGCAGGAGCCCAATTTTAAGTCTGGGCTTACCCAGTTGGGACACTTTTATTTTCCACACGGAAGTAGCATTGGGCCAGGGGCCATTTCAGGAAGCGAGGCCACATCACATTCTACTTTTTAAACGTATTTTTTTGTTTTTTGTTTTGTAATAAATCAAAAAAATAATTTATAAATCACTTCTCAAAACAACCCTAACAACATTATTGGGTCATATTAACATGGAAGGTTTGCAGGTCAGTTCCATTAGCTAAACTTATTTATTTTATTATATTGTATTGTTTAATTTGGTTTTCTCACTCCATATGGTGAGATCCTATTAACTAAACTCATTTACTTTGTTAGATTGTATTTTTGATTTGATTTTCTCAGTACATATGGTGAGCCCTGCTTTATGGTTTAATTTGTTATTTTATAAAAATTTCTCAAAAATTACTCAAACATTGAAATTTAAATTGATAAAATTAAAATTTTATTTTATTATTAGAGATAAATTCAGAATTTTTAATTATAATTTCTCAAAAGAATAATGGAGAATTTACTATTCAGTATAAGTTTAGAAAAATAATTACACATTAGTGATGAAATTTAGGGTGAATTACATTAACGGTTCCTACAGTTTGGGATTTGTGTCACTTTAGTCTTTGACTTTTCAATTGTGACACATTTGACTCTGAATTTTGAATCTTGTTTCAAATAAGGACAATTGAAGATATCATTGCTTAATTTTACGGGCAAAATTGTCAATTTGATAAAATATAAACTAATTTGATAAAATAAATGTCAAAAAAATATTTTTGAATTTTTAAAAATTATTTTTACCCACTAAGGATAAAATTATATAAAATTGATAAATCTTTTAGACATTATTTATTTATTTTTTTACTAAATTAATTTTTATTATGTGTTTGGATGATGATCATGTAATGGGCGGTTGTTTTTATTTTCATTAAATTAGTTTTTATTTTTTCAAAAGTCAAATATGGCGACAATTTTGATTTTGTTATTGAACCAATTCATTAAATTAAAAAATTCAAAACTACAAATATTTGAACAAATTTCAGCAATGGTCCCTATAGTTTACCCGTGATTTTATTTTGGTCCCTGTACTTCTAATTGCATCAATTTTACCCATATAATTTGGTTTTTAACTCTATATGATTTAATAATTAACCGTCGTTTCAATCCCATGTGTGCCTTGTCCACACAGAATGAAACCAATCAATCTGCAAATGAAACCAGCAGGGAAAGGTCTTTTCTCTCTCTCTCCTCCAAAGAAAGGCATCTAGAAGCCTTCGCACGTGCCAAAATCTGTCTCACAGTCACAGCCACAACCAGTGAGTCACAGCCACAGATTTGAGTCTTGATTGTGAGAAAGTTGTCTGTGAGGGTAGACTTTTTGTAATTTCCCTACTTTGTCCCTATCCAACATTCTTATGAACTTTTTTTATTCATGGATAAATTGGTAATTTTACATAAAAATATAAAAATTAAAAAAATTACCAAACATTGCATGAGTCAAAAAGTTAACAATGTATCAAATAAATTAATTTTTTTAGTATTAAATTTTTATAAGTTGATTTTGAGTCAATAAATTATGTTTTAGCTAAAATTTCAATAAAAACTATATTTTAGCAAATAGACAGGTTACTTCATTACATTTCTATTTGGTTGAGTTTTAAAAATTATATTTTGAAAAATATTAAAATTTTAAAAATCAGTTTGGAAAAAAAATTAAAATATATATTATTTTCATTTGATTTTTTTATTTTCGGGAAGGAAATAATTTTTAATTTTTTTAAAATTTTATTTGTGATATTTATTTATATTAAATTAATTTTTAATATTTAAAAAATAATAATTAAAAACTCAATTAAATGGAGCCTAAGCCGAGGAGGATCGACAAATCTTTTAGAAGCAAATAATCTCTTTGTTGTGCCATATCAGCAGCACACAAACAAACAGTGCCTTGTTTGGGAGAAGTTATTAGTTGGTTTTGGAGCATAATCACGTGATATTTTAAGTGTGTTTTAATTGGTAAATGAGATAGAATTTATAATTTTATATTAAATAACTAAAAAATATAAGAGAATATAAAAATTTATGATTAACTTAGAACATGTCGCATGGTACTATAAGAGCAACCGATCACTCTGTTTAGTTTTTGTTTCTAAAATTCATTTTTTTAAAAGTTATATTTTTTTGTTTTTTGTATTTTTTTTTTTGTTTTCATTAAATTTTTTTAATATTTTAAGTAATTTTTTTAATTTTTAGACACACTTAACATAATTACACTTAAAAAGTATAATTTTTGTGAATTTTTTTTTAAAAATTCACTAAATACCAAAAATAAAAAAAAAACGAAAATTTAGTATATTTTTCATATTTTGTGGATTTATTAATTTTTTTACAAATATTTTACTTTTTAGATACATCTAAGTAAGATATATTTAAAAAAAAAATTTATTGATTTTTTTAAAAATATTCACTAAAAATAATATATATATATATAAAATAAGGTTGTTTGAGATGATTTGAATAACAAAAATGACTCGTAGCTCGAAATCTTCCGGCTCGAATGGCCTGACTGCCCAAAACGACGTCGTTTTGGGCAGTGGTTTTTTTTTTTTGTTCTTTCTTTCTTCCTATTAGCTCTGGACAGAGGACAAACAGAGGAGAGGACGAAGAGAGAAAGAGAAAGAAAAAGAAAGAGGAAAAAAGAAGAAAAAGAGAGAAGAGAGAGAGCTCCACCAGATTTCTTCTTCTTCTTCTTCTTTTAGGGTTTGAAATCGATCAATTTGGGTTTGATTTGTATGATTGGTTTTGATTTTTGGTTTTTGGGTTTTGATTTGTCTAGTTTTGGTTTTTGGTTTTTTGGTTTTGATTTTTGGTTTTTGGGTTTGATTTTTTGTTTCTAGGTTTTGATTTTTGATTGGTTTTGGTTTTTGGGTTTCAAACCCATTTTCCCCAAATTTTTGGGTTTGATGGTTTTGGTGATTGTGAATTCTTAATGAACATAGAGACAGATTTTTACGAGAGACAAAGAGATGAACAGAGACAGATTTTTGGAAGAGACGGAGAGATGAACAGAGGGATTTTTGGGATGAACAGAGACAGATTAATGAACATAGAAACATAGAGATAGATTTTTGGGAGAGATAGAGATGAACAGAGGGAGAGAAAGACGAACCAAGGGAGAAGAAGAGAAGAAACATAGAAAGAAGGAAAAGGAGAGAGAGAGGAAATCTGGCCAGTCGAGCCAAAAAAAATCGAGCTACCAATCGGAAGTGTTTGAATAAATATATTTTTTGACTTTTTACGAAAAAATATACAAAAAAATAGAGAGATAATGTGAAAAAAAATAAAAAGTTTACTCTTTTTTTTTTTTTTTTAAAGTACACTCCAAACAAGCTGAAATAATTTTCGTGAAGCGTTTGCGAAACAGCTAAAATGCACGAGAGAGAGAAAAGACCTTCCCTTGGTGATTTTATTTACGGATTGAGTGGTTTCATCCTGTGCGTACAAGGCATGTGTGGGCTTCCATCTAAAAAGTCAATGGCCGTTAATTATTGGATCACATAGAGCCAAAAACTAAACTGTAGAGGCAAAATTGATGCAATTAGAAGTATAGGGACGAAAATGAAACCATGGGTAAATTATAGGGACCATTACTGTAATTTGTCTAAAATATTTTATATATTAAATATATCGATTACAGATTATTTTATCTTTGGTGTGTATAAATAATTTTTTAAAATTTAAAAATATTTTTTTGACATTTATTTTTGTCAAATTAATTTATATTTTATTAAATTGACGATTTTGTCCTTGAAATTAAGTAATAATATTTTCAATTGTTCTTATTTGAAACAAGATTTAAAATATAGGATCAAATATATCACAATTGAAAAATTAATGATCAAAGTGAGACGAATTTTAAATTATAGGTACTGTTAATATAATTTATCCCAAAATTTACAAATATTAATAATTAAAATTTTAAAAAGCTTCATTTATCTATACATATTTTTTAAAAGTTAACTGAATGGTAATTTTCCCAGGCAATTATCTGCATGATTGTACAAGTGGCAGAAATTATTGTCATGTGCGATTGTCGAGCTAACAGTGGCAGAAATTATTGTAATGTGTGATTGTCGAGCTAACCACCTCATCTCTGACGTCATCACACTTACGTATTGCAGCAATTACATTGAGGCCATGTTTTATAGGGGTTTGAAAGGGTGAATTGGATTATCAATTTGTGGGTTCGTTTGGGAAGTAAGTTGATTTTTTAATTTTTTTAGTTATTTTAATATGGAGTTAAAAAGTTTGATTTGGGAAGGGTTTTTGAATTTTTTAAATTTTTTATGAGAGAAATAATGTAGTAATTATGGGTTGGATGTGATATTTTATCTTATTGAATTAAAAAATCTATTTTGTTTTTTGTGATTAAAATAGCCAAAAAATCCAAGTTGGGCTTCCCAAATGAAGCCTGTGGGATCCATTAAACTCTTGTTTGGATGTAACAAAATGTCATAAGATTAGTAGTGAAGAGGGCTTAGTAATCTCCCTACGTAGGGGTATTAGCTTGGGTGAATTTCAGGTAGAATTAGGAAAATAGTGAAGGGATTGAATCTATTTTATATAAAAAATTTAATTTTTTTACCAAGTGCACCTATTTGTTTTAATTTTTTAATATAGAAATAATTTATTTATTTATTTTATATAAAAATAATTTAACAATCCCATCACTAATTATCTATCTCACTATCATCAAAACTATACACACTTTTACTTAATTCCCTCACTAATAATCTACACATTAACAATTTCTTCACTAACAATCCTCTCATTAATAATCTCATCTAACCTAATATGCTAAACAAACGTGGCCTGAAAGTTATGGTAGGGATCCTAAATAATTTATCAAATTTTTTATCAATACTTTCACATATGTATAAAACTCACACATATATAAATATGTGTGAGTTACACACTCATATAAATTTTGATAAAAAATTTAATAAATTATTTAGAGTTAATAATATTTTCCGACCCCTAAAAGAAAAAACAAGAAACCTACCTCCACCAAATTTTATGTTACTTGAATTGTCAAAATTTGTATTTGTCGGTCATTTGACATGTATTCGACAACAATGGTGGGCAGTTGCTGTTGATATGGGTGGTATCAATCGACCGAGTAATCGTTCGGATAGTCAACTGACATAATCCAGACAAACTAAAATTTGATAAATAAATCAATTTTCAAGAAAAAAATATGGGTGTGAGTTTGATTATTATAAATGATATAATTTAATATTATGAAAATTATAACTATAAAAAAAGAAAATTAAATTATAACTAAACATCATATAGATATAATCGAATAATTCTTAGAATCAAAATTTTATTATAACCAATATTACAATATGTCATAGCTAATCATACAATAAGTTATAACTATTTATTGAAAGGTTGTAACCAAAGGTGCATAGGAATACGCACCATAAAAGGAAATGTGAATTTTTTATTAGACCAGGCTGGTCTACTCTTTACTTTGCAGATTAAATGGTGTTGTTGGACTTGTGGAGTTTATCACAGGTCCTGTTTTGATAATCAGAATCATTCAATGTGTAGAGTTCGCCGAGTACTTTATCTTATTAAAAATCACATTAATCGGATATCAATAGCTACTTGATTTGATCACATTTTTGTCAACAATTTCTTTTGAAAATTATATTTACCGTTGATAGAAATCTGATTTAATCAAATAGCTATCGATATCTAATCAAGGTATTTTTTACAAAAATAAAATATTTAACGAATTCTACACATTGAACGGTTCGGATTATCGAAACAGGATCCATGATAGATCTCCACGGACCCAACAAAATATTCTAATTTAATTTCAAACGGCAGAGAAGCTTGGCCATTTTTTATTTTATTTTATAAATATAAAATGAGGTTATCAATTAAAGTCTTGTTTTTATTTATTTATTTATTTATTTATTTATTTTTTTAAAAAGGAGTTATCAATTAAATTGAATTTATTTTTATAAGACTATTTCGAGAAAATAGTTAAAAATTATTTTTTAACTTTTTAATTCATTTTAAATCATATTATTCCTTATAATTTGTAAATATTTTTTAAAAAAATTTAAAAATTAATTTTTAACCATATTCTCAAAACAATCAACTTATCCTACGCATTTTCACGTGTCCCACGCCCTCCCTTGATCTTATTCACATAAAAAATTTTCTCGTACACTAGTGTTCTATTTGAAAAAATTATAATTCGTCACCGACCGTCACACAAATTGGCCGGGTTTCTCCTAATCTAAAAAAGTTAAAAAATTAAAAAGTTATTATTCTATTTGAGTCATATCATTTTATTTAAATCATATCACATCATATTATTTCAAATCCAACTTATATTCAACTTATATTTCATAAAAAGTTAAAAAATAAACTTATTTAGATGCTAGGTATCATTAAATGTCTTTCATGAAAATGATCATGAAAGATTTGTGACCTTTGAATTACACTTAGAATAAAACACCACACACTAATCAAGGTAATCTAAGAATTACAAATCCTTCACGATAATTTTCATAAAAAAATTTTCATGATTCCCAACCATCCTCCTTCATTAATACCTTTTTCATACTCGTCGTACGCCGTACGCCGTACTCGTCAAACCACCCCCACTCAAATAATACATCATAACTATCTCTGGTTTGCCATTGCCAATAAACATCAGCAATGCTAGGTATCATGAAAAACTTTTCATGAAAATAATCATGAAAGTTTTGTGGCCCTTGGATTACACTTAGAATAAAGCACCACACACTAATCAAGGTAATCCAAGGATCATAAATTTTTCATGATTATTTTCATGACAAAATTTTCATGATCCCTAACTTTTCCCAATAACAATATCGTACGTTAAACTTGCGTACACAACACAACGAAGCATTACAATACTTTCCCTCTCTACCATCTCTCTGATTTTTCTTCCAAACCCTCTCTCTCTCTGTCTCTCTCTCGGCTCAATCGCCATGATTGTTCGATCCTCAGAAACTCAAGGTCTGTGTTCCTCTCTCTGTCTCTGTCTCTGTCTCTGTAAATATTCAATTTTCTATCTATACAGATATGCGTTTGCAATTTTCTCTTGGTAATTTCGATTGTTTTTTCTTCTGATTTCTGCTGAAGATTGGTCGGATAGTTGGATTAGTTGAGAGTTGACAATCTACGAGTTAAATCTTCAATAAAAATGGGATTGGAATTTGGAACCAGTAGAATCCAAATCTACAGGAGTGACGTGACTGATTAATTAGTTAAATACGTGAATTCAAATTAATGGAGATATCAATTCCTCTCAAAAGCAACAGCTTAAACTATTTAGATGTTGTTTGGTTTATTATAAAATATTAAACATGTTTATGTTTATTTTTAATAAAAATAAGGACAATATGTATGTGTATATATATATATATTTTTTTTGAAAGCAAGTGAAAGTGTGGAGGCGCTGAGAGGTGTTTTGTCAATGATCGCAAATGGTGATTGGAAGTGGTTGTCAGCTGCGTGCCGTAGAGGTGGTGATGAGAGGTTGTTGCCGGTGTGGTAGCCGAAAGTGAGTGCCAATTTCTGAGATGGTTAAGTGATGGCTGAAGGTTGTTTCCGGCAAGAGGTGGTAGCCGGAGGTGGTTAGCAGCGATGGTGGCCGGAGGTGGCGGTGGTCAGTGGTGGTGATTAGCGATGGTGGTGGTGGGTGGTGAGGAACGAATTTATTTATTTATTTATTTTTATGAAGTGAAACTAACTTTTTTTATAGTTACAAAATTTTGTAGCTAGCTAGATAGTGAAATTGTCTTCTACTTTATTGTGATTTGGCCATTCATCTAATTAAAAGACTTGGCTTCAATGAACGCAGATGAGCAATACATATATTGATATTATACATGATGTTTCCTATTGAAATACATGTAGAACTTCTGCCTTGTGTTGCTAATTGTTTGCTTTCAACATCAAAACATATTTGCTTCCTGCCTGAAAACTAAAAGTTGTTTATTGGGTTCCTTACAAATGCCACCGTCCTTGTACTAATTACCGTGAACTCTTATAATTACAGCTTCGGACTATTATCAGTTTGATGACTTATTGACTCCTGAGGAACAGTCAATCAGGATGAAAGTAAGAGAGTATATGGAAAAAGAAATAGCGCCAATAATGGCGAAGGTACTTTCTCTTTATATGCTTTCAACTTGCCTGCAGTTGTCATATAACTTGATTGGTTTGTCTGATAGATAAATCGCGGAGCAAATTTTTTATTCATTTTCATTTCCTCCTGTGTATGTTAAGAGACTTACACATGACGACGAGTACAATTAAGATTCAATTGTAATGGTAGCTATGTTATGGCCTCTATTTTATTATTTTAGAGTCTTGCCGATACAAAATTTGCTCTTTTTCACTTTTTCAGTACTGGGAAAAGGCAGAGTTTCCATTTCATGTTGTTCTAAAGCTTGGTGCCCTAGGCACTGCAGGTGGCACAATTAAGGTAGTTTATGTATTTTGCTTTGATCTCTCTTTTTGAGCTTGTTATAGAGGTAGGTGGAAAGTTCAATTGATTTTTTTCTTCCAGGGCTATGGGTGTCCAGGTCTCTCCATTACTACAAGTTCAATCACCGCGGCAGAACTTGCCAGAGTTGATGCAAGCTGCTCTACTTTTGTCTTGGTGCATTCTGCTTTGGCAATGCTCACCATCGGTAAATCGTGTATTTTTTACTTTTCTCGATAATGTTTCATTGTTAGAGATTACAATGTTCCTTACTCTTATGCTTATGGGTGATAAATGATGAGGTCTCTGATACTTTATTGGTTCATCAACAAGAGCAATAGCCGGACGGAACTGAAACACAGAAGCAGAAATATTTACCTTCAATGGCACAATTTAAAACCATAGCTTGTTGGGTAACGATCTGTATCTTTTTGTTTTGGCATGTGTTTAGATTCCTAATATTACATCTGTTTCTGTCTCTGCTGCAAGCATGTAACTCGGTTCTTTTATTCACACATCAGGGTTTGACTGAACCTGACTATGGAAGCGATGCAAGTTCTCTGAAAACAACAGCAACAAAGGTCCAGTGCCTTAATCTCTTATACAATTATTAATCTCGTAGTGCTGATTAATGATCATCAACTTCTTGGCGTTTTATGTCTGTGCTATGCTTTTTGTTTTTGGATAATCAGGTTTCAGGAGGTTGGATTCTTGAAGGTCAAAAGCGCTGGATAGGAAACAACACTTTTGCAGATGTGTTGGTTATTTTTGCTAGGAACACAACCACAAATCAGATAAATGCGTAAGCTATCTATGTGCAGTTGTCGTGTCTGTACTATTATGGAGATATTGAAAGTGTATCATTAAGAATGAATACATGTAAAGTTCACAAATGAAAACCCCAACTACATCAACCAGATCCTGTGGATAGACCCAGGCTCTCTATGATATCAAATAATAGTCATTGTAGCACCAAAAAAGGATACATCTTAGAAAATATACATGGTTATCCAAACATACAACCCTGAAGATACCAAGGAAAAAAATCAAAGGAAAGAGTGTTGTCTTAATCCATTGAAGGTTGCTCAGACTGAATAGAAACTAAAGTTTCAAGGGCAAGAAACTGGTCTCTTGCATTGCCACATTCTTGCAGTTCGATATTTCAAATAATTGATAATTCAACGTACTTATCTAACCTGCAATTTTTAGTTTTCTGAATGTTCAAAAATAGAGAAGGTTAAATTGATTTCCATTTGACCGTGTCCAACCCAGGCTAACAACTGCTTTCCTAAAGTTAATTAATTAGTAGATAGTGTTATCATTTGCATCGATGTGTCCTGCAGGGCAATCCGTTGAACAGTGCCGGATTTCACTGCATTATCTTTATATTTTTCTGGGTTTTGATATACTTTATTCTTTTTATTGCAACACCCAGACAACATATGCTGCTTAACTGTTTGCGGGCTTCTTATACTGTGTATCTTCCTTTTTTCTTTTCCTTTTTTTTCTTTTTCTTTTAACATGGCCAGTGTTAATTCCATCCGTTCCAGATTTCTGGTAAAAAAAAGACGCCCCTGGACTACAAGCTACTAAAATAGAAAATAAGATTGGCCTGCGGATTGTCCAAAATGGAGATATTCTCTTTAAGAAAGTTTTTATTCCTAACGAGGACAAATTACCTAGTATCACTTTTTTTCGGAACACAAAAAAGGTATGGCAACAAATAGGGTTCTATTAACAGTGTTTTCATGTATCAATTCCTTAGTTATTATATTTGAAAATCCTAAGTGATCCGTGATTAGATCAGGATTTAAAATATTTCACTTCCCAAATATTTAAAACACTCAATCTAAATCAACAAGCACATACGAAAGTGATTTAGATTGTTGTTTTATGAAAAAACAATAAATCGACACAAACGATTTTTACGTGGAAAAAATCACAATTGAAGAACCTTCAATTGTAATCAAAAATCACGGGCGAAACGCCACTAATCAATCCACTACTGAAGAAAGAAAGATTACAAAGATAATACACAAATTATCCAACTCAGTCAATTTGCCTTCGAATATTTTGTAACTCTTTCACCAAGCCTTCGTCTCGGAACTGATCCATCTGAAGTTGAATCTATAACTTCACTTGTCGAATTAACGATTACGTACAGAATCAAACGCCTTTTGAAACTCTACGCTTGAATCTCCGGAATCCACCGAAGAGAACTCTCTTGAAAATAAAGTAACAAACTCCTTGATGTATGAATCTCAAATCATAAGTTTAGAACTCTCTCAAAAACATCAAGGAAAATTCAAAAAACCTCAGAAGAAAACTTCAAACAAAACCCTAGGACTCTTGAATAAGATCTAGGAAAAGTAAGTCCTAAAAACAGCCTAAACAGGTATAAATAGGCAACTTGAGTCCGCGATCTCTGCTCGAGCGCCCAACATCCCGCTCGAGCGGCTTCAGCAAAAAATGCGTGTGACAAAACAGAGTTCCACTCGAGCGCTTGATAACCCGCTCGAGCGCGAAATCACACACTCCAGTATTTTTATAGACCTGACAAAATACTAAGAGAACCCAATCTCCGCTCGAGCGCCAATGGTCCCGCTCGAGCGGGAAGAACAAAAACACAGGAAAAATTACAACTTTTTCAACACAAAGTTTTGTACCCAGATTTGACAATCAAGGGACCTAACAATCTCCCCCTTTGTCAATTCCCGGAGAAAACCTTTCTAAACAAATGTCCTTAAACACACATACTAAAAATCACACACTCTAATAACCAAGAAAAGAATAAACGCTAAACAACTTTGTAATCAAACAATCCTGCCATTTGAACAATCCAGCCATCCAACATCCACTTGTGAAATAACAACCAACACATCAAAAAAAACAAAAACTATCGAATGGCATAAGTAGAGATACAAAGATAAAATGATATCCATAATAATGGAAAAACAACCGGAATATCCAACAGATAAAAGAGCCAACAGATGTCCAAACCAAAGTGTCCACATATCCAAAATATCAACAAGACATATATCCCAAATATCAAAATATCCATGATATCAAAACAACAAAACATGTACCACCAATGTAATGTCCAATGTATCACCAATGTAAAACTCTCCCATTTTTTGGCTGGGAATCAAGGAAGAAAACACAAAGATCAGGCATCAGGGGGAGGCTGAGGCTGCTGAAGCTGAAGTAAGGAAATGATGTGTGCCAGTTGAGTAGTAATTTGGAAGGCAGTCTGCTCCAACTGACCAAGGTGACCATCAAAAGCATCAAAGCGGGCATCCAGAAAGTCCAACCGCCGGGTCATAGCCTCCTCAAAATGCTGAAGCTGATCATGAAGAGCGCGAGGTGGAACAGTATCATCTTCACCACCAGCTGCGGCAGCATCAAACTCAGCCTCCTCAGCTAGTCCAGCAGTGGTACCTGCAGAAACACCGGCCCGAGAAGACTCTCCCTTAACATGAGCCCGACTTTGAGAAACAGTTTTCTTTGTGAATGGTCGGGAGGGAAAGGCAAACCCATCATCCTCTAACACTAGAACCTCAAGTTCGGACAAAAGACGGTTGATCAAACAGCCATAAGGAAGGCCTAACTGTTTATTCCCAGAAACACCTATCATCTTCTTAATAATCAGTGTGGCTAGATCAATAGACATGTGACGGGCGATACAAAACAAAACAAATCCTTGGTCTTGATTAATTTCGGATGAGTGAGTGGTCACAAGAATGTTGGCACAAACAATAAGATTAAGTAGTCGAAAATCCGGAAGGAGTTCAAACTGTTTAATTAATGCACCTGTAGGCCAAGTACGGGAAGCACCACATAACACCTCAGCCACATGATTAAAATCACAGGTAGGACGGCCTGGAACTGGAAAAGGATAGTGCACAAGAGAGACTCTCTCAATCTTAAGAAGCTTGCGAATGAGATTAGGTGTGACAGAAATAGATTGCGACCTAACCCAGGTAGTGAAAAACGGCTCAATGTCACTAATTTGCTGAATATTGCAGTAAAATTCTCGAACCCAGTCGAGATTTTAACGACCAGAAAAAAACAACACCAAATCACCACCTAAGGGTTCAAATAATGGACGGATGTGTATGGACTCGAAGGTATTAGGCTGGACATTACGTTCTAAGTGAACAGTCCGAGCCTCAAAAGATTTATGGAACAACTTGGCCTGTTTGGCTGTCTGAAACCTCTCAGTATTAAAGGCAGGACGAGACACTGTGGCCTTTTGGCGCTTAGAGGCAGACATGATGATGTGAGACACAACTAAAACCCCAAAACCCAACAATTCCAAAAAAACCAAACCGAACAGAGAACAAAGCAAACATTAGTAATATTAGTAACAATGAGATTGAGAATAATGAAAACAAATATGACATTTACAATATATTCAACTCACATACACAATGACTGATGTAGAGTTCAGACTGTAGGGCATAATAGCAATGTCAAACACCAAGTAGGAGAACAAATAACACTAGTGATCACTGATGAGAAACCAAACCCTTGCAAAACCAAACCAAAGAGACACCATAGCAATACTTGTAGATACCCACAGTCTAGCACATTCGAACCCAAACCCAACAAAAGCATGAAGACAAAAAGAACAATGATAAACCCTAGATCTAATGACACAACAAAACACATAAAAAAATATAAAATCCACCATGAAAAAACCATTACAACTCAGTGAAAGTGTGTGAGAGAAGGGAATAAACAACTAGACACAGAACACCCAAAAACCCGAAATTCAACCCCCATAAGAGCCGAAATTACAAAAAAAACAGAGGAGGTGAGGGAAAAACACTTACCAAGGTGGAATCGGCGAGGAAGAAGAAGAAGGAAGACGAAATCCAACCCACAAAGACCACGATCCAAACCCTAGGGAGAGAGATTGGAAAAGAGAGAAAAACAATGACCTGAAGAGACGGAGGAGGGAGTTTTATACAAAATAGGTCCGCTCGAGCGTAAAGTTTAACGCTTGAGCATGAGTCAAAACACACAGAGACCTGCTCGAGCTCTAACAAGGACGCGCGAGCGCAAATTCACCCCTCTCAGAACTGTAAAGCTAAGAGCAAACTACTGCAAGGCTCAAAATCACGCTCGAGCGTGGGAATATCCGCTCGAGCGGGGGAAAAAACAAATTTTTTTTTAAAAAAAATAAAAATAAAAACAAGATACTCAATATCTAGAAGAGAGACCTGGAACAAAAGTAGATGATCACATTTGGCCAAAAAGAATACCAAGATGAAATAATCCGCAATTCATGAATTCTGTAAACTTGCAATGTTTAAAAAACAATGACACTGGAAATCATGAGCAAAGCAGATAAAATATAATCAGTGATCATAAGCTACATGAGAATATACAACTCAAAATCCAACATGAGAGCTCACAAAATAAAGTGTGTGTATGCAATCCATGAGAGTCCACTGAGCTAGAGTTAATCCTCGTAGTGATCGGATGGCTGGACCTCCGGCAAGAGTAACTGAACATCACAGAGAAAAGTCAAACCACTAGGAATCACAAGGTATTTGTTGAGTAAATGCGGAGGCTCCCCCTCAATCAATTAGCCCCCTTTTCTTTTATATTTTTTCAGACTTTTTTCTTTATTGTGGGCACTCACTGGTGGCATTTACGCTCAAGAGTATGGAAACCGAACCAGAGAAGAATGAAATTTAGTGATGGCCTGGTTGATGCCTCTGAGGTAGCCTTCTCCTAATGCCCGGACTTCAAGAAACTGAGGGAGAAACCGTGGAAGTGAAAATAGATGGTAGATGGTTAAGAGACTCAATATCACCCATGATATACTAGTATCGGTCAATTCCACTGTAAAAGTACAAGAAACACTGTTAGTGGTCCATAAAGAACTTTGATCACTTGTGCGGAAACCCCTGCAGCAATTTATCTCAAGGATGTGTACAGAATGAGATCATGAGGTTAATGAGCATGAGCATTCAAAATGAGCTATGAACAATGAACAATGAGATCTTGTAAGCAGCATGAGTAGTGTACATAAAAAAGTTGGATGCAAGAAAAACAGATATTAATGATAATGAAATTATGGCATCCAAGCACATATAAGGCAAAACACTTACACCTACTCAAGGAACAAGTAACACTCTAGTGATCGAGCATGACACCCAAGGTCTTTCTAAGGAACTCAAACCGAAGAAGATCAAGGGGTTTTGTAAAAATATCAACTTTTTGATGCTCAGTGGGTATATGTTCAAGAACAACAAGGCCCTTTTCCACTAACTCTCGAATAAAATGATGACGAATGTCAATATGTTTGGTGCGAGAGTGTTGGATAGGATTTTTTTAAATGTTTATGGCACTTGTGTTATCACAAAAAAGAGTGAAAGTGTTTTGTTCTATCCCATAATCATGAAGCATTTGTTTCATCCACAACATTTGTGCACAACAACTCCTTGCAGCAATGTACTCAGCCTCAGCAGTCGAAAGAGAGATGGCATTTTTTTTTTTACTATGCCAGGAAACCAGATTATTCCTAAGGTAAAAACACCCCCCGGATGTACTTTTCCTATCATCAGCACACCCTGCCCAGTCGGCATCAGAAAAACTAGTAATTTCAGCTGTAGTATCAGTGGAAAACCAAACCCCATACCCCAAGGTCCCATTAACATATTTGACGATGCGTTTGACCACAAGAATGTGAGACTCTTTAGGACTGGCTTGGTAACGTGCACAAACACCGACACTAAAAGAAATATCAGGACGACTGGCTGTCAGATACAAAAGACTTTCTATCATACTCCTATAAAGGGTAGGATCAATATCAATACCAGAGGAATCTTTGGAGAGGTGAAGATTGGTGCTCATGGGAGTACGTGCATGTTTGGCAGACTCAAGACCAAACTTGGACACAAGATTTTTGGCATACTTAGACTGAGAAACAAACATACCCGAAGGAGACTGTTTAATTTGAAGACCCAAGAAATAAGACAACTCCCCCATCATACTCATCTCAAACTCATGTGTAATGTAATCCGAAAAATATTTCACAATATGTTCAGCAGTAGATCCAAACACAATATCATCAACATAAATCTGAGCAACAAGAATATGAGACTTAGTGTGTTTCACAAATAAGGTCTTATCCACACTACCCCTTTGAAAATCATTATCAAGCAGAAAGATAGTAAGTCTATCATACCAAGCCCGAGGGACTTGTTTCAACCCATACAAAGCCTTGTCTAACTTGTAGACATGATTAGGACATTTAGGGTCCTCAAACCCTTTTGGTTGCTCAATATATGCCTCTTCTTTCAAGTACCCATTCAGAAAGACACTTTTTACATCCATTTGAAACAATTTAAAGCCAATATAACATGCAACACTAAGCAAAATACGAATAGATTCGAGACGTGCAACTGGGGCAAACGTCTCATCATAGTCAACACCCTCTACTTGTGTGTAGCCTTGAGCAACCAGCCTAGCTTTATTTCTAACAACAGTACCATTCTCATCAGATTTATTTTTAAAGATCCACTTGGTACCTATCACATTCATGTCTCTAGGTCTGGGAACTAGAGTCCAAACTTTGTTACGTTCAAATTGACCTAGCTCTTCATGCATAGCATTGACCCAACTATCATCTAGCAAGGCCTCTTTAAAATTCTTAGGTTCAATTAATGAAACATAGCACATATGTGTTACCTCATCCCGAATCTGTCTTCGGGTTTTCATTCGATCCGTGACTCTTCCAATCACCTGTTGAGCTGGATGATTCAGTTTTACCCTTGCTGATGGTTTAAGCTCAGGACTTGCGGTGACAGAAGCAACAGGAGTGATGTCCCTTTGAGCATTCTTTGGACTAGAACTTACCTGTGAGGATGGTGCTGTAACAATTTTTTGTGATTGAACCGCAGCATCTCCTTGATTTTGTGGTTCAGTATCCAAGATTGGAGACTCACCATTGTCATCATCATTTGTTGCTGGAGTAGGTGATCCTGTGTCATCTATAACCACATTGATAGATTCTATTAATGATGAAGTTCGCAGGTTATAGACTCGAAAAGCCCTACTGTTGGTTGAATACCCTAGAAAAATGCCTTCATCACTTCGGGAGTCAAATTTACCCAAGGGCTCTCTATCTTTGAAGATATAACACTTACTCCCAAAAGTTTTGAAGTATTTTACATTAGGTTTCAAACCCTTCCACAATTCATATGGAGTTTGTAAAGTGTTGGGCCTTAAATACACGCGATTTATGACTTAAACAGCAGTATTTAGGGCTTCGGCCCAAAACTTTGGAGGAAGACTCTTATTAAGGAGCATGACCCTAGCCATTTCTTGAACAACTTTGTTCTTCCTCTCAACCACTCCATTTTGTTGTGGAGTAATAGGTGCAGAAAATTCATGCTTAATTCCATGCATATCACAAAAATCCGAAAACGAACTATTTTCAAATTCACGACCATGTTCAGTTCGGATTCTTATGATACGCCTAATGGAAACACCTTGTTTATTTTGGATTTTAAGGACTAAAGCCTGGAAAGCATCAAACGTATCAGATTTTTCCCTTAAAAAGTTTACCCACGAAAACTGAGTAAAATCATCAACAGTTAGAAAAATGTATCTTTTACCTCCAATGCTTTCAGTGCGAGTAGGACCCATTAAATCCATGTGAACCAATTCAAGAGGACGTTTGGTTGTAAAGCTGTTCACCTTTTTATGAGGGGCACGGGTTTGCTTTCCAAGTTGACATTGTCCACACACATGGCTCAAATTCTTACTCAGTTTAAGTACTCCTCTCACAAGCTCTTTGTTGGCTATCTTAGTTAGGTCTTTGAAATTCATGTGACCTAATCTTTGATGCCACAAATCAATGTTACTTATGATGGCAGAGTGACAAGTGAGATCATTAGTAGTAACAATCCCATAGCAATTATCAGATGTGCAAACCCCATGTAAGACAGTATTTCCCTTTTTATCCAAAATTTCACATTTATTTTTTGAAAACAATACTTCATGATGGGAATCACACATTTGACTAATGCTTAAAAGATTTACTTTAAGACCATCAACAAGTAAAGCATTATCCAGCTTGGGAAGACCAGCAACACTGATAGAGCCCTTACCAATGACTCTAGAAGTGCCGCCATCTCCAAAGGTAACAATTCCTTCTTTATATTTTTCAAGAGAGGTGAAGTGGGATTTGTTACCGGACATGTGACGAGAGCAGCCACTATCAAGATACCACATGTGTGAGTCACGTGCTTTTAAGGCAGTGTGAACAACTAAACAAGTCAAATCATCTTTCCTCACCCAAATCCTTTTGGTCTTGGTCAATGTCTTGGTGTTGTGAACACCCTCATGAATTTTGGTATTCCGCCTAGACATGTAAGGTTGTCTCCTAACCCAAAAAGTATTCGAATTTCTACCCTTTTGAGACACCTTACCAAACAGTTCAAAATAGTAAGGACGAATGTGGCCATACCTACCACAGTGATGACAAATAAAAACAGGTTTTACCTCCCTTTTGTTGATCTTACCTGCTTTTGGTAGATGAAGAGATGAATCATCCTGGTCTACCTTCAATTTTCCCTTTGCTTGAGTCTTCAGGTTATGTGAGGTAGAGGCCTGTCCCTTGTGAGCTGTCGCACCATAGCCTAGCCCACTTTTGTCACAACCCATTTGTTGAGACCCGAGGATGTCTTCTAAAGATTTGGAATCTTTGTTCCACATGGCAATAGTGGTTCTAGCAACACGGAGTTCTTCATCTTTCTGACAGACTATCTCTTCCAATGTAGCTTGTGACATCTCAAGACTTTCAAGCTTTTCTTCATATGTGGAATACACCTTCAGAAGTTCATTCCTTTCAGTTTCACAGGATAGTAGTTTTCCACATAAGTCTTGCCTGTCACTCGAGATCTTGATGATATTCTGCTTTGCTGCTACAAGTTCTCCTTTCAGCCTGACATTCTCACTCTCACACGTTTTGAGCTTAAGAGAGAGTTTGTCATTGATTTTGGACAAATTCAGAGATTCCTCGTACAGCTTTTCGTAAGCTTGTTGTAGTTCTTCGCCATTGACCTCATCATTGTCTTCAGATGTTTCATCATCCTTTTTTTGCTCTTCATTCTGCTTGACCTCATCCAATCTAGCAACTAAGACAGGGAAGTTGCTGGATGGTGGGGAAGGTGAATCTCCTCTTTCATGGAATTGGTTCAGAATTTCCCATGCGTCTTTAGCCTTTGTGCAGTGAACAACTCGTTGCTGTTCTTCATAGGAAATTGCTCCACGAATAGTAATCAGGGCTCTCTGGTTGCCCGAATTGTCTGCACTTTCTGTATCTTCTTCAATGGCTTGCCAACCTTCTGGTTCAAAAGCTCTCTGAAAAGCTCTCATTCTGATTTTCCAATACAGGTGGTTAGTCCCATCAAAGGTGGGAGCATGATGCAAGTTCTGACCACGAGCTAAATCCGATGGCTTTGGAAGAGGTTGAGCGAAAGAGGACCAAAATGCCATGAAAGCACTATCCCCGTCTTCACCGGATTCAGGTTCTTCCGGTTCTTGTTCCGACCCGCTTTCATCATCCCAAGTCACAGTGTAGACCTTCTTTCGGTTCTTTTTCGAAGGGCATTCAAGGGCAATATGACCAAACCCTTGACATTCATAGCACTTAACCCCTTGCCCCTTACAATCTTCTTTTCAGTTTTAGGAGCAAATTTTGGTGGAAAAGTTTTGGGTTTTTCATTACTCTTGTCTTTTGAAATAGGGTCTCTGAAATTAGGCTTCTTTTTCTTCAAATTTTTTTTAAACTGTTTTGTAAGCATAGCCGTCATCTCAGACTCTAAATCAAATTCAGTCTCCGGAGTTTTTGCAGTCTCATGAGCACTAGTGAAAGCCACACTATCTTTTTATTTTTTCTTTGAAATCTGGTGGGCTTCATAAGTCTGCAAGTTTCCAACCAATTGATCAAGCTTGAGGGTATCAACATTCTGAGCCTCCTCAATGGTTGTCACTTTTGATTGGAACCTCTCGGGTAAAGACTTCAAAATTTTTCCAACCACTTTAGCTTCTGGGATTTTTTTACCGAGTGTGAAACAGGAATTAACGATATCACTAAGTTTTGCATAGAAATCATCAAACGTCTCATCATCCCGCATAAAAAGGGTTTCAAAGGCGGAGGTGAGACGTTGAAGTTTTGACCTTTTGACAGAGGTAGTACCTTCGTGAATCGTTTCAAGAATGTCCCAAGCTTCTTTTGCTACCTCACACGTGCAGATACGACGAAATTCTTCAGGTGTGACGGAGCAAAACAGGGAATTGAGAGCCTTACTGTTCCAACTCGAGTTTTGGTAATCAGTTGTGTCCCATTTATCAAGGGGTTTAGGAATATCTACACCATCAATGGTGACAATAGGTTCACTCCACCCATAGATCATGCAGTGCCAAACTTTCTCATCGATGGATTTTAAAAACGCTCTCATACGAGCTTTCCAATAAGAATAGTTTGTACCGTCGAGTAAAGGAGGTCTATGAGTCGAGTTACCTTCACGAATAGAATCCATAATACTAGTCACACAAAATCACACTCCTATAGTTTTGATAAAACAAAGAGTGACATTCTCTGATACCAATTGAAAATCCTAAATGATTCGTGATTAGATCAGGATTTAAAATATTTCACTTCCCAAATATTTAAAACACTCAATCAAAATCAACAAGCACATACGAAAGTGATTTAGATTGTTGTTTTATGAAAAAATAATAAATCGATACAAACGATTTTTACGTGGAGAAAACCACAATTGAAGAACCTTCAATTGTAATAAAAAACCACGGGTGAAACGCCACTAATCAATCCACTACTGAAGAAAGAAAGATTACAAAGATAATACACAAATTACCCAACTCAGTCAATTTGCCTTCAAATCATCTGTAACTCTTTCACCAAGCCTTCGTCTTGGAACTGATCCACCTGAAGTTGAATCCATAACTTCACTTGTCGAATTAACGACTACATACAAAATCAAATGCCTTTTGAAACTCTAAGCTTGAATCTCCGGAATCCACCGATGAGAACTCTCTTGAAAATAAAGTAACAAACTCCTTGATGTATGAATCTCAAATCATAAGTTTAGAACTCTCTCAAAAACATCAAGGAAAACTCAAAAAACCTCAGAAGAAAACTTCAAATAAAACCCTAGGACTCTTGAATAAGATCTAGGAAAAGTAAGTCCTAAAAATAGCCTAAACAAGTATAAATAGGCAACCTGAGTCCGCGATCTCCGCTCGAGCGCCCAACATCCTGCTCGAGCGGCTTCAGCAAAAAATGCGTGTGTGACAAAACAGAGTTCCGCTCGAGCGCTTGATAACCCGCTCGAGCGCGAAATCACACACTCCAGTATTTTTACAGACCTGACAAAATACTGAGAGAACCCAATCTCCGCTCGAGCGCCAATGGTCCCGCTCGAGCGGGAAGAACAAAAACACAGGAAAAATTACAATTTTTTCAACACACAGTTTTGTACCCGGATTTGACAATCAAGGGACCTAACAATATTAATCTTGGTGGTACGATGCTTTGGTCAGTTATCTTGCCAGCAGTTTATACTGTGGCTAGATTGCCATCGCTGATTTTGGAGTTTCATTGTTTATCCTCTTTGATACGTGTACTTTTAAGTTGTTCTATCAGATCACCATTTATCATTGTAATTAAATTTAGCTTTCATGTTCTAAGGTTGTCTTTTTCATACTCGATTATTTCTCATTTTTTTGTCCTGTCAGTCCACTGACTCCCCCTCCTTCCTTGAAGAGAGAGAGAGAGAGAGAGAGGGAGAGAGAGAGAGAGAACATCTGTTTGCTATAAAAGGTCCTTGTGGTGCTCGCATGAGCGTCACAAAAGCAATTTTTAGCACCACCATTAGGGGCACACCATTATGAGTGCTGCTTTAGTCCTTGTCAAAATAGTAAAACAAACAGTGTAATTTGCTTCTAGCATTGTTCTGCATCCCACACTTGTGCCTGTGCAACTTTATTATTATTATTATTATATACAACTCTTGTTCCAAAGAAAAAGTGCTTTTGCTTTGCTTTTTGGAGCATTCTTCTCTTATTATTCATTCCTATTCTTCATCCTTTCACACCATTCACGTTGTTGTGAAAATGGAGTATCACACATGCAATTATTTGTGATCTACTTGAGGGTTAATGAGACAATACAGAAAACAAACCACCAAGGCCATAAGATTCTGTAATCCTTATCCATGGTGCTCCTTGGATACTGAATACTGCACAATATAATTGAAAAACATCTTTCTCTACCAATTCTGAATGTTCTCTTGTACCATATGCCATGGGCTGATTTAATCTCTCACATCTGAAGGAAATGGAATCTTTGCTTCTTCTATTTTTATTTATTTATTTTGGGTGTGAACAACTATGAAAGAAGTGAGTCAGTGTTTGGTCCCTTTGTATTGTTTATTTACTCATCTACTTACTGCTATCTGGATACAGGTCTTTGCTGCTTCACGTCTCATGGTTGCTTGGCAACCTATTGGCATTTCAATGGGTGTCTATGATATGTGTCACAGGTATGCTAGCATGGGGGGATCTCACTAATGTTCAGCTTTTCAATTGTACTCTTTGTCCCCTTGTCAAAATCAAATTGTGAATTCAAGTAAAATTGGTGGAGAAAAAGCAAGCTATGAAGTGTTACGAGTGAAATTTCCATATAGGATGCTCCTCATCCTTAACCAAAACTCACTTGTCACTTCTACTTCCAAGAATGTCAATACTTGAAGCACGAGCCCGCTTTTTTGTTGTTATTACTGATTTATATATGAACACAAAGAGAGGATATTGTTGAATAAGTGGTGAATGCTCATATTCATGACCATTCCAACTAAAAATCTGAAATTTCTAATTTTTAAACAGTAAAATTTAAAGATACAACTTTAAAGATCTGTGTAGAATAAAACTTTGGCCCATTGTTTTCTGAAAGTATGCCTAGTCCCTTGTTCAATGTGCTTGTATTTTATTTTCATGCTTCATTTTGATGACCATGCGATTTTTTTTTTTAATGTAATTGACAGATACTTAAAAGAGAGGAAACAGTTTGGAGCACCATTGGCAGATTTCCAACTAACCCAACAGAAACTAGTTCAAATGTTGGGTAATATTCATGCAATGATTCTTATTGGTTGGCGGCTTTGTAAGATGTATGAGAAGGGAACAATGACTATGGGTCATGTTAGCTTGGGGAAGGTAAGAATTTTTATTTAGTGTTTGCGGTGATACTCTGCTTGATTTAGCACTGACAACAAATTTCTACCGCTGTTCAGGCTTGGATTACCTCAAAAGGAAGGGAGACTATCTCTTGGGCGCGAGTTACTTGGTGGCAATGGAATCTTGACTGACTTTCTCGTTGCAAATGTTCTCAAACACTTCCTTGATTTCAAAACTTTCCCTTTAACTTGACTTGTGAAGGATTGAATTTTGATTGAATCTAGATTGTAATGTTAATGCCTTTTGACAAGTAATGAATCCTAGATTCCACGAAGATAAATAATAGGATCTTAGACGCTTCTTCTAAAAAATAAATAAACTAAATAGGTTCTAAGTTCATGTGTCTATTGATATCCAATCCAAAAGTGGAATAGGATCTGAATTCATGATTTTGCCAAAAAAAAATTCTAGAAGAATGATGCAATGTATGCGGAATGTTTTTATTTTGAGAATCCTTTGCACCTGATTCTAACCATTGGATTTGGAATACTAGTCCTATTCGTGAGGAGCTGGATGGGAAGAAACTGTCATGTCCAGTTCTGTAGTCGAGATCGATTTGAGAAACTGCTATCAACTATAACTCCAAAAGAACATAATTTCTTAAACAATGTAGAGGAAGAATGAAGGGGACCTATAAGTTCAACAATTTCTAGTTTAGAAATGAAACTTAATGGCTAACCTCTACCCATCTAGCCTTAATATATATATATATATATTTTTAAACAATTAACATTGACAGTCTCTTTTCCGGTGTTTTACAGGCATTCTGTGACTTGGAGCCCATTTACACATTTGAAGGCACTTACGACATCAACACCTTGGTTACAGGCAGAGAAATCACTGGGATTGCCAGTTTCAAGCCAGCTGCATCAACCCAACAGAGCCGCCTGTAATGTTGTAAAACTCTATTCTTATAGCTGATATATATTGGGTGTTTTTTTTTTTTTTGTGTGCACGGGTGCATGATGAACCCAGATTGAACCATTCATTAAATCTTAATTGGCTGTAATAGGGTTCCAGAAAGAGAAAAAATGATATTAAAATAAAAATACGTAATTTCACTTTACCTTGGATGTAAGTCTTGCTTCCTTCCAGGGGTGGAGCCAGAAACCAAATAAAGAAAACAGTTGTTTGATTACGCAATAAGATTTATGAGAAGTGGGTCCTATCAATAAAGTTTATAAAATTCTGTGTTCTGGAATTTATAATATTGGTTGAAAAATTGCATTTCAGTTGGACTGCAAAAAAAAAAAAAAGAAGTAATTTTCATGAATTGCAAGTCTCTTGTATCGTGCAAGTCTTTTTATGTGTTTGGTGCAAATATTTCTTGTGTATGAGACTTGCTTAAAAAAAGTTTTTACATGTTGTCCTACTGAATATACTTCGAAGCAAACCAAATTTACCACTTCATTTGTTGTTGGTCTCCCAGCCTCTTTCTGCAAACCCCCACATCTGAATACACTTGCCCAGACCAACTCCATTGTTGATCTCCAAGCTTCAAGCACCATGTCCACCTCCCCGAGTCTCTCCATCCCTTAACCGTCTTGTCTTCCCTCCAGCCTTGCCAGTTCCAGCATTGGTTGCACTGCCATGCTCAGTCCCACCTCGTTCATTTGGTCTGTTCTATTAGTCAGTAACATTACGAGAGATAGTATCAATCTTACACCCAATAATTTTTCAGGGGACTTTAGGACAAATCTGATACATATATATATATATATAGGAAACTCATAAAATGCAGAAATTATCCACTAAAAATGAGCCAAATGCAACAAAGGCAAACCTCATTGAAGATAGCCAAACATTATTTCTCGAGTTATATACAAACAATATTATGTTCATATATTTTCCTGGCAATCTAGAACGCCCAAGTTCTTAGTACATAGAATTAATTTACACTTACAAAAGGCCACACAAGCGAGGCCTAGAACAGAACTGCCTCCCATTAACTTTGACCAATGCCATCATCCCTGCAGCTATACCAGCACAGATTACTGAAGACATCATCAAATGCTGTGCATTTCTTCCAGCTACCCCCCCAAAAAAAAAAAAAAAAAAAAAAACACAGATTAGATCAAGGGTCTCGACATTAGGCAACTTACGTGCTCGCTTAAGGCCCTGCACAAAAGACGGTCCCATTTTTAATTATATACATTATATATATAGTGCATATGTCCTCATTATACTCTGCCCTCTCTCTATCAAGACCGGGGAAAAAAAAAAAAAGGCAAAAGAAAGTAAATACTCATAAAATCAACTGCTAAATATGAAAAGAGGAAAAAAAAATTCTTTGTTATTATACACACAAAAGGCCTTCATCATCGTACATCTCTCTTGGTAAAAAACAAAAAAACTCTCATCATTATATCACTTTTCTGTGTCAAAATAAAAAGTCAGCGTCAACAAAAGAAATGTTAGTTTTGTGGTTGATTCCATATGTGTAGGTAGTAGTGTTGCATTAGCAATGGGTCAATTCTAAACAAATAAATTGTAACTGTCCTTATGAATGATATGTTTAGCGAAACTTAAATATAAAAATTTAATTAGTAATTTTGCATTTTAAAATAGTGAAAAAAAAATTACATTGTAAACAAAATTATAAAAGGCTTCACCTAGATTTTTTTTTTTTTAAGGTTCCAAATAAGCTTGAGTCGGCTCTGAAAATGGCAATGTATGTGGCATGTACATGTCGACTGGATACAAACCCAATAGGGCACAAATAAACCAACACAGAAAATTCTAAGGCTATTTTTGGATCTTGGATCTTGAGAGGGATTTGTGGAGGGAAAAGAAAAGGGAGGGGAAATATATATATATATATATAAAGAAAAAGTAGCTAACATTAAGAAACGGCATAAAAGAGTGGTAATACCTTGGTTGAATGTGGACTGATGTTGCTGTCAATCCTCCAATTAACAGAGCTGATGCTACTGGAAGATACTGCGATATTTCCAGTTGATCCATATCAATATAATGCAGCATGGAATCAAAATACAACCAATAGTCCAATGAACTACCTACTATATTAGTATAGACTAATCACATCTACTAACTTGAGTAACTTCTGTAAAGTTTAAGCAAGACACCTAGCATGGAACCCAACTGGAAGGACTTATATATATATATATATTTTTAATTTATTTTTTGGGATCCTAAAGATTTGTGATCCACATTTCCTGGAGCCAAATGTGTTAAACAACATTAGGATTCTAACCAAATTAATTTAAAATACCTTCAATTTTTTCTTCTCATCTTTCATAGGCCCAAATCATCTGGTCTAATGAACTCAATAAGGTCTAGACCTGAATTGGCAATCATGAATTGAACCAAACCAAACCATACCAAACCAAGCCTTAAGTCTCATCAAATGGGATCGGCTACATGAATCCTTCTTCTCCACTCGACTCTATCAACGGCCATTTAGTTAGTTAAAATTAAAGAGATTCATATCACTGTTTGCTATACTAGCCTACATCAATCAAGGTTTGCCCTTTCCCCTAACACTTCCATCTACTGTCACTATATCGTATCTCTTTACTACTGCCTCTATTGGTCTTCATTGTATATGACCAAACCATCTCAATCTATTCTTTCTTAACTTATTTTCTATCGCAATCATGAATTGAGATCTATGATAACAATCTAGTCAACATCTTTGAGTTATATATTCCACCAAATTGCCCATCCCATATATGTTACAATATGTCAATAACTATCTTAGGAAAATTTGGTCAAAACCCCTCCATTGGGCCCTTCTTTGGTGAAAAGGACAGCCCATAAATTTTTCCTTTATAAACCCCCTCAACTGGAGACCCATACTTGATGGAGGACACAAAAACATTTTTCTATTTTTTTTTGGGGACAAATCTTGCCCTCTAACCTACCCAACTCTCTCTCTCTCTCTCTCTACCATTCCCAACTCTCTCTCTCTCACGTTATGTCTCTCTCCACCCATTGAAATTGCTTTTGAAGTTGAAACAGAGCTTTTTGAAGAAACTGATCGATTTTTCGCCGCCTCATGTTACGATGAGAAGAGACAATTTTCGGCTTTTGATGGTACATGTATCCTTGTTGATTTATTGTTGAATAGTTTTTTATTTGAATTGTTGTTTGTTGATTATTGATGATTTGTTTGTGAATTTGTAGTGAAGAACTTGTAGAGCTTCCTTAAGTTTATTCTATGTTTTTTTGTTATTAATGCTCTGTTTAAGAAGACAGTATTGTTTACGTCAGTTTCGATGGATCTTGTTTGATAGATCTTGATAAGAGGATACTAAAATTATTAATTTTATTAAAAACCGACTTCTAGATCAAAATTTATATTATTTTAAAGTTTTAAACTATTAAATTACTGACTAAGGATATTTTGATAATAGTAGTATGTCCTGAACTTTTAAAGAAAACTTTTTGTGCTTGTCCTTGATGCATTAAAATTTTATTATGAGGGGACTTTGACCAAATCCCCCATTATCTTAAGAATCCAACATACTTGTCTGATGACAGTGAGACTAAAGCAACAAGGTGGTTGTCCCTCATATCACCTCCGTTAAAAGTGTAATTATTCTTTTCAAAGAAGATGGTTGAAAGTACATGAAATCCCATCCCATGAATCCCTATGTACCAAATAAAATATAAGATTTCTTAGAATATTTACTTACAGAGAATGTGTCAAAACCATTTAGCAGAAATGGGGAAGGACTGTTTCTGTTGACAGTATATCTGCCACTCATAAGATCCATTGCATCCTGAAGACGAACAAAATTCGTATGATGAGCATACATCAAAACCTATTGGCTGCCTATTTAGTAATTGAGATTATTTAATAATCAAAATGGTTATAGGAAGCTTGCCTGGCGAACACCATCTTGAAAGTTATTTAAATAATATCTTGAAATTGCACTGATCCCATCTTTTATTAGTCCTGCCATAGTCTGTTTTCCATATCTGCATTTGGGGATCACTATGCATCAGAAAAGGATAAAAATGAGTTTAGATACCGTAAAATCTGGGTTCCTGAAGATATTACCTGACAAGGTCCCGTTTTAGTGCATGGGTGCCAGAATATTCAAGGCTTATTTCATCACCTTGCTCCACCCACACTATAAGAAAATATCCAAGTTCAAAAGAAAGCAGAACAATAATCACACAGAATTTCAGTTCTTGAAAGATAGGGGAATATAAACCTTACAAGTTTTGAAAATTGCAAAATCTTCACTGAACATGGAAATGCACTCTGTGGGAGAAAGTACACCAAGCCTCTGTAACTGTGAATTCAATGATTTTTGAGCTAAGAAACTCTGTGTCAAAACAAAACATGAAGGTAAATAAAATTATTAGCACAACCAATCTCATCTCAATAAGTTGAATTGTCTTTGACAGTTAATAAAATTAAGGAAATAAATGGAAACTTGGCATATTTTACAACAGACAACTCAATCTCAACTTTAATAATGCATCAAGTTTTCATTTATTTCCCACGTCTTTTTGGAAAAACAACCAGAGCATTAGTAAATTTCCTCAAACCTGTGTAACATTTGTTCGATCAAGGCAGTCAATGCAGTTAGATCTAATAATTCCTTTCTGCTCTGATTCTATCTTTCCTTCTGCGTCCACGAGGAAGTATCTGCTCAGCTGGAATAGTAATGATTAAAAACAGAATTATGGAAAACCCATATACCTGGATTGTGACATTTTATTCAGAAAATGTTCTAAATTATGAAAATTATACTCTGGTTCTGTTGATTACCCTTCCTTTTGAAGATCCTCAGAGACTTGGTCATAGAGAACTTGTATATTGTCGAGGTTTGAGTTGCCACAATAGTGATGGAAATCAAATGAAATATATCTGAATCAACAAGAAGTATAAATTAAAACTTCCCCTATAGTAAGTAGGGAATGAAAGTCTAAAAGATGATGCTTTCATTTAGAAACAGAGCATGTGAAAATGATATGTAATATGCATAGATTTTCCATAAAAAATGAAAAGCTGCAATGATTCAATCTATCTCTCAAATTTCAGCAAGGCCGGAAAATCTTATCCTTCCTAATTGCACGTGATAATGGTGGTTGAAGAAGAAACAAAAAGTTGATCATGTACAAATGGCAACTGAAGCTGTCACCTGCTTTCATCTCCTCCAATCTTTTTCACTGTTTTTTTTCCTGTAATCTTTCTTTAGTTTATCTCTCAGGTATCTTGTTAATAAGATTTTCAGAAGCCGAAAATGCAAACAAATATTCTATTTATGATGTGTTTCAGTCATCCAAGTCACATGTTGACCTAGATGGTTTCTAATGTACTGACAATATAAAATATATTCCAATCAATGCATCAGAAACAAGGCATAATCTGAAGCTCAAGTACAGGCACATATCGTAGAACCTCTTCTCAGCACCAAAATTGGAACTCAAGCAGAAAGAGACAATGACACATCTCTTTTGCATTTATACATCTCTTTCTACTAAAAATACAATCTTTTCAACATTTTATAACATCAGATCCAGACATCTGTTTTTCTAAAATTTTTCTGAAAAATAGAAATTAGTTCGACAAAAATAAACACCATAATGATATTTTTGAATTTTAAAAAATTATTTTCTCCCTAAAAAATTGTAAGACTATATAAAAATGATGAGTGTTTTTTACTTATTATTTTTTCACTAAATTAGATTTTAGTTTTTTTCAAAAAAATTCAGAAAATAATGCTGCAAACCAAACCAAACCAAACCAAACCAAACCGATCAGTGGATGTCTAAGCAAACATCTGTCACTGTGGATATTATCTGTTCAAAATTAAAGACTTCCATACTCATAGAAATCTAAAAAAAGTTCACAAATTGCAATGAACATGAAAAGAAAATCACCTCACATTTGGCAGCTTTTCCATTTCAGTAGCATATGCCATACTCAGTTGACCCTCATCGCCATGCTACAACACAAGATAACATAGAGATGAATATTTGCAATTGGAGAATACAAAACAATAATTGCATAAAATTATATGTAAACTTATGTGCATAAATTTCCAGTTTGGAATTCCATAAAGTGGACCAGCTGACCCAGACAATGTCATGGAAACTGACTCAAAGAATGTAAAAAAAAATTTGCTACCATAGTGATAATTTCCTAAAATGTTTGAACCATCATAGAGTTTCTTTTACATAACAAATAGACTTCAAAGAACAACATTCATATTTGTTACCTGGATTTCTCCACTTCCAGTAAGGAAATCATATTGAAACTACACCCCAGGTTAATGTCCTAGTGTGGTGCTGGAAAGTCTTACCTTATCGGTTAGGTCAACTGCTACAGTCTCTCCGTATCTTTCTATAATATCATGAAAATGGCGCTCCACAACCTTTGACTAAAGGAAGAAAAACACAGTTAGATGCTCATCATTACACAACTTAAACATAAAGAGCTGTATCCAGAAGAAAATACATACTGTTTGCTCATGATCAATAATATTAAGTCGTGGTTTATAGCTCAAATCAACAATTTGCTCCCAAAGGAGTGGAATTGAACCTCGAATCTGAAGCAAATTAAGAAGTAGCTGTTACTCATTGGTTCACTTGCCAGAAATTTACTTTGGGGTCCAGAGAAGAAAAGAGCAAGTCAGCCAGTGAATTGGTCCACTTAAGATATTGAGTTGAAAAGATATTAACCGGAACAATCAGTATCTGAAGGCACATTTCCTGTGGAAATAATACCTGTAAAAATGAAGACATAGAACCTTCAAACTCCAATAACTGCTCGGTTTCAATAAAATTTGCAACATCACCTTCAAGGTTAGCCCCTCTTCTCCACATTCGGGTCCCTACATTCAATATAACAACCAGTTACTACAATGTTTCGCCATAGCCATATTAATAGGAACAAAAACCAGTGATGTCTATATTGCACTACCTAGGCGCCGTGTACACCTCCTTGAAATTAAAGTAATTGTGGCTGGTGAATTTTTCAGCTTGAGTTGTCCAGTCTGATAGCTTATGCCTTGGTTAAGTGAAAACACCATAAATAAGAAACTACTCTTGCATCCATAGTTACCTTTAACACACACGCATGTGCTCATGCATAAACACACGCGCGCGCACACACACACACACACACAAAATAAGCATTGAAAAGCTTCAGGATATTCCCTTGTAACAGAGGGATGATAAACCCATCAAGCTGCATAGGAAAAATAAAACATATTAGACAAAGAATTTGTTTCAGTGATCATATTTCAGATGTCCAAATAGGCAACGTTGATTAATCACTTAGAAGTACTTGCTTTGTTTTTTATTGCAAACTTAATGCAATATTTGTTTCCTAAGGAAAGACAGGTGAGTACAAAGCAATGATAACATCTTTTGAACATAAGAAATGTTAACCTTATTCTCAATGAGCTCCTCCAAAATATTTCTGTTCCAAACAAATCGGGGGTCAACCTGAAATACAAATAAGAATTCAGAATCCCAGACTATTCAGCAAAGTTGTAGCTACTGTTACTTGAAAACAATAAAGAACAAAGAATGTTAAATTTTTTACAGACACACCCCAGACAATACTTGATAGTCTCTTACCAACAGTCTGTTATAAACAGATCTTACAACTATAGAGTAATGAACCAAATTCTGAAGAATGAAGAGAAACTTAATTATGATGAGTTTGAATTTTCTTGAACTAGTTAATATCTTCACTCAACTGTCATTTCAGATTTTAAAAAGTAATCAAGCAACTTTGTCAAAGTACTGTATGAGTAATTTGGCCCACAGAGACATCTTTTTCCTTATATAGAAGTGTACAACATGCAATTTGGAAGTCACACTGATAATATCTGTTAAATTCATCAGGTTTGAGTTACTTCGAGTAAAAGTTAGCTAAGAAACACAGTAAGCAGACAAACCTGCTTCCAAATTGGTTTACTCATCCACCCTTCAGCCAACTTGAATCTTCTTTGCAAGCTGGCAAACATTATTCAAACATAAGATGAAGAAAATATGAAGCTGAAACTAAAGATGATAACTGAAGTATAGCACAAGCCAATTTACTTAAAGAAAAGACTGTATGGTAAAAGTACATACTTCAACGTTATATCTGTTTCATAAGAAAAATACAATCCTGGAGTCAATTCCACTACTTTTAATAGGGTCCTGAAGTAAGTCTCATCTCTTTTCTGCGCAACAAATTTTTCATTAGGTTTTGGGTGATGATTGGACTTTCAGTCACCTCAAGGGGTGCCTCATGAATTTCTGATTCCATAAATTGAATCAATAAAAAAAAGATGAGAAAATCGTACTTGACAATTTGAAAGTCTCAAAGACTCATTGCAGGACAAGAACTTCATGGACAGTGCATGAAAAACAGGGAAACCAAGATAACTTCCGACTTCTTTCCGAGAAGTTATCACCAGTACATATGTCCCTGCACCAAAATTAGAAGAACTTGTTTAGAAACCCAATTTTAAACAACACAAGTATAAAACACAATTTCTTACTATTTTCCATTTTTTCTGCCTACTGTTTTGTTTAGTCCTGTTAAGCCAATTATCCTGGAAAATTGAAAAGTACCCAAAGCATAAATGCAACACCACTTTTTGTCAACCCAATGATGTCTCACTCTTGCACCTAATTCTACTATACCCAATCTCTGTGAACACATTAAAAATCCAGCACTTGGATTTTCATCATGCAGCATAATGTAAATGATCTCAATTCTAAAATGAAGGTCCATAGCTACCATTTTAACATTGGAGCCTAGTTGTATCCTCTTCCATAATACTTCTTTATTTTTTCTTAAATTGATCAATGGAAAGCTTCAATCAACACCTCCAATTAAGCCAATTGAGATATTGAATTCCTTCAAAACATCAAAACCCCTGTTTGAGTTGATACTCTTCAAAATGTCAACATGCAGGACATTGTTCAAAGGAAGAATTAAAGAGCCAATTATCTCCTTGAGCGCATGATGTGGGAAAAATAAGAACTGTCGTAGCACTGTAAGATAGCACACAATTTTTTTTTTCATTTTTACATGTCACCCAACACTAGATGGGTTCACTTGATTCCCATCATTATATTCGTAGGTTCTTGAGGTATTGAATATCAAATTGAGGACCTGGTGGAGAGTTGTTATCATTACTATTCAGCCCATGCCAAAAATGAGGCATTAATAATTTCTATGTCATGCAATGGTCTAAGGAATAACTAATCCATAATATACAAATGAATAAGATCCATAGTAGGACAGCTTTTTGACAAATCAAAATATGAGATCATTCAAACTTTTGAAGGATAAGTTTCTAAATTTAACTTGACAAAAAGCATGCAACTATATCTGCTGCAAGTTGAACCGTCAATTTGCAAATGCATAAAAACCACATGATTGTACATGTGCCCCATTTAAGATCAAGTCACCAATCCACATGCCCACACACATACTGTGCATGAAACCACACACGCTCATATGGAACAGGGTACTTCATACAGTAATTCGTTCAGTAGGTACCTGCAAGTAACCTAATAGTTCCAGCCACCCCATATATTGTGGAGACTTTGAGAGGATTTGCAGAAGTATCGCCTGTGACAATTAATAAAACATTAAATTCCTGGGAATAATACATTGACTTTTCCAACACAGCAGCCCATTTGTTCTAACATGTATGCAAAACTAGACAATAATTAAGCAAGTCCTCGGACTGAGATTTGTTTTCTACACCATATCTATAATTTTACTGATACTCCAGCTGAAAATTATACAAAACTTAAAAAAATTGTCATAAGTTCTAAATAATACTAATGAATAGAAGTATCAGGATTAAAGTTTTGAGTGTTTTGAGTGATATGCATTAGGTATTTAATTGTTTAGTGTATGCTCTTGAATGAATTTATGTAACAATTTACATGCTACATACACACAATTGACAACAACATCAGTTACATTTGATATCTGATCAGAGAGGGAAGAAAAACATTTGATATCAGTTTCAATGATTATGATTCCAATCATTCAGTTACATTTCACTAACCTTCTTGACAAACTGACATTTACAAGTACACATGCCTCTATATTCAACAAAATGCATATCAATCTAAATTTGCACATCATAGGCAACAACATAAGATCAGAGAGGGAAGAAAAACATTTGATATCAGTTTCAATGATTATGTTTCCAATCATTCAGTTACATTTCACTAACCTTCTTGACAAACTGACATTTACAAGTACACATGCCTCTATATTCAACAAAATGCATATCAATCTAAATTTGCACATCATAGGCAACAACATAAGATCAGAGAGGGAAGAAAAAAAAAAAACATTTGATATCAGTTTCAATGATTATAATTTCAATCATTCAGTTACATTCAAAAACAAGAAAATGAAAGTTCCTGCGATTTAAGTTTCCTAAATTTCCATAGCTTAACTAAGCTAAATCGTTGAAATACATTAAAAAAACATAAAAAAGCGAAAAATCCAGAATACTCAAATCCTTTAAATTTCTTTCCCTATCCTACATTTTCTCAGCAACCAAACAAACCCGAGAGATTTTCAAAAGTTTGAACATGAAAATACTCACTGTTAATTGACTCGACGTTGCCGTCGGATCGGCGGATGGAGAATCCTTGATCGGGGGATTCGACGGCTTTGATCACGAACTTGTCTTCGAATTCGTGCAACTCCAATTCGCTCCACAGCTTGAAATTGCTTGAATGTGGTTGAATCTCCATGAACTAAGAGAAATCAAAATCAAAATAGGAATAGAAAACCCTAGAAACTGCTTTGCGATCGAATCGAACACTGACTCGGTGGTGATCGATTGCTGAATATGATGAAGAAGATGAAAGGTCAAACTTCACCGTCAGCATGAGAAAGGTTTATCCACTGCCACCAACGGCAGTGACGTGGCCATGCCCACAAACCGATGTCAGCCTTTGATCTGGGAGTGTACGTGGGCCGTTTACAAATCAATGGTTGAGATGAATTTGTAATATTAACAATTGGTGACACGGAATAATTTTCGCATCAAAAGGGTCTTAACAACTTCACTTTTAAAAAGACGTTAATGACCCCCAATGATTTGAGACAATAATTTGATGAGGTTGGGTACACTGTCATCAACAGGTAATATATCAATCATGTTATAATCAATCATGTTCTAATTGTAATAATAATTTTATTTAGAAAATTCTACTATACACTCTTTTGAAAATAGTATATCATATGCGTATCTAATTATATAATTATTTTTTAGTTATTAGCATAATTACCCGTGAAATAAATAATAAAAAACTAATTTTTAAAAGAATAATGCTTGGGACCTCCTTTTGGGGGTCACCCCCTCACCCCCTTTGCCACTTGGCGGGGGGTGATTGGAGTAGCAGGAAAAAAAAGAAAAACAAAAAGAAAAAGTAACCAATGAGAGAGAGAGGGGGTCAAAGGGGGTGGGGAAAAAGGGGGGATGAATCATTGTTGTTTTTAAAATTAAATAATAATTTAAAAAATTTATCTAAAATATTTAGTAAAAATAATTTAGAATCAATTAAATTTTATTCATTTTTATCATAGTTACATATAAGAGAATTTTTATTTTTATTTTTATATCATTAATTGTTCGCTTTAAATTCTTAATAACAAATACATGTCATAATTTAATTGATAAAAATTAAAAAATAAATCACAAAAATTATATTTATGATAAAATATAAATACATTTTATCTTATGAGTTTTGTAAATTTAATGTATCATATGATAGTGGTAAATTACATTTGTCAATATATTAATTTTTCATGTTTTGTAAAATCTAAAAATTTGTCTAGGATCAAAATGATCATTTATCTTATGTTATTAGATTTACGTAAAATGGATTATAATTCACTTGTGATATTATTTAGCCTTAACATTAGATTTACGCTAACTTGTCATTCACCTAATCATTAAAAATTATCTTTGTCTATTCTCAATATATATGAATCATTTAACCTATTTATTTATTAAATTAGTAAATAGATATCTGTGAGTATTTTTTATAATAATTAAAAATTTTGAACATAGTTTATGTTTAAAACAATTAAATAAATAGTTATATATATATATTTATGGATGAAAAAAACATCTAAGATAGAGCCACTCTAAATTGTAGGTCATATTCTAATCCTAATAAATTTAAATTTTATCATAACTTATCAATTCATGACTCATATGAGCTAATTTGGGGAGTTTTAATATTGGATTAAATATTAAAAAGTAGTCAAGAAAATTTAATTCAAGTAATTTTTTTGCCAATGATTCTTGATGTAGACCTAGTCTTTGGAGAATCGTCTAGTTCATGTCCAATGCATGAGTTAGTAGACCCATCTATTTATTTAATTTTTAATTAGTAAATATATATATATTTTTTAAAAAATTATAACAAAAATAGGAAATATGTACATATTTGTTTGGTATATTTATTAATAATTTTAAAATTAATTAAGAAATTATTCTTAAAAGAATAAATTACATTGGCAGTCCTTATATTTTAACTCTTGTGTTATTTTTGTCCTCGCAATTTTAATTTGCTCGATTTTGATCCTGAATTTATAACTTTGTCTCAATTTGGTCTAATTGTTATAATTGCTAGTGTTTTTTTATATTGAAAATACACACATGAGTAGCATCTGTTATAATTTATAGGCAAAATTATAAATTTGTTCAACTCAGTAAGTTAATGTCAACTAACTTAATAACTATTTTCTTTTAAAAACCTTGACTAACATTATCAATTGGATCAAATTGATACAAAATCTAAAATTAATCGTCAAAACAAGCCGATTAAAATTATAGAGACCAAATTGACACAAGAGACAAAATGCAAGGACTATTGATATAATTTACCCTTATTAAAATATGTATAATATTGATTTTATCAATATTAAAATATATTTATATCTGAAAAACTATTTAAGACCAGATTATGCTAAAACTTGAACAGAAAATTGATGGCTTATTAAAAATATTTAATAATTATAAATTTAAATTTGATCAATTTTTCATTTAATTTTTTTCTTAATAGAATTAGGTTGTTTGATAATCATAATTTATAATTCCAATTTTTCTTTGTATTTTTTTAAAAATATTTTAAAATTATATATAATTATAATTTCTGTTGAAATTTCCTTTTCAATCTCAAATTAGTTATTACTTGAATTATATATAATTTATTTTTGACTTCTCATCTACAAAAACTAACAATTAACATAAATTATTTTTTGAACATTGTAAAAAATAAATAAAGAAATATATTATCAATAATAATAATAACAAAACATATTTTTATTTATCATGTAACATCTCACCACTACATTGATAATAGACATTAATAATAAAACTCATTCCAATAATACAGTAATAATATATCAGATGATAAATAACATGTGATCACAATAACTTTTTATAGTTATACAAAAGTACCCAAAATGATATATAAAAAAATAATATATGATCCATATTCAATTTTTATATTGTAAAATTCACACTTAATCTCAACCACACATTAGTTTTCTAAATCAATTCAGCACCCAAACTATCTACTATTTTTTTAAGTAATATTCATCTTTTCAAAACTCACCCAAATAATACTCTGACTAAGCTCATTATCATTCTTGTTGTTGCCATGCTCACCACCTCCACTAATCACTATGCAACTCCGGTATAGTTTTTTATCTTTGTAAATTTAAAAAAATAATGTTGGGAAAATAAAAAGGTACCATTCACTACAAGAAATGTCACTTTTAGCTACCAAAATATTGGTAGCCAAAAGTCACTTATTTAGTCGCCAAAAGTTTTAGCGACCAAAATTTTTCGTCGCTAATCTCGTCGCCCTTACTCTGTCGGCAATAGTATTGGCGACTAAAATTTTTTTGGTCGCCGAAAGTGTACACATTTGGCTACTAATGTTGATTTAGTCGGCAAAAGGTCACTTTTAGCTACTAAAAAATTGGTAGCCGAATGTACACATTTAGCTACTAATCTTAATTTAGTCGCCAAAAGGTCTGTTTTGGCCACTAAAATATTAGTAGCCAATAGTTTATTTCTCTCATTCTCAGATTTTTTAGCTACTAAAAAATTAGTAGCCGAAAGTACACATTTGGCTACTAATCTTAATTTAGTCGCCAAAAGGTCTGTTTTGGCCACTAAAATATTAGTAGCCAATAGTTTATTTCTTTCATTCTCAAATTTTTTAGCTACTAAATTATTAGTAGCCAAAACTCTTGATTACCTATTTGGCTACCAAAACATTTGGTAGCCAAATGCTTTAACATGTTTTTTTTTTTTTTTTTTCTAAACAACCTTTATCCATTATTAATACAACCTGTACCCTGTATGGACAATATAATCCATCAACACAAAATAAGTTATGAAACATTCAACCACGTGCACACATTTCAATTCCAACCATCCACATAATTAATATTGAACGTCCAATTACACACACATATATATATATATATATATATTACAAATTCCATAACAACCAAGTCTAATCCAACGTCAATATTTTAATTCCATACATAATACATGAATAACCAAATTAATTGTACACCTACAACTTCTGTACCATTCAGCAGATTCCTTAATCAAATGATCCTTTGAGGACAAACATTCATTTAAAAAGTTTTTGCTTGACAGAGATTGCTGAATCAAAGAACCAGCATTACTTCCCAAAGTATCTGCTAGATCTCCAAGGACCCCATTGGCAGTTTTCATCACAACATCATCCCTGAGAGTAAATAGACATGACAGATAGAGTTAGAAAAAATAAATCAAGCAACTAAAACCAGGTATTACAATGGCTGGGAAATTAAGACATGAAACTTAGTAAGGAATACAAGTCTGCAGTATATGGTGTACTGGTTATATTATAGATCAAATGGGCGAAGTCTTTATAGTACCAAATAAATGATCACACATTCATGGAATTGAAATAGAAGACAATTACACTAAGTTAGCATGAAGAAATGAAAGCCCAAGGAAAATTAAATCAACCAGAAAATGAATAAATCATCAACTATTCCTCTTATTTTATGTTTGTAAACTACATTACTCGCTTCCATTTCTGTTAATATTTACCATCTGTATCTATAGCATAATCTACAAATACTAGCTCCAAGAGGAAATGAATATTTAAGTGTCATCATCCACCATCCTCTCCCAAAGAACTTTCCAGTAATGCGAATTGAGGTCTTTCCACTTAAACGTCTACAATGCAATTCATCCCCAGAAATTATAACAATGATAAAACAAAGTTAATAATTAATAGGGAAACAAAATTAGCATCCTTATTTCAATAAACTGCTCATTGAGATCATAAATAATGTTGAAGCAACCAATGTTGAATAAACTGCTCATTGAGATCATAATTAAAGTTAATAATCCTGTGACATCATATGGGGCATGTATGGGATACTATGAGTGGCGATTGATTATATGATGAAGATCAGACCTTAGCCTTAAACGAAATAGGGATAGGCTAAAATATTGTGGTAGGGATATTTTAATGGTAAGTTACCATAGAGTCCACCAAAATGAAAACCTCAGGTGAGATAGATAATGAAAAAGAAAAATGCATTAGACTTTTCTTTCTCAAATATAAGGAAGTAAGCATAGACAATATGGACTTTCTTTCTCAAAGATAAGTTGACCAACCATTCCCCTTTTTACTTGGAATTGGGAAAATTCCTTGAATCAACATTGATTTCATGGTACCAAAGTGGCATAAGAAGCGCTTGACATGTTTGATTATACCCTACAAAAGCATGGGTATCCCTTTCCTTGCTTGCAGCTCTTTAAGGTGTCTATATACCATAGCTGGCTCTTCCTTAGGGCAGTTTACAATCAGGTAGGATAGATAATAGATAATAGACAAATCGATTTTAAGGTGAAAAATCCCAATTATTTTGATGAATTAGTAACCAATAATCAATTTAGGGTTCATGACTAAAAACAAAAAACAGAGCTTAGGGTGTGGTTCAATAATCAATTTGGGGTTGAAGATTAAAAATGAAAACCAAAAATAGAACTGAGGGTGTGATTCAATAATCAATTTAGGGTTAAAAGATAATCAATTTAGGGTTCAAGATTAAAAATAAGAACAAAAAATAGAACTAAGGGTGAGCTCCCACTGCCGAAAATTCAGAAATATAACAAAAGGGAAATGAAAAAATTGAATGTATATTTAGTGGAGACAGAAATTGGGTGCAAGTATAATATGTGAGGGGTTCAATGATTTTCCACTATTGATTTTTCGCGTAGGCATTTCATCGAACAACTGATGGGCATAGAAAAACAATACAAATAACACAAAGGTTATCAATGTCAACAATGGTGAAGGTGAGAGAGACAGAGAGAGTGTGAGAGAGAGTGATGCATTACCTTCAAATTCAATGATTGGCCTTCAATTTCGGCTTGCAACGTTGGCTCGGAGCACAGAAGGAGAGTGGACAGAAAGGCTACCGGCGTGCAGAGGCGTGATGGCGGTGATGCTTCCGTACCCGACGCCGACGGAGACAGAGGCGAGAGAGAGATGGAGGAGGGCAGAGGCGTGAGAGAATGAGAAAGAGGGAGAGAGTCAGAGAGTGAGAGACATAAAAATGAAAACCCAAAGTTTCCCTCCCAAGTTTTCCTGTTTCCCTCCGAAGTCTGAAACAATGTTTAAAAATTTTAATTATAATCGGCGACTAATATTTAGTCGGGAAAAGTAAAAATAATAAAAAATATATATAAAAATAGGCATTAAAATAAAAAAGAAAAAAATATATATATGTAACAAATATAGAGAATAAAAGTAACAAATATATTAAAATTATATTTAAATCAAAATATAAGTAATAAAATTATAAATTACAAATATTAAATTATCTTAAATATTTGTCATAATATTTTTTTTACTGAAAAATATAATAATATATTTAAAAATTTTATATTCTTATTATATATATATATATAAAATAAGAAAGAAAAGAAAGAAAGAAAGAAAATTAAAAATAAAAGAAGGAAAAAAAAATTTAAATATTCTGAGCCAGCTCAACCCGTGTTTTTTTAGTCGCCAATTACTTTTATAAATCCCTCAAATTTAAATTAGAAATGTCTCCCTCCAAATTTAAATTAACAATAGTGTTTGATTATTGTTAACCGTGTATAATGTAAAAATAATTTTAAAAAGTTGAAAAAATTAATTATTAAAAAATTAAGGAAAAATTTAAAATCTGAAATAATATCAATAACTCTTACAAATAATTGGGATGTTTTGTCTTTTATTAGTACTGGTAATAATATTGAAAAATTTATTGAAATGATAAATAATTGGGATATTTTGTCTTTTATTTGTGAATTTTGATTTATTCTTAATTTATTAGTGTTATTGAAATATGATGATGTAAAAAGTATAAATAGTTTAATCAAAAGATTCATCTCAAAATAATAGTCTATTTTCATAATTTAATTTCTTTTTATAATACAATTATTACATTTTAAAAATATTAATTTATCAAAATTACCTTTTGATAGTATATGTTTTTAGAAATATCAATTGTCATAATTGTAAATTTTTTATTATTAATGGATTTAAAAAAAGGACAAAATAAGAAATTCATATTATTTTGATAAATTAATAAAATATAAATATAAATATAAATATAAATATAAATGTAAATAATTAATTTTTTTTATTTACATTCGGCTACCAAACATTTAGTAGCCGAAAGTGGGTCTTTAGCGACTAAAAGAACTTTGGTCGCCGAAAGTTGACATTTGGCGACCAAACCTTTGGTCGGGGAAGATTAAAAATTAATTTTTTTTATTTACATTCGGCTACCAAACATTTAGTAGCCGAAAGTGGGTCTTTAGCGACTAAAAGAACTTTGGTCGCCGAAAGTTGACATTTGGCGACCAAACCTTTGGTCGGGGAAGATTAAAAATTAATTTTTTTTATTTACATTCGGCTACCAAACATTTAGTAGCCGAAAGTGGGTCTTTAGCGACTAAAAGAACTTTGGTCGCCGAAAGTTGACATTTGGCGACCAAAACTTTGGTCGGGAAAGATTAAAAATTAATTTTTTTTATTTGCATTCGGCTACCAAACATTTAGTAGCCGAAAGTGTGTCTTTAGCTACTAAAGTTTTTTTTAGTCGCCAATTGTGATATTTTTAGCTACTAAATAATTTTTTAGTCGCCAATTGTAATATCTTTAGCTACTAAATTTTTTTTAGTAGCCAACAATCAACATTTCCCTACTAAAAAAAATTAGTAGCTAAAAAGTTGACTTTTGCCGACTAAAATTATTTTTGGTAGCCAATTCCCACACTTTTGGCGACTAAATTAGTTTTGGTAGCTAAAAGTGGTCGGCAAAAATGCATTTTCTTGTAGTGATTAGAGTTTTAAAGAGTTAAATTTTTTTTTTAAAAAAATGTGTGTTTTTAGTTTTTCTTATTCCATATATGGGTGATATATATATTTTTTAAATCCATAAATTACGGAATAGTATTCATTATTTAAAATTTTATTTATTGATAGGCAAGTCAATTAAATGTTTTTAATTTTTTACAAATAAAAAAATTTGAAAAATTTGTTTAAGAAATTAAAAAAACAAAGGTCAAATCATAAAGAACAATATAAGACGCTCTATTCTATTAAAAAACTCATACCCGTATTATCAATTTACATATATCAAAAATAATAATAACAACAATATAAATAATACACAACATCCACCAAAAAAATAAAAATAAAACTTCACATTAACTCCCAAAACAAAGATAGTTAAACACACACATATATATATTTATTATCAATTTAGTTGGGAAAAAAAAGTTATATAGAGAAAAAAAAAATACTCACACGAAAATAGAAATTTACAAAAAAATAAATAAATAAAAAAAAATACAAACAAACAAACTTGAAATAAGTTTGAACTATTGACAAAGAGAGAGACTAATCTTTGCATCATTACATTTGGAGAGGAGTTGGTCGGGATGAAAAAAGATCAAATATTGGCTTTTTTAAAGAGAGAATTGTATTAAATTTTTAATTTGAAATTTTAGGATTTATATATTTTCGGAAAGGATGAGGGTGGCTTATCATATTATTTTGAATTTTAAAATTCAAAATCATAAATAATTAGTGTCTTTATTGTTTTCTTTATTCGAATTGTTTTAATCAATATTATTCTTGAAAAGAGTGGGGTGACTTATCATATTGTTTTGGATTTTAAAATTCAAAATCATAAATAATTAGAGCCTTTTTTGTTTTTGGTTTTGGTTTTTTGACTTAATGAACTAACCAATAGAGTTTTTTTTTTTTTTTTTAAAAATTAACAAATTAACAAAATTAGTTTGGGAGTTTGGAACTCCCACAATCAATGTTCTTAAAAAGTCCATTTTCCTTATATAATATATATATATAACTAATTTTTTATATAATTTTAGTTTTAATTTATGAGATCTTTAGTTATACATCATGTAGTAATTGGTTATGATCTTTTTTCTTTTTTTTTTTTTTTTTTTTTTTTTTTAGCTATGACTCAAAAGAGTTATTGTAGGAACCTCAAGTATTCTACCAAATATTATATTAAATCTCTCACATGGGTGTGGGACCAACACACATGTAGATTTGTGTGAATCTCACCCCATATGAGAAGTTTGATAGAATATTTGGTACAATATTTGAGATACATAGCATTTCTTGACTCAAAAAATATAAAATTATGTCATTTTTTTTAATTATAAAGTACATATAATATATACCATTTGAGAATAACCACATAACCTCTTATCATTTTACTTCCTTATATTTTTATCTATGTGCTGTTTACCCCTCTCATTTAAAAATCATCACATAACCTCTTATGGTTTATGGATTGAATGATACCGTTAAATATTCTGTCTAATTTAATAGTAAATGTAAAAACTTGCCAAATAGAAGGGGATTATATGCTCATTTTTAAATTTTAAGGGAATAAATCGCACATAAATAAAGTACAAAGGGTTAAAGTGTATTTTGCATACCAAACAAATGATGAAAATATCCGTAGTTCCCACACATGGGTATTTTATTCATTTTTGTTAAGTCTGACGATTCATTTCAGTTCACAAACTACAAAATGATTATATGATTATTTCCAAATAAGAGGGAATAATTTGCACATAAAGTAAAATTTGTCCTAATATTTTTTCACTGATGGTGATTTTTATATTTTTTCAAAAAAAAAAAAAAATCTGGTGTAATCGTCTACACATTATCAAAAAATTAAAATTTTAGAGACCAAAATTTAGGGACAATTATTTTTATTGCAAAAAGTGTCATTATTATATTTTTAGCAACGAAAATTAGATATTAATGATAAATTATTATCTCTTTTAGACCAAATTTTTTGTCTTAAAAAATAAATCTTTTTGAGATCAAATTATTTTTTTCCTAAAAGTGTATTTATTAGTGACATGTTCAAAATTTTCTTGCTAAAAGTCTTATTTTTGACTTTTTGAGAAAACTTTTTGGTGACTAGCCTCATGATGATAGAAATTAGTTCATAAATGTCTTTTGTAACAAAATTTTCACTTTTAAAAACAAAAAAATTTAGTCTCTAAAACTCTTACATATTATAGTGACATGCAACAATGATTTAGACCACTAAAAAATACATCACTAATAGCACTAATGCATTGGGAATGACAAAAAAAATAAAAAAATAAAAATAAGGCATAGAAAGTGGGTGGGGTCCACTGCCAGATTAGTACTCCCTCTAATGATTCCTTTTTAGTGCTCTCAATCATTTTTTTAGTGACATGTAACTGAGATGAAAAAAAGTTGGACCATGAATGCTAAGTTGTTTGGGAGCACACTTGCAATCAGTGTGTTTGGTTTCAGCTTTTTGAATTTAGTTTTCTAAAAACTGAGTTTTTTTTTGTTTTTTTATAGATTTTAGTTTTTTAGATGCACTTTACTTAGATATATCTAAATACTAAAATATTTATGAAAAAATATTTTAAAAAATTAATAAATGTGCAAAAACATGAAAAATGTATTGAATTTTATTTTTTTGTCTTTTTTGTATTTAGTGAATTTTTTAAAGACTTTTTTCACAAATGTTATATTTTTTAAGTGTATTAATGTTAGGTGTGTCTAAAAATTAAAAAATTCATTGAAAGCAAAAAATTACGAAAAATAAAAAATAATTTTTTAAAAAAAGTATGTTTTAGAAATTAAAACCAAACAAGCTGAATATTGTTTGGAAACCTCCTGACCCGGCCTTTTCAAACTCAACACTGATGGTGCTGCCATGGATTACCCTTTTCAAACTCAACACTGACGGTGCTGCCAAAGGTAATCCATGGACATAGTTGTGGTAGCATCATTAGAGACAACCTACGGAGATGGATCACTGGTTTCACAAGGAATATTGGCATAACCACTTATCATCACTGCAGAACTCTGGGGCATCAGAGACGGGCTCAACAGCTCATCTGAGCCGTTGCCAGTGGGAAATGAAGGAGAGGGCCTCAAGGAGAGGATCCGGACTCTCAAATTTGCCTAGACAACGGATTCACCAACATCTCAGTCTAAATGAGAGGGAATAATTCGTACATAAAGTAAAATTTGTCATAATATTTTTTTCATTGATGGTGATATTTATATGGATAAAGACTGGTAGCTCGAAAATGGTGGCTCGAAATCGGCTCGAATGGCAAAACGACGTCGTTTTGCCATTTGATTTTTTTTTTTTTTTTCTTTTCTTTTTCTTTCTTCCTTTTCTTTCTTCCTTTTCTTCTTCTTCTTCGTTGAAACCAGAAGAAGAACAGAGGGGAAGAGGAGAGAGGGAGCCTTCGCCCGCCGTCCTCGTCGCGAGGAGCTCGTCGCCTCTGCCGCCTCCGCCCGTCGCAGAAGCTCTGATCGTCGCCTCCGCCCGTCGCAGAAGCCCCGCGCAGCCCCGCCTCCGACCCCGACTACTCCTTCAGCCATTTTTATGGCCCCCTCCCCTCCCTCCTCCTCCTCCTCCTCCTCCTCCTCCCTCCTCCTCCTCCTGCTGAAAACAAAAATCGAGCCAATCTCGAGCCACTAGATTCGAGCTACGAATCACTACCGTATTTATATTTTCTCAGGAAAAAAAAAAGGGTGCAATCGTCTACACATTACAAAAAAATTAAAGCTTTAGAGACTAAAATTTAGGGACAATTATTTTTTAGTAACCAAATATTTTTGGTGCGAAAGGTGTTGTTATTATATTTTTAGCAATGAAAAATAGACATAAATGATAAATTATTATCTTTTTGGGACCAATTTTTTTGTCTTAAAAAATAAACCTTTTTGAGACTAAATTATTTTGTCCCTAAAAGTGTATTTATTAGTGACATGTTCAAAATTTTGTCACTAAAAGTCTTGTTTTTGACTTTTTGAGAAGACTTTTTAGTAATTATCCTCATGATGATAGAAATTGGTTCATAAATGTTTTTTGCAACAAAATTTTCACTTTAAAAAATAAAAAAATTTGGGTTGCGTTTAATAGAGTTTTAGAATTATGATTTGATAATAGAATTGTATTTTGAGTTTGTGAGTTTTGCAATTATGATTTGAGTGTGAAAAATTTGTTTAGATATGAGTTTTGAATTGAGTTTGGAATAATTGATATGACATATGATATTTGGTTCAAAAACTTACAACTTATAACCAAACACACAGTCCAAAATTTTATTCAAACCTCATAAAAAATTTTAAAAAATTCAAAAAATATTTTTTTATTTAATAGATGAAAAATAACATGTGCCAATTGCCAAAAAAAAAAATTGCATTGTTCCCGTCAATCGACCGGACGACCGGATAGGCCAAATTTCAAAATTAAAATCCCGCCTGAAACGAGTTTTCAAAAGTAGTATGAAATTAAATTTTGAAAGTTGTAACCAAACACTATACTCAAATATGAGTGTGGAATTATGATTACAATTTTTTTCCAAACACAGCCTCGGTCTCTAAAACTCTTTTATATATTATAGTGACGTGTAACTGAGATCAAAAAAAGTTGGACCATGAATGCCAAGTTGTTTGGGAACACACTCACAATTTGTGTGTTTGGTTTCAGTTTTCTAAAAATTCAGTTTTTTATTTTTTTTATATATATTTTTTTCTTTTTAGTGAATATTTTTAAAATTGTAAGCAATTTTTTTTTATTTTTTTTAGATGCACTTTACTTAGATGTGTCTAAATACTAAAATATTTGTAAAAAAATATTTTAAAAAATTAATAAATACACAAAAATATGAAAATGTACTGAATTTTTATTTTTTTGTATTTTTTGTATTTAGTGATTTTTTATTAAAAAAATCACAAATATATTTTTTTTAATTGTATTTATGTTAGGTGTGTCTAAAAATTAAAAAAATTATTTAAAATATTAACAAATTCATTAAAAACAAAAAAAAAATATGAAAAATAAAAAAAATAAAATTTTCTAAAAAGTACTTTATGAAAACCAAAACTAAACTAGCTGAATATTGTTTGGAAACCTCCTGACCCAGGCCTTTTCAAACTCAACACTGATGGTACTGCCAAAGGTAATCCATGGGACATAGTTGTGGTAGCATCATTAGAGACAACATAGGGAGATGGATCACTGGTTTCACAAGGAATATTGGCATAACCACTTATCATCACTGCAGAACTCTGGGGCATCAGAGACGGGCTCAAACTTTGCCTAGACGACGGATTCACCAACATCTCAGTCGAAACTGATGCTCTCATTGCTATCCAACTCATCTATGGTGAACCAAATAACAATCAACTTATCAGTAACCTACTGGATCATCTGGGAGGGCACTCAATTAATCGTATATTTCGAGAAGCTAATAGATGCGCTGACTCTCGCGTAAATTTTGGACTCCAACCATCTAATTGCTTGCACATTTTACATCTATTTCCTCATTGTATTGTAACTCAATAGTATGACTGTTGGCTACATATTTTGTAAAAGCCAGTTACAGTTCGACACGTGGCAGAACAAGGGTATTATGGGAAGAAGATTCAAGTCTTCGATCCTGATCGTACGCGTGGCGATGAATATTGGTTCTCACGTGATCTGAGTAGCATTAGATCAGTAAAGAGATGCAAGATGATATGGCTCCAACGGTTATTCATATTCGAATTCAAATACAGGAGGGAAGTTCAACTGCAAGTGATGGCGTAGTGGAACTACTTCTAAGGCAGCATGATCAGCGATCATGGATGAGCAATTTGACGGTTTGAAGTGCAGTTCGAAGGTCATTCTTGACGAGTATAAATAGCAGGGAAGCTCCCAGAAAAAACCCCTGGACTCAGATCATACAAACCAGTCTTTATTTCATATTTTCCTTTCCAGTTTTACATTTTCTGTACTTTAAATACCTGTTCTTTAAATTCCTGCACTTTAAATGCCCGCACTGCATTTCGATTCATAGGAGTAGTTTCAAGTAGATTCGAGTAGACTGCTGCTGTAAACCTCTTCGAGGTTGAGTTTGGACTATTGTAAGTGTTCATCTTAATGAAATACTTTGATTGTTCTTCATATTAACTGTTATTTCTCTTAATTTCTCTTAAGTCCTCTTCATTGAGGCTAAAAGAACTAAAACACAATCGTCTGATAATTGGTTGGCAATTATAATTTCTATAAGGACTAATTGATCCTTGCTGGCACGCTCGCATTTACAAAAATACCCTTCGAAAAGCCAAAAAGCCAACATATATTTTTGGCACGCCCAGTGGGACTTAATTTAAAATGGCTAGAAGAAGACGACAAGGAGAAAATGAACGTCTGGAAGAAGGTGTAGAAGGAGAGGTAGAAATACCTAATCCAGAAGATAATGTGGTAACACTTCTTGTGGAAACTCCCATGTTATCAGAACCTATGGTCGAACAGACCAGTACTTCTAGACAAGAACCATATGTTCATAATATTGGACGAAACCAAGGAATTGGACCATCCACCGTTCCATCTACTCAGCCAACAAATCCATGGGATGGCTTATAGGTGCTATGGGACAACAATTAATGAACACAATGGAAAAGTGGGCAACATCCTTTTTGAATCGAATGAATAACCACCAATCAACAAATACAAGACACACAGAGGAAGTTTTAAATGTCCCTCAGCAAAGATTGGCTAGAGAAAAACAGCCTATGCAAGTTAATGGACAATCTAATGGTCAGACTAGTACTCAGAACTATGAAAGACCATCGCCTCAGTCTTGGTTTGAACCCATTTCGAGGCCTATAATAGGCCAAAATGCCTCAGTACTCAACAATGAAGCCACACACGTTGGTGGATCTGGTCAAGTACAAGAAATTGGCGTGAGAATGGTTACAAATCCCATGTTCGAAGCCATACCTGGCACTAGGGGATATAATAATCCTTTGTTCGAATTTATACCCAGGGGGTTGGAGGGTTTTCCTGTAAATGGAAGAGACACAACACCTGTTCCAGCACCTTTCGCAGGTCCCTTCGCAGGACAGGCTCAAAGGGGTTGCCCATACCCCCAACAGCAACCTGCACCACAGGGGCAACCAGTCCCAAATGTACCACCTTATGGACCAAGAGGACCACAAGCGCAAGTTTGCCCACCAAACCCTGTGTTTGTTCCTCCAGTAGTGGTTCAGCAGGCACAGAATATGGTCCTTAGGGACCAAATTGTTGATATTGTTAGGGAGATGTGTGGACCGATGGCTCGAGGGGTCCAGACTCCTGTATACAGAAAATCATACCCAGAATGGGTAGATAGGGTACATGAATACCCAAGAGGATTCAGAATACCAGATTTTACCCTGTTCTATGGAACTGGAAATCAGTCAACAGTAGTGCATATTGCCAGATTCGCTGCTCAATGTGGTGAATTCACTAATCATGACTACATGAAACTAAGATTATTTCCAAATTCCCTAACTGGGGGAGCATTTGTATGGTACATCAACCTTACACCTGGCTCCATTCAAAATTGGCAACAAATGGAAGAGGCATTTCATGCTCAATTCTTCCAGTCGGAGCCAGAGGTGTCCATGGCAGACTTGGCAAGATTGAGTCAAAGGCCTGAAGAAAAGGCTACTCAGTTTATTGCCAGATTTAAAAGGGCTCGAAATAAATGTAGGGTCATCATTCCAGAGCCAGAACTTGTAAGATTGGCTCAAAACGGTTTAGAGTTCAAGCTTCGAAAGAAATTTGACTCAACTGAATTCAGGGATTTGGTCGAATTAACCTATAAGCTGTCTCGATATGAAGCATTACTAGAGGAGGAACAAGATCGAAATAATGCTTTGTATAAGACGTATTATAGAGATCCCAATTATGAGATTGATGCAGCAGAGATTGTGGGTAAAGAACCTGTAATCTGTGAAGCATTAATTCATAAGGATACAACCATCGACCAGCAGTTTAAAAAGAAAGACTTTCACAGAAAGTACTCTTTCGATTTGACAAAAGCAGATGACATTTTTGATCATCTGCTTGCAGCCAATTTCCTTAAGTTACCAAAAGGAGTAAAACTGCCATCTCCAGATGAACTCAAAGGAAAAGTATACTGTAAATGGCATAATTCTTGGTCTCACTCGACTAAAAGCTGCATTGTTTTTCGAGACAGGATCCAAGAGCAAATTCGGAAAGGAAGTTTGAAGTTTCCAGCCAAAACAGAAAAAGCCATAGGAATTGACAGTAACCCGTTTCCAGAAGTTGGAGAAAGCGCGGCTAATGTGATTGTACCAAACTTTCAGAATCTATCTCTGCAGGAATTGGAAGAGGTCAATGTGCAAATGCATATTGCTAACCAGACAACTACCAAAAAGGAGACTGGAAACCCACCAACTATTGGGCAAGGTTTCTCACGTCAGAGGGAACACTCTGATGAAGAAGCACTGGATGATGATTCCCTGGAAGCAGCTGTAGTGCAAAGGATGTGTCCCAGGTGTAGACTGAGTTACAAATGGTTGAAGGGACTTCCAATTGATGGGAAGCAATACTATAGGGATGTTCAGAGACGTCCTAAATCAACCAATGCTTACAACAAAAGGCCGTATCCGGCTGGTGACAGGCAGTGGCCATCAGTGGTTGAACCTGCAGTGGGCAGGGTGCATGCTAATGGCAAGAGACCCTTGTATGAGTCCAGGCCACCTAATTACTACAGAATGGAGAGAAGTCACTCTGAAAAAAGACTGGAGAGGGGTTCAAGTTATGGGAGTAAAGCTAGAGATTGGCCCTTTAAACCAACTCCATGTAGGACAGAAAGTGGCTCCTTCCATCGAATGTCTGAATCAGGCTCGAAACATGAAGTTAGAGCCAAGCACTTACCTTTATAGCCAGTGTCGAAGGTGGCTTCGAAGGTAGAAGGAAACAGTTCGACATCTGGATCAGTAAGCTCGTGGCTACCTGGGGTCCCAGATTGGTTTGTAATGCAGAACAAACCTAGGGAGGCACCTATTCAAAGGGATGTTGGAAACCAAGGCAGGATGGTCAAGCCTCCTTTGGTGGCCCCAAACAATTGGGTATTGCTTAAACATCCAAAGACAAAGGAACCAGATATGGTCCCAGTCATTTCCAGATCACAAAGAAGGAAAATTCAGCGCAGGTATACCCAGTACCAGCAAGGTCTGAAGGAAAGTGGAGAGAGTTCTTCACTGGTCAAGACAGAAGGAAAGAAGACTTTGAAGTCAGACCATACTCCAAAACCGACTCTACAAAGCAAAGTGGTTTGTAACAAAGATCAGTTGGCCCAGGTTCATTCTGAACTAAAGGCCAGAGAGAAGTCTAGTTTGGCAGGGTTGGAGAAGGCCCTGATGGAAAGTGATAGCGAAACAGAAGAAGAGATTGGCATGAGCCAAAAGAAGGAAATGGCAGAAGAAGAAATGTTCGAAGCCTTCATGGCTGAACAAACATTTCTGGCTGAAGAGCCAGTTGAGAAAGATCCTTTGAAGGGATCAGTTAGCAACGAAGTGCCAGAGTGCAGCATAGAGGATGCTGTTGAAGTCACTGAGCAAGGTGGCCAAGGGGGAACGAAAGTACAGCCAGCCATCCAATTTGGTTCATTTCCTCCCGTGTCAGTCAACATGGTACACATACTGCCTCATGAGTTCCAGGCTGAAAATGAGGACCAAGATGACCAAGACATGGATCCTATTCCTGTCTCCAGTGAAGAGTCACAAGTAAGTATGGTACAGGATGACCCTGGAATGGCTACTCCAATGGAAACTGAATGCGAGAGCGAGGAAGAGGTGAGCATCAACCTTTCATATCCTTTTGAATATCCCTCGAATTCTATGACTCAACAATGTCAAGCCTTTGTACATCAAGGCTTTTTTCGATGGGATACAACTGAACAGAGTCCTGATAGACAATGGAGCAGCAGTGAACTTATTACCGAAATCTTCTTTGAAGAAACTAGGGAAAAAGAATCCCAGGTTGATCCCAACCAGCACAACCATCGCTGGCTTTGCTGGAGACAAACAGATGGCTCAGGGGATTTTACCCATTAACTTGAGTGTTGGAACCAGGGACTGTATGACAGCATTCTTTGTAATCGACAGTAATGCTAAATACAATGCCTTACTTGGGAGAGACTGGATCCACACTAACAAATGTGTGCCTTCCTCCTTGCATCAGAAAATCATGATGGCTTTGGGCAATGGAGAGACAGAGGAGATCGATGCAGATCCTCAACCCTTCATAGCCTGTGCAGACTTTGCAGAGGCCAAGTTGTATATTGAGGGAGTAACACCACTCAGTATACTGAGAAAAGTTGATGGCTCAGCCGAAGTGATGGCTGATGAGGAAGTGACACACCTGAAGAACTTGGTTCAAGAGAGTGCTGATGAAGAGATTGTCATTAAGGATGACAATAATGCCTGGTTATAGGCAAAAGGATGAAGAACAAGAAGCCAAATCTTTGGCTCTGGTTAAATTCTCACCATTGGACATAAAAGCAATAGTCCAGAAAGTACAGGAGCAAGAAAGAGAAGCCGTGATAATTGGTTGTAAACAAAAGTAGCCACAAGTCAGAATTTTAACCCTTGGTAAATACTGTGCATTGGACATTGAGACAAAGGTCCAGGAGATACAGGAGGAGGATGCCTTATGGACAGATTTTGTCTATGAGGAGGAGGGTAAAGATGTTGAACTAAAGAACCTAGAAGCAGAACAAGATAAGAAGATTGCTTCGAAGGTGGAAGAAACTAAAGAAGAAGCTTCAATAAGTTCTCAGACACAAGACCCCTTAGAAGAAGTAAATTTAGGGGAAGGTTCTATACAACAACCCACTTATATAAGTGCTTGCTTGAATGTTCTGGACAGAGACCAATTGTTGGTTGTTCTGAAGAAATACAAAGATTGCTTTGCATGGTCCTATAATGAACTACCAGGATTGGATAGGTCATTAGTGGAACATAGGCTCCCTATGAAGCCTAATTTCAAGCCATACAAACAGAAACCAAGAAGAATGAGTCCAGAAGTAATTCAGAAGGTCAAAGAGGAGATTCTTAGACTACTCAAGGCAGGCTTTATTAGGACAGCCAGGTATGTTGAATGGCTATCTAATATTGTGCATGTAGTTAAGAAGAATGGCAAAATGAGGGTATGCATCGATTTCAGAAATTTAAATCTAGCAACTCCCAAAGATGAATATCCTATGCCTATAGTGGATCTACTGGTAGATAGTTCAGCAGGACACCAAGTTTTGTCAATGATGGATGGGCATTCTGGTTATAACCAAATCTGCATTGCAGAGGAGGATATCCACAAGACAGCATTCAGATGTCCTGGAAATATTGGCACATTCGAATGGGTTAAAATGCCATTTGGCCTGAAGAATGCTGGAGCTACATATCAGAGGGCTATGAACACTATCTTTCATGATCTCATTGGAGGGTATCTAGAGTGTTATATTGATGACATTGTAGTGAAATCCCAGTCCATGGAGGAACATTTGTTTCAGTTAGAAACAGCTTTTGAAAGAATGAGGAAGTTCAAGCTGAAACTCAATCCTCTCAAATGTGCTTTTGGTGTATCATCTGGAAATTTCTTGGGTTATGTAGTGCACAAGAAAGGAATATAGATTGATCAGAATAAAGCCAAAGCCATCATCGAAGCTAGGCCTCCGTCAAGTAAGAAAGAATTACAAAGGTTCCTTGGGCAGGTTAACTTTCTTAGAAGGTTTATTTCTAACACTGCAGGGAAAACTAAAGCATTTTCTTCCTTGTTAAGGCTGAAAGATGAAGAGGAATTTGTGTGGACAGCAGAGCATCAAACTGCTTTCGAAGGTATCAAAGCCTACTTGGCCAACCCTCCAGTGCTGATGCCACCGAAGGGGAACAAGCCCTTGAAGTTGTACATAGCCGCAGCAGAAGATTCATTGGGAGCTTTCTTGGCCCAAGACAATGAGGAAGGCAAAGAACAAGCTGTTTATTACCTTAGTAGGTTTTTAAATTCTTGTGAATGTAAATATTCAGTTATTGAAAAGCTGTGCCTTGCTTTGTATTTTGCTGCAATGAAATTAAGATATTATCTTTTACCTACAACTGTCTGGGTAATTGCAACCACAGATTTGGTTAAGTATATGTTATCTAGACCTATGTTAAGGGGTAGAATTGGCAAGTGGATGCTAGCCTTATCAGAATTTCATTTAGAGTATGTCCCTCAAAGGGCAGTAAAAGGGCAAGTCCTGGCCAATTTTTTGGCAGATCATCCATCTCAAACAGAAGGCCAAGAGATTATGGAACTTGGTATGGCCAGTGTTGAGCCATGGCAAATGTGGTTCGATGGATCGAAAGCCAATGGCTTAATTGGAATTGGTGTTGTGATTAAATCTCCACAAGGGGTAGAAACCACACATGGCTTCAGAGTGGATGAAGCTAGTTGTTCCAATAACCAGGCTGAATATGAAGCCTTAATAGTAGGATTAGAAATCCTGATTGGATTACAAGTACATGCAATGGACATATTTGGGGATTCTCAATTGGTGGTTAACCAAGTAAAAGGGATTTTCAAGTGTCAAAGCATAAGTATTCTGCCATATTATGTTGTTGCATTACATCTGCTTTCTCAATTTCAAGTAGCAAATGTGACTCATGTTCCAAGGTTCTTGAATAATAGAGCTAATGACGTGGCTCAGAAAGCTTCGAACTTCAAGAGAAGGGATAATGCCCAAAGGGACATAAGCCAAACGACATATCAAAAATTGATACCACTTTTAAATAAAAGGAATGTGGTCTTGGAAGTCAATAGTAATGACTTACAAGAGCAAGATTGGAGACATCCAATAATGCAATACTTAACTGGTCCATCTTCGAAGGCTAGCAGGAAAACCAAGTTGCAGTCTATGCAATACATGATATATGGTAATGCTCTCTACAAAAGAGGGGGAGATTGCCTATTGCTAGAATGTTTAGGCCCAAAAGAAGCATTAACAGCTATGGCTGAGGTTCATGAAGGCATTTGTAGTGCCCATCAGCCTGGTGTGAAGATGAGGTGGTTGCTTCGAAGACATTCCTACTATTGGCCAACTATCCTTAAAGACTGCATAGAATATGCAAAGGGTTGCCAGGCATACCAAAAGCATGGCACAATAAGTCATGTGCCCATAACTGACCTACATGCAGTAGTGAAGCCTTGTCCATTCAGAGGATGGGCCATGGATATGATGGGAAAAATACACCCACCTTCTTCGAAGCATCATTGTTTCATTCTGGTGGCCACTGACTACTTCACTAAGTGGGTCGAAGCTAAGCCCTATAAGGCTGTAGACCAAACAGAAGTCATCGGGTTCATTAAAGACTTGATTCATAGATTTGGCATCCCACAAACCATAACAGTGGATAATGGAACTGTGTTCGATGGAAAAATGGTGAGGTCTTTTGTAGCAGAATTTGGAATTAGCCTTATTAATTCCACACCCTATTATGCACAAGCCAATGGTCAAGCTGAATCATCCAATAAGTCCTTGAAAAAAGGAATACAAAAGGTTGTGGAGGACAATCCTAGGGATTGGCATAACCTATTGTTAGATGTGTTATGGGCTTACAGAACCTCCCCAAGATCAAGCACAGGAGTCACTCCTTATACCTTAGTATATGGGCATGATGCAGTTTTACCTGTGGAGATTAATGTTAAATCTTTGAGGGTAAGATGCCAAGACCTGTTAGATCCTGAGCAGTACCATCAAAGTATGTGCTTGGAATTAGAAGGCATAGATGAAGCCAGAATTTTGGCATTAAATAGCATTCTTTTCCAAAAGAAGAAAGCAGCCAAGAATTATAATAAGAAAGTCAAGCACATTGGTTTCGATGAAGGTGATTTGGTATGGAAAACAATACTCCCAATAGGAATTAAAAGCCATAAGTTTGGCAAGTGGTCACCTAACTGGGAGGGACCATACCAAATTCATAGAGTTCTGCCTTTTGGAGCATACTATTTAAGAAATTTGAATGGTTATGTACATCCCAAAAAGATTAATGGCAGATATTTGAAGCTTTATTTTCCAACCATTTGGGAAACACAAGGGATAACATAAACATTAAATGCAAAAAAACACAAGACTGCTCAAATGATAGACAAAATTTGTTCTTTTATAAAGAATTGAGTACATTGTGCCACAAATTGGCCCAGAAGTCATTACAATGTCTTAATTGTTTTTGAACAGTAGATTTCCTATTACTAAGTGATGGAAACAGTTGAATAGCTGCAGCCATGTCCTTTTTTCGATCAGCCAGCCCTTGGTTGGTGATGTGTAATTTGGTATCAGTTCGAACCAAGGCTTGGTTTACTGCAGCTAATTCCTTTTCAAGCTGAGCTTTCTTCTCCAGCAGTTGGACTCGAAAGTGGGAGGCAAAAGAGTGTTGTTCTTTCAGAGTTGATACTTCAGTATGCACTTGAGAGACAAAACTCTGGTCCCTAGCCAGCTTCTCATCCGCAGCCCTAGCAGCATGACAAATGTTGAGATAGAAGTCAACAGTAGCTGCTGCCTGAGATAGATGATTTGAAGCATTCATGCCAGACTGCTCAGCAATTTTGCAGCATTGAAGAAACCCATTTTTGATTATTGGCCTTTGCAGAGCCTCGAAGGGAATCCTTGAGAAAGAAATTAGCAGTTCTAGGCATGTGTCCATGTCTATCAAAGGTGTAGAAGGCTTGCTGCTGAAGGAAGAACTCTCAAAAATCTCAAGCAAGGAGTCAGCCAGGACTAATGGTTCAGCTTCAGCATTGAATGATGGAGAGGTAGAGGGTATGTTGAAGAAACTAGCCAGCCTGGCTTCAAAGATGTCTACCTCGTCCATAGACATGAAGGGTGTAGAGAGTGTTGTAGTGAAAGGCCCAAAGGATTGCATGGGGATAGGAGAAGTGAAAGGAGTATCTTTGGCAGCCTCTATGGTCTTGTCCACCAACGAATCAAGAGAAGGGGGACTGGAAGTAGGCAAAGGTGATGAACTATAAATTGGAAGACTACCAGCATCCTCTGTAAAGGAATCAACTGCCATCAGAGATGAAGTAGCACTTGGGATTTCTGTAAAGGAAGGAGGAAGAGCGAGGTTCAAAGAAGAAGTAGACTGAGGCAGATTAAAAGTCAAAAAAGGGAGATATGGCTCTAAGCCAAGGAAAAGAGACGCAGGGATGCTTGGACTCAAAGGAAGTGTATCGAATATCGGCTTGGAGAGTGGGAGCATGATTTGGATGGTTTTCACATGTTGCATCTGGTCAACTTTAACTGAAATTGAGGGAGGCCTCGCTGGAAAAATGAATGCAGTAGCTGTTGCTGCAAGAGGAAGAAATACAAGGGATTGTCAAAATTCAGTATTAAAAGTTGACAAAGGAAAAACAACGGAAATGTGAAAGAAATTACTTGATCCAGTGGTATTAGTACTAATGGGAGAGCTGCGAAGAGAATAATGTTTGGCAGCCTGTTGCCTTCTTACTATTTCTCTTTGTAACACGTCGGCAGTAGCAACTTCTTCTCTTAAAATTTGTTGCTGCCGTTTCCTCTCAGCCCTTTCGAAGACAATTATGGCCTTGGAATGTTCTTGATCTACGGCCTTGGCAGCTGCCTCATGAATGGGATCTTCAACCAAGGTAGTAGTTGAAGCAGTCACTTTCCTTCTTTTTTCTATTGCTTGGGCAATTGTCTCGGAATCAGAGTCCTCAGCAAAATCGGAGAGAGAGACAGTAATCTTTCTTCTCTTCTTTCTGTGAATTGGCATCGTCTGCTCCTCAATTGTCTTCTCAGCTGTTTCAGTCTGAGATTCGGATTCCCTGAAGATAAGCTCCTCCTCTACCTCCTTAGCAGCTGTCTCCTCTTGAACCAAATCAGTCACTCTTGTCCTCCTTATCAAGGGTGACTCGTGCTCTTGATCTTCTTCTTCTACTTTTTCTTCTTCTTCTTGCACCTCAGTTATTTTCTTTTCAGGCTCGAGCAGTTTCCTTTTCTTTTGTTGTTGACCACCTTCACAGAAGAAGAATCAAAAATAAGATGACCAGCATCATAGAGATGGTCTAAAGAAAGAAAACAAAGGCATGTACCTTTCCTTGAAGTAGCCCGAGTGGCTTTCGAAGGAGTTGATGTAGCAGGAATGGACTGGGTTGTAGGAGGCACAGTGGAGGAAGGGACAGTTTCAGCTCCCTTGGGCTTGGCCACATTTAACACCTCCAGTAGGTTTTGAGGTGAAATGGCTAAATAGATTTCCATATTATTTTCCCACCAATTTTGGTATCTCTTCAATACGGTACGTTCAGGAATGAAAGGGGTGTACTCAAAATTAGCCAAGTCATCTAAGAATTTGAAGGTTGCCTCCTCCAGCCTTGACTTCCTAACCTTCAGATCTCTCCTGGTAAGGCTCAGATTGGTGTTGCTGCAGAGAGGTATTGGGACCCCTTGTGTGAAACCAAATTGTCTAGCAAATTGAGCAGGACAATAAGGCTCTGCTATACATTTATAAGCTTTGGGGTTCGTGGTCCCGATAAACAGTTCCCTAGGAAGCAGAAGGGAGGCCCATATGTCCTTGTGAATAGGCGAAGCACAGAGCCTGTCACTTAAGAAGTGATTCAACCAAGTTGGACCTGTGTTGGTCTCGAAGGGACGGAAACGGTGAAAAGGAAGGGCAGCTGGTAGTTGATGGAAGAAAGAGAAATGAAAGGCAAAAGTAGAAGGATAAAGGGAAGCATTGGCCAGTCTTATGCCATGGGTAAGAGAGTGTAACCTAGAAAATTTTTGGGCATTTTGATTGTAATTCAGTAAAATAAGCGAAAAGCCAAAGCTGAAGGATCCAGAATGGCCCCCCTTGATTAGCATCTAAGGGTTTCTCGCAAAAGAGGGAACAAACTCTGTATACATGACCTAGAATATATGGGGCTAAGGCTACCCTTTTTTGCAAAACAAAGGCTTTGGCAAGAGGAGCAAATTCAGGCATGATTCTTTGAGAGGAAGTGCAGAAAAGAAATTTGCAAAGCCAGTATAACAAAAAGGAAAAAAATTCCCTATCAGTTACTGGGCCCTCTTTTTTTTTCTCAGCTCTAACAAAATCGCTGTAAGATAAGTTAAGAGAGGGGAGGGAAAAAGAGACTGTTAAATCAGGGAAATCTGGTGTAATGAGGGTACCAATAGGAGATACTCCTAGTAGATGGCAAATGTCAAGAACAGTAGGAGCCATCATCCCATATCTAAATTGAAAGAAATTGAAGATAGGGTTCCAAAAACATAAAGCAGCAGGTATTAAGAAAGGGTCCTCCGAGATAGTTACCCTAGATAGTCGGAGAGCATCGAGAAGGCAGAGTTCTTGAAGGTCCAGTGTCCTCGCAGGGATGACCCGATCATACCATTCTTGCCACTCCGGTCTTGTTGTGGGCCAACATCGGTGGGGGCGATTGATTCTCCAGTTCCTCCAATCGAGACCACCTTCATAAAGGAGACATTGGTTTTCCAGACGAGGATATAGAGCTGGGAGCTCAGTAGGGACCTCCTTGAATATTGGCCCGAGCACGTAGTCTTGCTGCTCATGGCGACGAGGGACAAAGATACGCCCGTCAATGGCGCTTTTCCTCCCAGCCTTGTACTTCTCACATTCCACGTCGATGAGTCTTTTCAAGGCTACGGATGAGCTCACACACTCTATGATTGGCACTTCTGGTGAAGAAGAAGCCATTGATGGTACGTTTTTTCGAAAAGGAAAGGGGGAAGTAAAGAGAAGTGAGAGATATGAGGGTTTGTGCGTTAAAAGGCAAGTGATTTCAGAGCACGAAACAAAAGGGTTTTAGAAGCTTTGTGTCTGGAAAATATATTATGTAAGTCGTTAAGTACTAAAAGTACGAATACGAGGAGTCCCTTCCAATATTGATAGTTTTGGAGGGAAAAAGCACATTCCTGATATTGACGCCAGCTTCGAAGCAAGATATTTGGCTTCGAAATGAGATTTTGGCGCCAAAAAATCAAACAACGACGGCTTCGAAATATAGAAGCCGGCTTCGAAGCATACTACATGTTTAAAGATGCTAAACTGCTCGAATATTGGTTTGCTTCAAAAGGGTTAAAGACCTGTTTGGAGGTTATTAATCAAAGTAATGGCCTTCGAAGCAAAACTTAAAGAGGAGAATTACTGTTCGAAACATCCAAACCAATAGTTGGTTTGCATATAAACAAAGAATTGTTTGTTCGGTTAAAACAGTAAATCCCAAGGGCAATTTCCATATTGTTGAAAGTATGGACTGTTGCAAGGCTAGTCAGTATTAACCATGACTATATTTTGGTTATGATTAAAACAGGCTTTAGGAGAAAGGATTGTTAAATTCGAAGCACCAATTCTGAACAAGAATTAACAAAGGTTGACGACCATAATCCATAAATTGGAAAATGCAATCCTTATTGGGAATTGATTGGATCTGTGTTCGAAGGATAAGATTGTTAAATACGAAGCACTAATTATAGATGAAATTAGCCAGAATTGTCAGCTTTACTCCATAAATTGGAAAAGACATGTTGGTTCCTTTTAGTGTTTCATTGAAAACAATTGAATCCAGATTTTAAGGATAAGATGGTTCAATTCGAAGCTTTGAAATGGCTTTTGAAGACAAAAAGGAAACAGAGTCAGACAATGTCAAATATAGAAAGACTTTGTTTGTATTAAAGCCAAGGTAATTACATCAAGTAATCCTATCTGGGTACAAATTCGAGCTCATAAAAATAAGAAATGGAATAAATAACAAGATCATGAAACTTTGTCCAACAATGGTCAATGAATTTTTGTTCTTTCTTTATTATTTCTTCTATCTCCTCTAATGTTGGCTGCATAAGTTGGTGTGCTCTCACTTCGTAGTAGAGTTCCTCAGCCTTTATTTCGAAAGCCTCTTCCCTCAATTTTTGTTCCAACTCATCTATAACCAAATCATCCCAATACACAAAATCTTTATTTTTGAAGTCATCGAACTCTTCGATGAAGGTCTCTGCTTCGTACTGAGCATGAATTCGGAGAGACGAAAGTTGATCCAAAGATTGGATAGTGACCTTGGAATTCTGATGCCGGTGGAGGAGCACCGGAAGTTGGTCCAGGAACATGTGAAGTTCTGCTTGGGCAATGGGATTAAGGACATGACCCCTAGTCAGAATATCACAAGCCCATCGAAAGTTCTTGAGAGGGATGTCATCCTCAAGAACATTGAAGGGCAAATGAGAGAAAGCCGCAAGCAGAAGTTGAGCTTGTTCCCGCTCAACTGGAGTTGGGGATGATGGAGGTTTGTAAGGTGGAAAGATTTTATCCATGGGAAGGGCAAGCCTTAGTTTCTCTGTCCAGGAAAGAGTGGGAGGAGGAGAAGGAGTAGATGATTCTGCTTCAGAAGATGGAGAAGAAGAAGTGGATGCTTCTGTTATGGGAGATGGCACGGAAGCGGAAGGAACAAAGGCATTAATGTAGTCAAGCCAGTTAGAAGAGCAAATCTTCGCCTTCTTGGCTAAAAATGAAGGGCTGTACCCTTGTGATTCTTCCAGACGCCGGGCAGTGTGCATTATCTTTGTGGGCATAGAGGATGTGTACCAGGCCATAAGTAGATTTTCCTTCAAATTACGTCGAAGGTCAATGGGCACATAAGGGTAGACTACCGAGCTTCGAGCGTAAGGAGGAAAATCTAAAGGGTCAGCGAACTCAACAAAATGGTGATTGATTCGTTCCCTCAAGTCCCAGGACTCAGGTGCTGACCAGTTTGTCCATCCAGAAACCCCAGAAGAGGAAGAAGTTGTAGCTTCATCCCAAGTAGAGGTTTGTGAAGAAGAACTTCCCAAGTCCATATTTGCAACTTGTTGAAGCAAAGGCTTAAGAATAGTTCGTTCAAAGTACAAGGGGAGTTTAGAGGGAGAACTTCTTGTATCTGTAAGTTTGTAAACCAAAGGATTAAGGGCAATGTGTTCGTAGTCCAAAGGTTGATAATTTGTAAAAGCCTCCATGACCTGAATATAGAAGGGCGGGTAAAGGTGGCTAATGAATGCGTGGAGATTCTTTCGAGGGGAAACAATATTACTCAATGGCTCTTCGTATGCTTGATCAATAGGGTGAGAGATTGATTTAGCCATAGTCCGTTCGGATGCTAAAGGTATTAGGATGTTCAACAAGTCGAGAGTTAATGCAAATGATCACCAAATAGGTGACGGTTGTATTTCCTGAAGATGGATTCCATGCACGTTCCAAAAGCGCGGGAAAAGCTTTTGATCCACTAATATCACCAAGTATTGGGTATATTAGTGCGGGGGGTAATGTTGGCTACATATTTTGTAAAAGCCAGTTACAGTTCGACACGTGGCAGAACAAGGGTATTATGGGAAGAAGATTCAAGTCTTCGATCCTGATCGTACGCGTGGCGATGAATATTGGTTCTCACATGATCTGAGTAGCATTAGATCAGTAAAGAGATGCAAGATGATATGGCTCCAACGGTTATTCATATTCGAATTCAAATACAGGAGGGAAGTTCAATTGCAAGTGATGGCGTAGTGGAACTACTTCTAAGGCAGCATGATCAGCGATCATGGAGGAGCAGTTCGACGGTTTGAAGTGCAGTTCGAAGGTCATTCTTGACGAGTATAAATAGCAGGGAAGCTCCCAGAAAAAACCCCTGGACTCAGATCATACAAACTAGTCTTTACTTCATATTTTCCTTTCCAGTTTTACATTTTCTGTACTTTAAATACTTGTTCTTTAAATTCCTGCACTTTAAATACCCGCGCTGCATTTCGATTCATAGGAGTAGTTTCAAGTAGATTCGAGTAGACTGCTGCTGTAAACCTCTTCGAGGCTGAGTTTGGACTATTATAAGTGTTCATCTTAATGAAATACTTTGATTGTTCTTCATATTAACTGTTATTTCTCTTAATTTCTCCTAAGTCAAGCCACCAGTAAAAGTCCTCTTCATTGAGGCTGAAAGAACTAAAATACAATCGTCTGATAATTGGTTGGCAATTATAATTTCTGTAAGGACTAATTGATCCTTGCTGGCACGCTCGCATTTACAAAAATACCCTTCGAAAAGCCAAAAAGCCAACAATGACGATTTTGGAAACAAAGAAAAAGTCATATTTTTTTGAATTTTTTTTCAAAATTATGTTAAAGTTTTTTTATTTTTTCGGTTCGTTTTGTGTAGATAAATTTAAAAAATAAAAATAAAAAGCTAAAATTAGCTTACAAAAACATTTTTTTTTACTATTTTGTTTTTTCTGAACTCATATGGATTTTTTTTTTGGTAAATTACACTGACACTATAGCGATTCCGGTTCTTCCTCCTTTGGTTGTTGTATCCGGACTTGGTTCCGTGGATGTCGGTTGTTGTATTTAGCTTGTTTCCGTCCTTCAATACTTTGTATTTGAGTTATAGGATGTTTTGGGCAGGTTCGTTTCAGGTTGGTTGTGATTAGAAGCATATGGTTGCTGTCCAGTTTTTAGCCTCTCCGCTCGAGCCAGGACTTTGTCGCTCAAGCGAGCCTTGTGTTGTTGCTTCTTCGCTCGAGCGAGGGTTTGTATGCTCGAGCGAGCTTTTCGTGTCTTCAGGTTTTGTTCAGACGCAGCCTTAGCTCGAGCGAGCTGTTCTTCGCTCGAGCGAGCGAGCTGTATGTTTTGGGCTTCTTCGTTCGAGCGAGAGTTTTTTCGCTCGAGCGTACTTCTGGGTTGCAGACCTGAAGCTTCGTGTTGTTCGCTCGAGCGAGGGTTTGTGAGCTCGAGCGAGGTTTCTTTGTGTCTGGTCGCTCGAGCGACCACTCCTTCGCTCGAGCGAGGAACGTTTATATCAGTGCGCAGCAGCAGCTTCTTCTTCACTTTTTGATTTCCCTTTTGTCTCAAAACCCTAGATTCGGCTCCCTCTCTCTCTAAACTTACCTTCTCTCTAGGGATTGATCTAGTTCTTGGGTGTTTCTACCCTAATCTCTTTGTAAAAAAGATAGAGGGTTGCGTGGGCTTCGTTTTGATTCGAAAAATTTTGGGATTGGAGCACTTCCGAGTTTGGCTCTTCTTCCCCTTGGGTTCTCCATTTGAGGTAGGGATTCTCCTTGTTCTTTTTCAATACTCCGTCTATAGATAGACATATGGTAGTTTTGTATTGCATGAAAATCATATCATGTTGAATTTCTTTGAAAACCATGTGAGGGAACCTAGGGTTGGTTGTTTGAGAATGATTATTTTTATCATTGATAGTTCTTTGGGCTAATTGGAGTATAAATCAGCATATTATGGTGGAAAGAGGAGAAATTATGTTTTGATTTGGTAAATTAAAAATGGAGGGTAGTTGAACAATAATCGTAAATTACTATTGTTAATATGAGTTTGGTGAAGGTGTTAATGCCTAAGGGATTAACTTTGGCTTTGGGGTTGTTTTGAAATCAATGTATTGAACCGAGGTGGATTATGGCTTTTATTATCCATGGAATTGATTTTGTAAAATAAAAAGAATGGAATTGGTTTTGTGAATGGGAAAAGTGTTTTTGGGAATAAGTGGTGTAACTTGTTGACTTGGAAAGTTTATGAAATGTTAACTCTATGTGAGTCTTGGAAAATGAATATGAAAATTGAATTATTCTGTCATTGAGTGTTGAACACCCACATTTGGGGTTTCACCTTTACCTATTGTATAGCATTGGTGTTGGGTTAAGATCTCATGATAGTTGAGTCTTCTAATAGGTGTACTGAATTCATGCATCTAGAGGTTTTGTCCTTGGTCATCGGTGGAGGATGACATGGTTGTGTTGAATTGTCGTGTATGCATTACACTCGTTGGTTATGCTCTGTTATATTGTAATTATTTGTGTTATACACTGCGCTTATAAATTATAATCAGAGGTACCGTTACCTTCCAGTTAGCGCCTGGAGAACTGAACGCACTTATAATCAAAGGTACTGTTACCTTCCAGCTAGCTCCTGGAGAACTGACTTAGCCGGTAGAGTAGAGTTTTATTGTTATTATCTCAGTGTATCTGAGCATATCATGGATTGCGATGGTTACAGTTTTGGAGGGCCAAGTTGCCTCATTTGTTGATTATATACATGTTGATGATTTGTTATCTCCCTTTTATGAAAGGCATGCATGTATAGATATAAATGTTTTGGGAACAAACCTAAATGTGATTTTGAAACTTGGAAAAGTGCAAAGGAAATTGAGTATTTAAAAATATGTTTTGAGAAAAGCAAATCTGTTGTAAGTATGGAAAATGGGAAAAAAGTATTGGGCTTAGTGAAATTGTTTTTCTAAGAAGTTGTTATTGTTATGAACGATTCGGAATAAGGGGTAATAAAAAGAAAAGAAAGAGGAATCGCTTGTAGCGTTGAATGAAATGACTGATTTGAGAAAAGTTCATACTTATGTATATTTTGTATAAACTGTCACCTTATTATCCTAGTATCAGACTGGGCATTCATAATCATAGCTATCTGTAAGTTGTTATTGTTGAGGATCATGTAGAGATCCCTACTGGACTATATGTTCATCCCACGTTGTTGAATCTTTTTCAGGTGTTAAGCAAGATGTGCTACAAGATCTGGATCTTCTTATTTGTTGGCCACGGGGCCTCTTTCGTGTTGGCAGAATGCCATGTATGAAAAAGGGTTACACCCTTCTTTTTGATTCTTTAATGATGTAAGCCTTAAGGCATCTTATTCAGTATGCTCATGTTGTATTTAATTCACATTCGGATGAGAGAATGATTATTTATTTCTACTCATTGGACTAAAGAGTTTATTTCCGCATGTTATCTCTAAAATTGAATTAAATAATGGATTTGGTAATACTTCCGAGTAATAAAAAGTGGGGCGTGACAGACACCCTTTGAGATTTTTGTTTAATACAGATCCCTTCTTCACATTTGAAAAATTACACTTTCTCCCCTGTTAAATTAAAATAACATATTTGCACATTAACCTTTATACATACAAAATAATACAGATATTTTATCTATGTCATTTTAAGGAAAATAATAATCATCTTCTTTAGTTCAACTCACACAAAAAATTGAATTTTTTTATTTGTACTAATTTTTTTAATATTTTAAGTATTTATTTTATTTTTTAGATACACCTAATCTAAATATACTTAAGAAGTATAATATTTTGTGATTTTTTTTTAAAATTTACCAAATACAAAAATATAAAAATTCAATACATTTTCTTATTTTGTTGTATTCAATGGATTTTTTTTTAAAAATTTATACAAAATTTATACTTTTTAAATATATCTAGATTAAATTGATCTAAAATTGAATTTTTTTATTTGTACTAATTTTTTTAATATTTTAAGTATTTATTTTATTTTTTAGATACACCTAATCTAAATATACTTAAGAAGTATAATATTTTGTGATTTTTTTTTTTAAATTTACCAAATACAAAAATGTAAAAATTCAATACATTTTCTTATTTTGTTGTATTCAATGGATTTTTTTTAAAAAATGTATACAAATTTTATACTTTTTAAATATATCTAGATTAAATTGATCTAATCTAGATATAATGATGGAAATAAAAATGAAAAATTATATTCATATACAAAAATTTATATAAAAAATATCATAAAAATATTATGATAGTGATATTATTGTAAATATAAATTATGTTTATGTGTGTTTTGTTTTAAAATGAAAGGTCACAATTAATCTATATCATTATGTTTGAAAATTGTATATAAAATTTATGTTTGTATATTATTACTTAATAAGAATATGTTCATGTATAATTTAATGATGAAAAGTTGTAAAATGTAGTCATAATGATAGAAAGAAGAAATTATAGAAAAAGTGTAAAATGATCATTTAAAAAATTTTAGAAGATGACATCAACAATTCAAAGGATAATTTATAATGAGATTACAAATCTCAAGGAGGGAAATATAATTTTTTAAATGTGAGGCGAAAATCTGTATTAAAAAAAATATATTAAGAGGTATCAGGATAATTTACCCTTTTTTTTTTTTTTGAAAAATAATTTTCAAGTCATCTGGTTGAGTATAATCTAAAAATTTAAAAGAATTCACGATGATTAAAAAAAAAAAAAACTACACCCACGTTGTCACGACCCAAACTCGCATTTAAAAGTTTGGCGTCGTAATCGGCCAGTAATCCGAGATTACCAAAGGCCTTCCTGTACAATTAAAAATAATCGAGGCTAGCAGAAGCAATATACAAAAATACCAATGGTCCAATGAGCTGTGCATCTATATGAACAAACATGTACATATATAATCGTTAATTTACCCACATACAATACATAACTTATAAAATATAATATTGTATACAAAACATATGCACAGGTCAAAAGTGTACATCATAATCAAAAGCTTGACAACAGCCTTCCAGGTCTAGTCCTAACTCAGAGGCACACAAAACAACTCGGTAAGCTTCAAACGGTGGCTTGGCTAAAGACCCTTTCTAGGCTTGTCCTCCAGAACGCTCACCTATACATGTATAAATAAACAGTGAGTTAAAGCCTAGTGGATAACATTAAAGTAAAGGAGTTAGTAAACGAATTTCAAATATATCATATCCATAAAACAAATCATGATACAATCATTTATATCAGTCTCATATCAGAACATAACATAATAGTACATCCCACAGAACATATCACATATTGTCTTCCGACTATATGAAGGCTCGGAAGTCAGAAAACAGAAAGGAAACCAGAAAAATTGCCCTGTTTGGCCGCAAGTGCGGTGACTTGGCCACTCGTGCGATGGCCTTGGCCGCACGAGCAGGTGAACTTCAGAATGCTATTTTGGCCAAAAAGGGATTGGCCGCTCGTGCGGTGGCCCAGACCGCACGACCAGTCTGGGTTGAAACATAGTCCAGAAATCTGCTAAAAATGGACATTCTCTCTTTTTGCAATCTCCACTTCTTTGTATACAAAACTCTTGGAAACATATTGAAATAAACCTTATAACTTCAAATCAAAACTCAAGTTTCCATATACAAGATCAAACTCTTGACTTGGAATGTAAAATCATAACACATGCACTTTTGGGTCCCAAACTCAAAATCCATGGAGACTTCCTCTCAAATTAAAGAACCATGTAAAAAGTAAATATGCATGCACAAGAATTTCATGAACTCATGCAAGTATGTCAAGATCTTGAGCTCTTTTATACAATTCTCTTGTTGAACTCATGAGAGTTCTAAACAACAATTCACACTACTAAACTGCTTAACTTGCTAGATGTCAAGGGTAATACAACATAGATTCATGAAATTAGAGGATAAATCTTACCTTGGATGGTTTAATTGGTGAAGATTTAGTTTAATCCCCTCTTCTTCTTCTTCTTTCTCTTTTTTCTCTCTTTCTCTAGATATTTTGAGCTCTTAATTGATAAGGATCAGCTGATATGAGCTCTTATCTCATATATACATATCTAATTGCAAAATAATAAGCCAAACACAACTTAGCGAATTAGACGAAATTAATTTTCAATTAAACTTCCTAAATAGCTCGAAAAATTTCCATTAGTATATTCATGTACTCAATTTCAGTTTCTGAACCCATTAAGGTCATCAATTTAAGTTCCGAAGTCATAGCCCCAACAAATATTTTCCTAATTTAGATAGATATTTCCAAATTAAATCATATTAATTCGTAATTTCAGAACAATCATCGTGACACGCATTTTAGGGCCGTTAAAATCATGATTCGTCATTTGCTATCTTTCTTTCATGAAACCATCGTGTGCTTGGTTGATGTAACAATTAGGGACACTGACGCTGAGTCAGTGAAATGAAAATTGCTTCGTAGCTCGAAATTTTGGAGGCTCGAGTGACTCGAATTCCAAAACGACGTTGTCACGACCCAAACCCGCCCTAATAGGTTTATCGTCGTAACCGGCCAGTAATCCTGGGATTATCGAAGGCCTCTGACCTGAAAATCATAATAGTAGAGGAGCTGCGGAAGCAAATATACAAAATAGAATGTCTATAGAGCTGTGTAGACATACATGGGATAGAAGATTTCAAAACAGATATATATACATACATAAGTGACATCAAACTTCCTTAAGTCTTACATCACCATACAGGTAGCATCATATGGGACTTAGCCCAGTGTACAGGTAGACAAAAACAAAATAACAAAACATCTTGACATGAATCACAAAACTTGACTTTAGAAACGGGAACCTCTTTGGAAGGCACGGTGGCTAGTTGACCCAAAACTCTCCAAGCAGCAGCTTAGGCCTAGTCACGCGCTTGCTCACCTACATACATAATATAAATAGTGAACGGAAACCTAGTGAATAATAACAAAGTAAAGGTTTTGATGACTGATGTTCATCACAGAAACAAAGTCTTGTACATAATCAGATTTCAAAGCAGAAACAGTTTCATATACATAGTCATATTTGTATTCCAAGTCCAAACATTTCACATGATAGTACGTGGTATATCCATTAGCGTTAACAAATCCGATGACCCATGAAGGGACGGCCGTGAAGGCATTCCGATGACCCATAAAGGGACCACCATAAAGGTATTTGGATGACCCATAAAGGGACACATATCATATGATGGTAAGGATGCCAAGGATACATTTCAAAAACTTGGACAATCATTCGTTCAAACAAAACATAGCAATTCAAAAACTGATCATTACGTATCATCAGAAATAATTAAAATTAAACATAATTTTACAGAGTTATTACTCACAGATGGCTCCGATAGCAAAATAGAAAAGCGGGAGATTCGAATAGTCTATGGTGCGTGACCTACACAAATACATAGCAGATACATATTGAAACACACGCTTGGAATGTACTTAACTCATTACATTTTGTTTTTAGTGTGTTTCTAAGTCTTATCCTTATTATTATGTCTTAATCTTGGCTTAGGAATGCCTAGGATGCAATAAGGATGCTAAAATACACTCGAAAACATTGAGTCAAATATGTTGGAAATAGGAGTCTCACTCGAGCGCAGCTTCCTTCGCTCGAACGGACGTCCAAGCATGTGAGTGGTCGCTCAAGCGCAACTTCCTTCACTCGAGTGGTCTGTAAACTTTACAAAAGTATTGGTTGCTTATTTTTTTACTCGACGCACGCTTAACGGTCGCTCGAGCGTGAAGCTGATGTCTTTGCTCGAGTGCAACTCTTGTCACTTGAGCGGTCTGGAAAAATTGTAAACTTCTAGGAGCATACATTTTACGCTCGAGCCAACTTTAGGTCACTTGAGTAGGAGTGCCAAAGAAAGAGTGGTCGCTCGAGCGCAGGTTCTGTCGCTCAAGCGGAGAGCAGAATTCTGGAATTTTTAGATTTGCTTCTAAGCTTCAAAACTCGAATTCAATGGTTCAAAACACATCTTTTGGACTCAAAACTTGATAAAACACTTGTAAACTCATAGAACTTCATGATTTGAAAGTCATTTTGCAAAATCAAGTCCAAAAACAAGTGAATTCTTCTAAAGTAAACTTTAAACTTATAAAAACATGGCATGCATGCAATGATTTGAATACAAAGCTCCCAAACACATGAATAGATGAAGTGTTTTCAAGGAAAATCAGAGTGAGCTCTTACAATATAGCAATGGTGTGCACTTGCATGTAAGAATATGTGAAAATGGAGCTAAAAAATCATGAATTATGTATGCAATGCATGAATTGATCTTAATTCTTATTCTTAAGGTCAATTCTTGTTCTTAACCTTTAACTTCTCTTGAATTAAAGCATGAGTGAGTCAAACACAAGTTTAATGCTTGAAAGTCTTACCTAAAGTTCGCAATTTCTTGAATTCCTAGTGAGTTCTTGCTTAATTCTTCAATTGCCCTTTAATTCCCTAGCAAATCCTCATTTCCTTCTTGAATTCAAGTCTCTCACTCTAAAGTCTCCCTCTCTCACCTTTTTCAAGCTCAAGAGTGAAGTTACAGAAGTGTATGGTGTCTCAATAGTGCTAGAAGTGGCCTTAAATAGGTTTGATTAGGGAGTTCTAATTAAGCTAAGTAATGACAATTATTATATTCTAATTATTTCGTTCTGAGTTAAATTTCAATTCAACCTACCATAATATTCTAAAAATTCCACATAACATATATACCAAGTTAATTTTATGATCGGATGCTGATAAGGCCTTCAATTCACAAAATATAACAGAATCTTAAACAGATATTCCTATGATAAACAGATAGAAATACAAATAATGCGACACATATACAATCAATTCAGAATTTCATCTTAATTACTCATTAGGCGTAATTAATCATGGTTTATTAGCTAATCATAGGTCGGGGTTGTTACAGACGTCGTTTTGTTTTGTTTTTTGCTTTTTTTTTTTTTCCCCTTTCTATCTTTTCTCTCTGAAACAGAGAGGCTAGAAAAGAAAAAGGAAAGAAGAGAGAAGAAAGAGAGAAGAGGGAGAGGGAATAGAGATAGAGAGAGAGCCGAAATCACTGTCGCAAACCACCGACTTCGCCATCTGTAGACACTTCATTTTTGACCCCTGCAAGGCTCGAGCACTTTGTACGATATACTCGATGATGAAAGTGGTATTATGCGTGATTCGAGGTCTCAACGAAGGAGTCTTGTTTAACCTTCGAAACAATCCCAAACCTTCCCTATTCCCAATGATTACACCCAAGGAATCTATTTTCACAACTTGTGTCATCCTTTGGTGAGGCTGCAACAGAAAAATAGGGGAAGTAACTGAGGCCCGGCCGTGCCTCAGTGAGGGTCGGTTGTGGCTATTAAGGGTCGGTCGGGCTTCGATAGCGATAAACACTGTTTTGGCCAGGAGCCTGCCAGTTGTTCTTTTTGTTGATATTTATCACATTTTGTGCTCAAATTCTATAAATACGACCATATACCTCTGTTTTGGGGGTTACACAATTTAGAAAGACCCTATATATATTGAGAGAGCTCCTTCCTCTTCCTTCTTCCATTGTAAGCTATCTTTGAGTTGCCCTACCAACCTTGTATCATCTATATACACCATACACAACCTTGACTCATCATCTTAGAGCCTTGTTTGACCCTTGAGAAGCACAATTTAAGCTTGAGAGTGTGTCAATAGTGAGTTTGATCATCAACCAAAGATTACTCCATTTTGAGAGGTATAAGCTTGTAACTTTTGTTCTTGCTTTTGATTTCTTCATTTCTACTTATTTCTTGTGTCCTTGGTTTGTTTTACACCTATTTTAAGAGTTAGAACTTGGGTTTGGATAAGTTACCAAAGGTGGTAAGGTTAACATCCTCACTTGTACCTATTTTTGTAGCTTTTTTTCCACTATTTTTCTTTGGATTTTGAACTAATTTTCAGAGTTGAACTGAGGCCAAAAACATGATTTGAAGTCTTGAAATTGGAGGGGTTGGCCATCCCTCCTTGTTCTTTTGCTTATATAGTTTTAGTGTCTTTGCTTTTGCTTAGCTTTTGAGCTATTTTCTTACATTTTCAGCCACTGTTTTAGGCTTATTTTAGATTATTTTAGGGCTGTCTTATTCTATTTAATTACTTCAAGCTTTGATTAGCTCATTTGTTGTATCATAAGTCCTTGTACATAGCTTGTTGCATATTGTTCTAGCTTTTCTTCAACTCATTTCCATGTTCAATAACCTCATTTTAATAATCAACTTGCCATTCATCTATTTCATTTGAGAGTTGTTTCAATCGGTTGATGGTTATTCAACATATGAACTAGGGACTTACGCTTAATGGCTTAATCTCTATAGAGATTCATTGTTAACAGCTTAATCTCTCTTTCATGTTGAGAATTATTTCCCATTTGATGCTTTTCTTATTTTAGAGGACTTAATCATCGTTTCGGACAAATGGATTAAAAAATGGAAATGACTAAAAAAATTGGTTTAAAAGCAACCAATACACTTAAAGAAAATGAGTCATCTTGCTTAGGCTTGGCTGGACGTTATGCCAAGTTAATCGAGTCAAGAACGATCATGCCATAATTCATGGCGTTTTGATGATTCTTGAAGCGTCTCTACCACCCTCTTTGAGTTCATTCCATGATAAGAGAGAGGATTGGTCATATCTATTGCATTTAATTGATTTTTGTTCAAAGTTGTATCCGAAATCATCAAGCAATCAATTTGCTCATCAATGGCTTTGGAAGCAATTCTAACATTCTCTCAAGACTTTCCCATGACAGAGAAAAAAGAAAAGGACAAACAGAGTTTGAACAACTCTGTCTGCACTGTTTTCACTTCAGAACACAAAATAGAGTTTTGCATAAAACTAAGGCACAACCGGCCTTCTCTATGCCCGTCCGGGCTTTATTGAGGGTCGGACGGCCCTCAAAGTTTGGTCAACAGTGTATTTTTGCAGAAAACAGAGGGCAGTGGCTGAGGTGAAACAAAGCAAGCTTGGGGAGGGCAGGTAGGGCTGTTCTTGAACATTGTGCATGTGCATGCATGCAATTCTTGCGCATCCTTGCTCACCTTATGATCATTTTAATTAATTAATTTAATGTTGTTTATTGTAATTAGTCTCGTTAATTATTAATTGTTGTAATTATTCATTATTGTCTATTTGTAATTGTTGTAATTAATTAGTTTAAATAGCTTGTTTATTTAGCTTCGTTATCCTTGTTGTAATAGCATAGTCAGCTATTTGTTTATTTATACATTCATTCGGTTTTGTAATAATTAGTTTAATTCGGACTTTCAAACATTGATTCGCACCTTCCTGTGTAAGGGATCAAATGTTGTAATAATGTGTATGTCTTCCAACTCTATGTCTTTCTCCCTTTTATTTATTTGCTTACGATGGTTAGTATAGGGCATTACATTTCATTAGCATTCTCATGTTTTGCATCTATTTGTCTTACATGCATCCAAGGTTCGACTCATCATGCTAACCTAATATCAAATGTCCAAATTCATTTCTTGAATACGTGCTCTCTTGCATGTCTTGAATGAAATCATATGCCATGCTCATAGCCGAGCCTATAAAATACATGTGTGTGTTGCATTAGCCATAATCGCATAAGTTAGGAACATGCATATTTTGCTAACTCTTTCACCTTTTTGGCTCAGAGTACTAGGTGAGTAATTTTACGTTTTAGCATCTTGCATCGAGTCTTTGTGTTGCCATGTCCAAAGCATGAATTCCATGAGGCTAATTATTTAAATGATATAAATTGTTTGAATGTCTGTGGATGAAGGCTAGGTGCCTGAACTGGGATGGTTTGATTAAATGTCCATTTTAGCCCACTTTTTCAAGTGGCAAATTCACAAAACAATTTCAAAACAAAACATGAGATCAAATGTTCCAATTCTTGTAAATTAGTTTATATTTGTATGAGCGTCACATAGTAAAGAATAGCTAATAAATCGGAACAAGAGCATATAATGTAAATAAGAAACACATCACGATTAGTGGATGTTGATCTTTGATCGGGCGAGTGGGGTGCTCAATTCATGACCTTCCTCTCTCGTACCTAAGTTCCCGAGTCAAGACACTTTGGTGATGACGGACTAATGGCCTTTGGTACGAGTTTTAGGTTTCCTAAATTTTTCAAAAATATTTAGGTAGCGACTCTGAAATCTGGCAAAACAATCTATTTTTGGCATTTGATATAAATATCGATTTTCCAAAAAAGAATTGTCAGATTTGGACTCTTTTTGTGTTTTCACTGTTTTCACATTGCACTTGTGAAATCAGATTCAGAACCACAAGTGGAGTCCAAACTGTAGGGCTATTCGCCTTCCGAAAGGAGCGCGGAAAGTCGAGCTACACCATCACCGTTGGTCGGAAAGCCTTCCACCCACCGGCATCGCTTGTGTATATAAATAGATTTGTGTATACACACATAGATCTGTGTGCGTACACATATAGATCTGTTCCTTTTCCTCTTCTCATTTTCTCTTTTTCTTCCTCTCCTACTTCCTCTGTTATTCTCTATTCTTTTTTCTGTTTCTTTCTTCCTCCTCTGTTTTTTTTTCTTGTTTGATTTTTTGGATTTCTCCTCTCCTTTCTCCTTTCCTCTATCTTCTTTTGTCATTCTGAGTTATGGAAGAAGAAAAGAAAGAAGAAAAAAAAAAAACAGAAGAAGAACAGATCTATGTGTGTATATAGGACACTTCTAAGTGTTCTGCTTTTGGGATATATGAAGAATGAGAGATCTGCTTTGGCACTTCCAGAGGTTTTGCTTTTGGGATATAGGAACATAGAGAAAGAAGAGAAAAAAAGAAAAAAGAAAAAAAGGTCGTTTTGGCACCTCGAGCCATTCGAGCCTTAATTAATTCGAGTTACCTATTGGGATTGTAGTGAAAATTAATTACAAATTAATAAAAAAAATTATAATTATAATTATTAATATTTATAATATTTTTTTATATTTTTGTAAATAATATTTATAAAATTTACTTATAAATTTTATATGGAGAAATATTGGTCCATTTAGTTTTAATAGTTTTCTTATGAACTAATTGTCCTTTTTGTTTTGAAAATTTGTATTTATTTGATTTGGTACTATTTGAGTTTAAGTAAATACTTTTTTGTGATTCATTTTTCTAATTTTCTGATTCATTTTTGTGATAGGAATGGAAGTATGAGTTTTGAAAGATTCTTTTTGGGAAGATTGGTGGCTGAAGGGTTAGTTGTTAAGCATTGAAATCCATATTTTTGTTGGTGTAATTTTCTGGTGTTACATTAAAGTGTTATGTTTGGAAGATATATACCAAGGAATTTTTGTGTGTTACATTAATTGGAGTGTTACGTTTGAGAAATACACCAAAGAGTTTTTTTGAGAAAGTTATGTTGTTACGTTTGAGAAAAATACACTAATTTTTTTATTATTATTATTGTGTTACATTCGAGTGTTACGTTTGAAAAAAGTACACAAAGAAATTTTTTTAGAATGTTACGTTATTACGTTTAAGAAAAATACATTAAAAAGTTTTGTAGTATGTTATGTTAGAGTGTTACGCTTGAAAAAAGTATACTAAAAAATTTGTGTGTTACATTAATTGGAGTGTTACATTTAGAAAAAAGTACACTAAGATTTTTTTTTTGAAATGTTACATTGGAGTGTTACGTTTTTTGAGTGTTACATTGGAATGTTACGTTTAGGAAAAGTACACTAAGTAATTTTTTTTGAAATGTTACGTTTAGTAATTTTAACATTATGAAAAACCTACATTTGTCCCTCAACACATAGCACACGTGCGTTTATACTTGATCCTTTATGTAATTCATACTAAAATGAGATCTTTGAGTCTATAAGAGAAATAAAGACCAAACCGTTTATAAAATTACTATTTAAGATTTATTGGTATTTCACCCTTAATTTTTTCCAATATCACTGCCAGATTATTTCCTTAACAATTAACAACAAAAAAAATTTAAAAAATTAAAAAAGGAAAAGTACCAGTTGAATATGTGTAGGATAGCAAGCTTTAACACTATTCAGTCTGTAATTAAAGAATGGGAGAATAAACAGTGGAGTTGAGTAAAAATATTTACAAAATGATAATCTTTTTTATAATTTTAATTATTAATATTTATTTTTTTTTGTAAATATTTATTTATTTTATTATCCACTGATGTATAATTCTCTCTTAAAGCATCACTTTCATGTTAATTTATGTATTAATAAGCAACTGGCGCCATATGCCTAGGTGTCTCATGTATTGAACTTATTTTATGGGTTGTTTTAGAATGATTTATAAATTAATTTTTTTATTTATTACAAAAAAAACATGTAAAAAAGTAAAGTAGTAATATGATTTAAATAAATTAATAAAGCAATAAAAACATCAGGTTCCCAAGTGAGCTCTATGTTAATTTATGAAAATATAAAATTTGGAACTAAAAAATTACATTTTTAAACAACAAAAATAATATTAGATATATGCACTATTAAAGATAATTTAGTAAAATATAAAATTTTAAATGTCAATACAAATAAAATTACATAACATGCTGGGGACCGTATTATCCTCTTTTAAAAAATGGATAATGTTTCCTTCTAATCCAAAAGGATCCAATTTAGGCAATTTGAAGCCAACTTTATTCATTCAAAACATTCATTTTTAGGTTTTGTTTAGAAAGTGGAGTAACTTTTTTAATTTTTTACTTGCTTATTTTAACGTGGGGCTAAAAAGTCTTGTTTTGATTAGATTTTTTAATTTTTTAAACTTTTATGAGTGAAAAAATGAAATGATTATGGCTTGAATGTGATATTTTGTCTTATTAACTTTTTAACATATTTTATCTTTTTATAACTATTTTAGTCGCAAAATCAATCCAACCAATATGCCAAACGAGGGCTAAATGCCTTTTGAGTAAACTATTTATAAAAAAAATATAAAAAAGAGAACAAGTATGTAAGAGATAACAATGATGAAGTAATTTGGCCATTTCCCTGTTTTCATTAATAACATAAAAAAATGTGTGACGTTTTGATGGTTAAAAGATTTTAATTGGGCACTTTTATAATTCAGAAAAATAAAATGGTAACTCTATGATAATTTAGAAGGTTTTTATGTAATTATAACTCTACTGATAACAGTGAATTTAGTTACAAAATAATAAAAATATTGGCGGGCAACTTTCAATATCTTGATTTACTAGGATAGAGGTATGGTTGTAATATATTTTGGTAGTTAAGAATTTCTTAATTTAGGCTTTGTTTGACGTATAGAGTTTGGGGTAAAATAGTCGCAAAAAGATAAAATAGACTTTTTAACCTAATAAGACAAAAATTACATTCAAACCATAATCATTTCATTTTTTCTCTCACAAAAGTTAAAAAAATTAGAAGGCTTAGTGGATTAAAGTGAAATTTTTTAATAATTTATGATTATCCATGAAATTAACCTTTTTTTTAAATGTTATCTACTAGATCATAAATAATTAATGGCAAACATTAACAAGTGATTGTTAAGTATTGTTTCTAAAATTATCCTTTGATATTACATTTTTTTGAGAATATCAATTATCATAATTATAATTTCTGTCTTATTAATGAATTTAAAAAAAAGATAAAATAAATAAATTATATTATTTTAATTATTGATTTGTGAAAAGAAAATAATATTTTAAAACAATAACAAATAAACGAAGAGAGTAAGGCCTCGTTTGGGAACAGGCTAATTTAGTAACTTTTTAGTTATTTAGCTAAAATATGAGTTAAAAAAAAACTAGTATGTTTGGAATGAATTTTTGGCTTTTTACAAAAAGATGTGCAAAAAGTAGAGAGAAAAGAGAATTTTTGATTTTTTAGTATGAATTGTTGACTTTTTGACTTTTTTAGTAACTTTTTGACTAAACAAGTCTACCAAACAAGGCCTAATATTTTGGACAGATGGCATTATTCTTTTAACAAACCGCGTGATCCTCGCGATTATTAAGCCTCTAATCACGCGGGACACGAGCATGGTAACTGGACACGTGGCCTTATCTCATTGCTCATCACAAATAAGGATTTGTTTAGCAATTAATTTTTTTTTTTAATTTTTCTAAAAAGGCTTGTAGAAAGATTAAAAAATGATTGGATAAATTACATTAACACTCCTAAAGTTTCGATTTAAAACAAATTTATCTTACATTTGGAAAATTACACTTACTCTTTGTCAAATTAAAATAACATATATAAAATAATAAAATAATTCATATATTTTATTTATATCATTTCAAGAGAAATAACAATTATCTTCTTTAGTTTAACTCACACAAAAAATTAAATTTTTTTATTTTTCGTTTTTATTTTTATTTTTACTAATTTTTTTTAATATTTTAAACAAATTTTTTTTTTTAGATATACCTAATCTAGATATACACATACGAAGTATAATATTTTATAATTTTTTTAAATGCACCAAATACAAAAAAAAAAAAATACAAAAATTTAATACATTATCTTATTTCGTTGTATTCAATAATTTTTTTAATAAATTATTTTTTTTAATAAATTTTTTTAGATATACCTAATACATTATCTTGTTAATTTTTTAATAAATTTAATACAAAAATTTAATAATTTTTTTTAATAATTTAATAAATTTTATACTTTTTAAATATATCTAGATTAAATTGATGTAATCTATATATAATGGTAGAAATAAAAAAAAAATTATATTCATATATAAAAATTTATACAAAAAATATCTTAAAAACATTGTGATAGTGATATTATTATAAATATAAATCATGTTAACGAGTGTTTTATTTTAAAGGGAAAGATCACCATTAAGCTATATCATTGCATTTGAAAATTGTACATAAAATTTATGTTTGTATATCATCACTTAATAAAAATATGTTCAAGAAGAATTTAATAATGAACAATTGTAGATTGTAGTTATAATGATAGGAAGAAGAAATGGTAGGAAAAAGGGCAAAATTGTCATTTAAAATTTTTTAGGGCAGGACATCAGCAATCCATGGTGTAATTTGTAATGAGATTACCACATTAAGGAGGGGAATGTAATTTTTAAAATGCGAGGGAGGGATCTGTATTAAACAGAAACCTCAGGAGGTGTTAGTGTAATTTATCCAAAATAATTTCATAACTAATCGCCCCCTTGTGATTTTAAAAATTATATTTTATCCCCTGAGGTTTTTAATTTCATAACAAATTGACCATTTTATTAATAAATTATCAAGTCAATTAACAGTTTTTAATGATATTAGAAATATATTTTAATCAATAATTTAGGTAATTTTATTATTGTATAGGAGAGCAATTATCAATTTCATTTTTTTTAGTTAATTCTGTTAAATAAAGAATTCTAACAAGGAGATATTTGTAATTTTTTAAATTATATGAGGTAATTTGTACTTTAAGCAAATCTCAAGAGTATTTGTAATTTACCAATTTTTTATTTTACAAATAAAGTTTAAATATGAAATAAAATAATGATAGGAGAAATATCAAATCAGTGTAGTTTTAAAATATAATTATAAATCAATAAGAAATTTTATAAATATTAATAATTAAAATTATATATATATTTTTTATAAATATGTAATTTGTTTTTCTAAAATTTCACTAGAGTGCAATTACCCCATAATAATATCATCATCTAATAAATAAAAAAATACAAATTAAATTATTAATTATTTTACACATGAATAGTTAGTAAAATAATTAATAGTTTTACTTTGTAATTGTATCAAAGCTCAATAAACAATCTTGCATTGCAGTAAGAAATACAATATTTTTGGATTAATGAAAATTAAGACTTGTCCAATTAATTTATTTATATTTTTTTATTGATTCATGACATCATGTAAAAAGGTGCGATTGTTATTCTCGATATTTTTTTTCCCTCAATGAGTTAAATTGAATTGTTTATTTGGTGCATTGTTATTCTCGATATTTTTTCCCCCTCAATGAGTTAAATTGAATTGTTTATTTTGTAAGATATTTATATGAAAAAAAATTGATAACAAATTTAATAAATCTTTTGAAGTGTCTAACATTTTTCAAAAATATTTACAATCTAACAAGAAAGGACGGGGTGGAACTTTTTATATGAGCTATTTGCACATAAAAAGTTACACACCCATTATATTTTTTTAATTATTTCCTATCTTTCATCCTAATTGGTAATTTCCCCAACCATGAACTTATGATCTATCGTAAGTAATTATTTTTTGATACATTTAAAAAGGGAAAATTATTGTTTAGTAAAAAAACTTATTACGTGGAAAATTTTAGAAAAAATTACTTATAAATCTCATATGAGGAAATGTTACTCTATTTAGTTTTAAGTATTTTTTATTGAACCAATTAATTTTTTTTATTTTTGGTATGTTGTATTTGTTTGATTGAATAATGACTTGGACCCCCTTTTTTCTCACCCCCTTGACCCCCTCTTCACTTGATTGGCTACTTTTTGTTTCTTTCTGTTTTTTTATTCCTTCTCCTCCGATCACCACCTGCCACGTGTCTGTAGAGGGTGGTGGGGGTGGTGATTGGAGGGGGTCTCAATCATCACCCTTGTTTGATTTATTGAGTTTGGAGTTTACTTGTTTGCTCTTATTGGTGATTTCATTTTGATTTTTCCCCAGTGTGTGTCGATATGGCAATGTTGTAACATTATTATTTTTTTTAGGAGGGGATTGCTTGGACTGTTTTGGGAGTTTTTGATATTTCTCAATTGATGTTTTATTTTCTAATGTGGATTCAGTGTGTATTGCTTTAGGATTGTACATGAGTGGTTGGATGGTGTGGCTTGATTCTGATTGACATGTTGTGTGGTTTCTTTCAATATAACCAACTCAATCATCACGCAAACAAACGGTGTCAAAAATTACTTCATACACCTTACAAACATGTTTGTCAAAAAAACATTACAAAAAGAAAATCATTTTTAGTGTCAAAACCATCAACTCCTAACACCCAAAAACATACCCTCACAAGTAGGGTCCCTCGCCCACATGAACACATACAACTAGACCACCACAAACAACCCAAATATAGCAAACACCATGTTGCAACTATCTCACGTGCAAATGGTCCCCAATTGATTTCTCAAAACAGCATACCTAGATACCTTGTCACAATTAATACCGCGTAATAAGGGCCCCTACCCTCAATATAATTGGATTCTCACCCTATCAGTACAACTATGTACAATCTAACATTACAAAGTAACATGTAATATACAATCTAATATTACGACAACGCATAATCACATCGAAATAGGTTTCAAAATATAACGTCACACATACATTTTTCACCATTCCATAACAAAAATAAAAAAACAAAAAAAATTAACAAAATACATACTTGTCACTGTGGGTGCCAATAATAAATACTGACACCGACGATGTTTAGTTGTGGTCTTCATTGTCAACCACTGGACAAAAATGGCGAAATGACCCAATGTCACGACGGTTGTAACGTATTGCTAGAATGGGGTTTTTAGCAATCTAGGAATTTTATTTTTTTTTTTTTGGAGGGGGGGAGGGGAATGGAATGTTAATTTGAGAATGAACATTAACATTACCAAATTAAACAATATTCAAAGAAATTGAGTGTTTATCATCGCTATAACATCAGAATCAAAATCGAGAACTTTCCATCTTCACCGTTTCCGTTTTGATGATGCAGGAGGGAAAGCAAAAAACACTACAGTACGCTTTTGGCCATTTTAGTAAATTTTCGTTTGGGGAGTGGCTATTTTAGTCAAAAAGTCAAAAAGTTACTAAAAGTTGTCACATCACCTCTCTACTTTTCTGCACATCTTTTCGTAAAAAGCCAAAAAATTACTAAAATAGCCTGTTCCCAAACGAGAATTAACATCACATAAAACACATATTTACCCTCACAATTTTCTACTTACGTGCTGAAATCATGGTCTCAAAGGTCTTTAACATTAAAATGGGATTGATCGGTCTATAAAAAAAAAAACAGGACTAAATGGTTCAACATTATTTGATTCGGGATTTAATAGTGCTTTACCCCAAATTTTATAATATTAATTATTAATATTTATAATATATATTTTTTGTAAATATTTTTCACTGACACCATGTCAGTGTACTAAATAATGAGACAAAAAAAATTACACAAACATGGTGAATGCAAATCATCTTGTGATCTGGTGCCACTCAAATTTTATAGAGGTGCAAGTCTGACTTGTACCTTTCTATGTTTATGTATGTTTTTTTGTTATTACAATGTGTAGTAGTTACACCACGGTGGGTATTTCAAAAAAAAAAAATATATATATATACATATTTACTGAAAATTAATAATTTTAATTATTAATATTTACAATTTTTTAAAAGGATATTTATCAATCAATCGTATCTTATAAACAAGTATTTCAATTAGTCTTAAGTTTTTTCAAAAAGATAAAACAGATTTTTTAACCCAATAAGACAAAAATCACATTCAAACCATAATCATTTCATTTTTTTTCTCACAAAAGTTAAAAAAATTAAAAGTCTATTCCGAACGAGATTTTTTAGTCATAATCTAAAATAGTAAAAAAACTAACGCACATCCCAAACGAAAGCTTAGTGGAGTAAAGTGATTTTTTTTAATAATTTATGATTATCCATGAAATTAACCTTTTTTTTAATGTTATCTACTAGATCATCTCTATATATTAAGGAAAAGGGTCTTTTAAAACCCAAGGCTTGTGGAACCTCCAACATGTCAATCCTAATTTCTTGATTTTTTAATATTTTTTTAAAAAAAAATTGACTTGGTGATTGGTGATTGGTTCAAAGATTGTAATAATTACACTATTGATTACAATAAATTTAAAGATTGTAATAATTACACTATTGATTACAATAATTACACTATTGATTACAATAAATTTAAAGATTGTAATAATTACACTATTGATTACAATAAACACTTAATTTATAATAATTACACTTATTAAATAAATAACGCAATAAATGAAATCCTAATTTCCTTACTTTTTGCATCCCCAAGAGACCCATGTAATTATTGTGTAAATGCCTCTTAAATAAATAAATAAATACTTATTAAATTCTTTCAAACTCCTCGGTCAAACCCTATGTATTTAATTTATATATTATGTAATTATTGTGTAAATGCCTCTTAAATAAATAAATAAACACTTATTAAATTCTTTCAAACTCCTCGGTCAAACCCCATATATTTAATTTATATATTTAATTTATATAATAAAAAAAATGAAAACAAATATAAATATCTATAATTATCCCGTGCATAGCACGGGTGATAGGCTAGTAAATAATTAATGGAAAACATTAACAAGTGACTGTTAAGTATTGTTTGATGTTAGAAAAGGTATAAAAGTGTCTTGAAAATATATAAAAATATTAAAATATATATTAATTTTAAAAAAAAGTGTATTAAAGTTAGTGAAAAATGTACTGTGTTTTATAAGTATTTTATTTTTTACTTGTGCCTAAGGGCACTTATTAGCAAAATTCATAATTTGGGGTTGTTAGGGATAGGGTTTGGGCTAATTTAGTCCACAAAAAATAGCCTAAAAAATTAAAATAAAACAAAATATCGCATTTAAATCATAATCATTTTTTTTTTTTCACAATCCTCATATCCAAACAAAAAAATATCAAAAATCTATCCCAAATAGAATTTTTTTAGCCAAATTAAAATAGTTAAAAAAACAAATTATATTTTTTTTCAACCTTAGGGGTTGTTTGAGATGTCCTAAATAAGTGCACTTTTTGACTTTTTAGACTAAAAAGTTGAGAAAAAAAATATGATTGTTTGGATTAACTTTTTGACTTTTTATGAAAAAAAAAACGACAATATAATCCCATTGCAAAACGGAGAAATGTTATTTTATTAATAGGGTTACACGTATTAATTGATATATTAATATATATTATGACATTGTTAATTTTAAAATTATAACTTCATCTATTATATAAATTATAAAGATTCAAAATTATTTCATATCATCTCTTAATACACTTATCAATTAATGCATATACTCCTTTTTAGGGAGTTTAATTTTTTTTAGTAGTACAATTATTGTATTTTAAAAATATTAATTTTCTAAAATTATCATTTGAAACTACATTTTTTTAAGAATATCAATTGTCATAATTATAATTTCTGTGTTATTAATGAATTTAAAAAAAGGATAAAATAAAAAATTTATATTATTTTAAATGTTGATTTGTGAAAAGAAAATAATATTTTAAAACAATAACAAATAAACTAAGAGAGGGAGCTTGTTTTCATTTTTCAGAAAACACTTTTCAAAAAATTATACATTTTTATTTTTCGTGTTTTTTTGTTTTTACGGAATTTTTTTAATATTGTAAGCAATTTTTTTACTTTTTAGTCACACCAAACATAAATACACCTAAAAAGTAAAAAAATTGTAAAAAAAATCTTTTAAAAATTCACTAAATACCAAAAATACAAAAAAAATACAAGAATTCAGTACATTTTTTGTATTTTTATGTATTTATTAATTTTTTAAAATATTTTTTCATATATTTTTTCATACATCTAACTAAGGTGCATCTAAAAAAGTAAAAAAAATGTTTAAAATTTAAAAAATATTCACGAAAAACAAAAAATATGAAAATCAAAAAATTTAATTTTTAAAAAATTTAATTCAAAAAACTCAAACCAAACACACTGCTTATTCTTTTAACAGCGTGATCCTCGCGCTTATTAAGCCTCTAATCACGCGGGTCCTCGCGCTTATTAAGCCTCTAATCACGCGGAGAAAAGTTAGAGATCATGAAAAATTTTTCATAAAAATGATCATGAAAGAGTTAAGATCCTTGGATTACCTTGATTAGTGTGTGGTGCTTTATTCTAAGTGTAATCCAATGGTCACAAAGCTTTCATGATTATTTTCATGAAAGGTTTTTCATGATACCTAGTATTGCTGAATCACGCGGGACACGAGCATGGTAACTGGACACGTGGCCTTATCTCATTGCTCATCACAAATAAGGATTTGTTTAGCAATTAATTTTTTTTTTATTTTTCTAAAAAGGCTTGTAGCAATGATTGGGTAAATATTATGATAGTGCTTTACTATGGTGGTGCTTTAAAAAATGATTTGGGATTTATAAGTGCTATACCCAAAATTTTATGATATTAATTATTAATATTTATAATATATAATTTTTATAAATATTTTTCACTGACACCATGTACTAAATAATGGGACCAAAAAATTATACAAGCATAGGGGGTGCAAATCATGTGATGGGGTGCGACTCAAATTCTATAGAGGTGCAAGTCTGACTTGTACCTTTTTATGTTTATGAATGTTTTTTTGTTATTACAATGTGTAGTAATTAAACCACGGTGGGTATTTAAAAAAAATATATATATATATACATATTTATTGAAAATTAATAATTTAAATTTTTAATATTTATAATTTTTTTAAAAGAATATTTATCAATAAATCTCATCTTATAAACAAGTACTTCAATTAGTCTTAAATTTTTTCAATTGACCTGTTAAGTCCTATTAGTGAATGATTTCTTTTTGTGTGGTTCTATTTTTGATTTTGGTAGTGTTTTGGTGGACGGTTATACCATTTTATTAATGTGACATACATGATGTGACACTCCAATATGACAGGTATTAATGTGACACTCCAATATAGAGGGTATAATGTGACACTAAAAAAAAAAAAAAACTAAATGATGTAATACTCCAAAAAACTAAAAACTCCTTAGTGTATTTTTTTCAAATATAATATGTGACACTCTTACGTAGTGGGTAAGATGTGATATTCCAAAAAAACTAAAAACTATAATGTGATACTCTAAAAAAATTAAAAACTCTTTAGTGTACTTTTTTTTAAGTGTGACACCGTGACGAGTATGATATAATACTATAAGAAAATTTAAAAACTCTTTAGTTCATTTTTCTCAAATGTAACATGTGACGCTCTGATATGGCGGGTATGATATGACATTCTAAAAAAATTAAAACCTCTTTAGTGTACTTTTTTCAAATATAATATTTCAACGTGGTGGGTCTGATGTAACACTAAAAAAACTCCTTATTGACACTCTAATGTGGTAGATAAATGGGTCATTATATATCTAAAAAGACTAAATAGATCACATGAAAAGAATATAAGACTATATAAATTATAAATCTAAAATATGAGACTTATCGATTAATTTCTTTTATTTATTTATTTATTGATTTATAATTATTTTTGCAAAAATTCACTGAGATATTTCCCTTAAAAATTCAACAATTTGATAACATGAAGCAATCGCATCATCAGAGGATCCGGTGCCTTCAAGTTCCAGGTGTTCCACGCTTCCTACACAATAAACATAAAGTATTTCAGCATCAACGTATTACGATCTCGCTGATTTTTCCATCATCTCTCTCTCTCTCTCACTCTCACTCTCTCATATACACAGCTCAATCACCATGACTGTTGAAGGCCCAGAAACTCAAGGTGGTTCCCTCTCTCTCTCTCTCTCTCTCTCTCTCTATAAATTCAATTTTCTCTTGGTAATTTCAATTACTCCTGTCTCAAAATCATAATTCTTTTTAAAAAATTTAACTTTTTTTTAATAGTATAATTATTACATTTTAAAAATATTAAATTTTCAAAATTATCATTTGATAGTATATTTTTTTTTAGAAATATCAATTATCATAATTATATATTTTGTGTTGTTAATAAATTTAAAAGAATGACAAAATAAAAAATTTATATTATTTTAGTTTTTAATTTTTAAAAATAAATTAATATTTTAAGATAATAAAAAATAAAATAAGAGATTAATATTTTGAGACGATAGTATTTTCTTTTGATTTTCGCTGAAGATTGCTTGGATAGTTGGATTAGTTGAGAGTTGACAATCTCTGAATTTTTTTTTTTTTTGAACTGTGACAATCTCTGAGTTGAATCTTCAATCAAATTGAAACCATTTGAATCCAAATCTACAGTTGTTGAATAAGGTGAAAGTCTAATTAATGGACTGTTAAGTCGCCACTACTAGGGATGACTATTTAAATTCGATTCGTGGAGATCTGTTTATACTTGTTTGAATGGGACGGATTTTACCCATCTCTATATTTATGTGGGACAGGGTGAATTATGTTTTGATCACCCACAACAAGGGTGGGGCGGGAGCGGATATCGCGTCCCCCGATTCAAACTCGACCCGATATAATTAATAATATATAAATAAATAATATATGTATATATATATATAATTAGATATAAGAAAATAATATTAAAAGTCTATAATTTTGTTTATATATATATATAAATAATAATCTTAAAAGTCTTACTGTTTACGTATATGAAAATAAAAAAAATTATTTAGCGTACTAAAAATTTTAATGGTTATTAATTTTTTTAACTATTTGAAATGTGATTGGATATCCGGATATCAGGTATCTACGGAAGTAGGGGTGGGGTTGAAAAATTTCATTCGTAGTGAGGGCGGGGACGGAGGTAGGGGTGGGGAATGACAAACTTGCCCCGTGACCATTCCTAACCACTACGTAAAAAAAAAAAAAGAAAAAGAAAAAGAAAAAAAACCCTTAAGTCATTAGGAAATGACATCTACAATGGATTTCAAGGTAACACTCTGTCTCTTTCGACCCCAGACAATTAGATCAATAAATAAAGGGTAAATTACACGGTCTTTTCCTGATATTTGAAAAAAATATACAAAAATGATTGAGACCCCATTTTTATGGAGACCCCCACAACCTTTTTAGATTTCAACCATTGATGGTGTGGGCTCTATACATACATGAGTGGGTCCCACACATACATTAATAGTTAAAATCCAAAGGGGTTATTGGGGAATGAGATTGGTGATGTGCCTTATAGGCATAGCACCGTGTTGTGAGCCCGTGAAGGCACGTTCTAAATTTATTTTAATGATCCGAAATGTTCATAGTGTGAGGTTCGTTGAGTAGATCATCCATGAAACAATTCAAGTTAATTAGACATCTGGAACTTACAACAAGACTACGTTTATGTTTAAAAAAATAAATGGTTAGTATGATTTTAATAATTTTTTAGGGTTATTATTCGTCTTGATCATGTGATTATATTTGTTCGATTAATTTTATTTTTTATAAGGATAATATACTCAACAAATCTTATAATATGAACGGTTCAGATTATTAAAATAGAGTCGGAATAAACCATACAGTGTGTGACAACACCCATTCCCAATCCGGGGTTATGGGGGTCTCAAAAAAGGGGGGTCCCAAGCATTTTTCAAAAATATAATAAGTCATGTAGTTTTGATATAATTATATTGACCTCTTTTTATTAAATCAAAATTAATGGAGATGGTATGTAGAAATAGATATACAAGGTAAAATAAATATTTTAATGTTAAAGAAATGATAATATTATTTTTTTTCTTCATTCATATGACTAATAAATTTATGATGAAAAAGGAACAAAAGTGTTATATGAATAAAAACCTAAAGGAGTCAAATGTAATTATGCCAAATGTGTGGGGCTTACTATATTTTATAAGAGAAACTTGATGATTTGAATTACAGATTACAAACCTTTTTTTCATACTCCTCTCACCTATTTATATTACTTTCAGTACATGTAAGAGAATGAAATTAGTTGTAAGTTGATCTCCAGTTTTACTCTGTTTTGTAGTTGCAAAACAGATCACAACAAAAGAGTTTCTCCACTAACTAACTAATTAACTACTAGTTTGTTTGGCATGCCAATTCTCGGATTTCTAGGATAATTATTTTGGTGAATTATCGGGTTTGAATTGAGTAGAATTCTACCAAAATGTGTGGCAAAATTTGTATTTGCTTCTCCCATTCTCTGCTTTTTAATGGCTTTCACAAGCTGCTTAAGTTTTGTATTCTTCTTTGTAGGTAGTGAAACCATCTTCTACTTTAATCGTGATTTGGCAATTCATTTAATTGAAAGACTTGGCTTCAATGAATGCAGATGAGCAACACAACGAGCCAAAGAGCTCTTATTTCAACTTACCAGCATTGGGTGTTTCCATTGCATTCCCCCAAGCGACTCCGGCGTCCATCTTTCCTCCTTGCAGTAAGATTGATAAATTTTATTCTTATAGAGATTTATGGTATATTTTTTGTTTTGTTTAAGGTTGGGTGTATGTTTTTTTAAATACTTGCATACATACATATGTTGATATTATACTGATGTATGTTTGAAATTATAACCAATAGCCTTTGTTCCAAGGCCTATTTCAATACATGCAGAACTTTTGCACTGTGTTGCTAATTGTTTTTGCTCTCAAAATCAAAACATATATGCTTTCGGCCTGAAAACTAAAAGTTGTTTATTGGATTCCTTACAATGCCACAGCCCTGTACTAATTACCTTGAACTCCTATAATTACAGCTTCGGACTATTTTCAGTTTGATGACCTATTGACTCCTGAAGAACAGTCCATCAGGATGAAAGTAAGAGAGTATATGGAAAAAGAAATAGCTCCAATAATGGTGAAGGTATTTTCTTGTTACATGCTCAACTTGTCTGCAGGTGTTGTATAACTTTGTTGGTTTGTCTGATAGATGATGGTTGTATATGTTTTTCTGTGTATATTAAGCCTTACACATGCTTATGGCCTTTTATTTTATTATTTTAAACTCTTGACTATACAAAATTCTCTCTTTTTGCTTTTCAGTACTGGGAGAAGGCAGAATTTCCATTTGATGTTCTTCCAAAGCTTGCTGCCCTAGGTATTGCTGGTGGCTCAATTAAGGTACTTCATGCATTTTGCTTTGATCTATCTTATTGAGCTTGTTATATTGGTATGTGGGAAGTTCAATTAGTTGTTTTCTTCAAGGGTTATGGGTGTCCAGGTCACTCCATTATAGCAAGTGCCATAACCATGGCAGAAATTGCCAGAGTTGATGCAAGCTTCTCTCTTTTTTTTATGGTGCATTCTTCTTCGGCAATGAAAACTATCGGTAAGTTCTTGTTTTTTTTTTTTTTTTTTTAACTTTTCCCTTTAGTGTTTTGTTGTTAGAGATTACAGTTTTCCGCAGTCGTATGCTAATAGGTGATGGATGATGAGGTCTCTGATACTTTCTTGGTTTATCAACAACAGCACTAGCAGGATCTGAAACACAGAAGCAGAAATATTTACCTTCATTGGCACAATTAAAAACTATAGGTTCTTGGGTAAGGATTTGTATTTTTTTGTTTTAGCATGTGTCTAGATTCCTAATATTACATCCGTAGCTGTCTCTGCTGCAAGCATGTAACCCTGATCTTTTATTCACACAACAGGGTTTGACTGAACCTGGCTATGGAAGTGATGCAAGTTCTCTAAAAACAACAGCGACGAAGGTCCAACACCTTAAACCTTTATACAATTATTAATCTTGTAGAGCTGATCATGCTTCTTTTTTGCTTTTAGTTACCAAATTCTGGTTACTGTCTACAACACCTTCTTGGTATCTTATGCACGTGCTGTGCCTTTTATTTTTTGGGATAATCAGGTTACAGGAGGTTGGATCCTTGAAGGTCAAAAGCGCTGGATAGGAAACAGCACTTTTGCAGATGTGTTGGTTATTTTTGCTAGGAACACAACAACAAAACAGATAAATGGGTAAGCCATCTATGTGTAGTTGTCATATCCGTACTATTACGAAGATGTGTAGCATTAAGAATGGATGTGTTCGGATTAAGAACACTCAGAAATCAATCACACACAGAAAAGACACAAGATATTTATGTGGTTCGTCAATTGTCTACGTCTACGAAGAGATTTCACTATAAAATTTCTCGGAGGGAGATTATAGAACTCACACTCACTTTCTATAGATTTACACACACACACTCTCTGATTCTCTCTTGCTCTGATTATGTTGTGTTTCATCCTTTCCTCCTCACCTCAATTTTGCACACAAATGAGAGGGAACAAAGTCAATGAAGAGGAGTAATTGGGAGGGCTGCCACTTGCCATCTCCCCTTCTACTTCTTGACTTGGAGCCAACCTCCAACTACTCCTCCATGTGGGCTAGAGCTAACAATTCTCTCCCTCCACGCCGATATGGATAACTGACTTCTTACTTGAAGTTCATCCCGGTCAGATTCTTGCAAACTTCCAGTTTGTCTTTGGTGACAACCTTGGTCATTATGTCAGAAGGATTCTTGTCCGTGTGAATCTTCACCAGCTTCATCAACTGTTTTTCCATCACTTCTCGTATCCAATGATACCAAACATCAATGTGCTTTGTACGTGAATGGTATATGGAATTATTGCTTAGATAAATTGCACTCTGACTATCATAATGTACCTTGTACTCTTCCTGTTGTAGACCCAATTCTTGGAGAAACTGCTTTAACCACAACATTTCCTTTCCAGCATCTGCGGCAACAATGTACTCTGCCTCTGTTGTAGATAAAACAACACACTTTTGTAGTTAGGACTGCCATGAAATAGTTTCCCTTGCAAAGGTGAATAAAAATCCTTATGTAGACTTTCTACCATCAAGATCACCTGCTATATCGTCATTTGAAAAACCCTCCAAAATTAGTTCAACTCCCCCAAAACATAGATACATCTTTGAAGTTCCCTTCAAGTACCAAAGAATCCATTTGACTGCCTCCCAATGCTCATTTCCTAGATTGGCGAGGAATCTGCTTACAACGGTAACTGCATGAGCTATATCTGGCCAGGTACACACCATTGCATATATCAAACTCCCTACTGCAGATGAGTAGGGAATTGTCTCCATCTCTTCTCTTTCATTTGTAGATGAGGGACAAGAACTCTTGCTCAGCTTGAAATGATTAGCCAGCGGAGTATTGACTGGTTTGGCATCTTTCATGTTGAATCTTTCAATCACCCGTTCAACATATTTTTCCTGTGATAGCCATATCTTCTTGGCTTTCCTGTCACGAACAATCTTCATGCCCAAAATCTGCTGTGCTGGGCCTAAATTCTTCATGTCAAAATACCGTGACAAGTTCTTTTTCAACTTGTTAATCATAGCAGTATCCTGTCCGATGATCAGCATATCATCGACATACAACAGTAGGATGATGAAGTTTCCATCCAAAAACCTTCAGAAATATACACACTGGTCTGCTACCGTTCTTGTGTACTCGTGATCCACCATGAGTGAATCAAACTTCTTGTACCATTGTCTCGACGCCTACTTCAGACCATAGAAACTCTTCTTCAGTTTGCAGACTAGATTTTCTTTTCCTTTAACTTCAAATCCTTCTGGCTGCTCTATATAGATCTCTTCATCCAAGTCACTATGGAGAAAGGCAGTCTTGACATCCATTTGTTCTACCTCCATATTCAAGCGAGCTGCTAATCCTAGAGCTACTTGAATGGAAGTCATCTTCACAACTGGAGAGAAGATCTCATCAAAATCAATTCCCTTCTTCTGCCCAAAACCTTTGACTACCAAGCGAGCTTTATGCTGCAATATTTTACCGTTGCCATCTTTCTTCAATTTGTACACCTATTTGTTTTTGAATGACTTCCTGCCCTTTGCAAATGAAACAAGCTCATAAGTGTGGTTCTTCTGCAAAGAACTTATCTCCTTCTTCATGGCTTGCATCCAGCAATCTTTCTTTGTATGACTCTTTGCTTCTGAAAAACTCTCAGGCTCCCCCTCATCAGTAATCAGAATATACTGAGAAGCGGGATATTTGGTTGATGGCACGACAACTCTTCCAAATCTTCACAACTGAGGCCCAGTTGCCTCTGGTTGAGGGGGTTGCTCTCCCTGCTCAACACCCTTTTCATTCGAGTCTTCATCTTTTTTCTCCTGATCCTCAATTTCTGGCATAGTATCCTGCAACTCTGGTACTTCTTGTTGCACATTATCACATTTAGCATTTTGTGACGGCTTGGGAGATAGGAACAAGTCTGGAGTGATGACATCTCTAGACTTTGCAGACTTCTCAAATTTGCTACTGTCTGGTCTTACTGGAACACAACATTTCTACTCCTGAACATCTTCTTGTTCACTGTGTCCCACAACTTGTACCTAAATGCTGTATCTGAATAGCCCACAAATATACATGGAGTGGACTTGTCATCAAGCTTCTGTCTGTTTTCCTTGGAGATGTGTGCAAACGTCTTACACCCGAAGACTCTCAAGTGAGAATATGATATCTTTCATCTGGACTAGATTTCCTCAAGTATCGCAAAATTCAACGGGATTAAAGGTGACCTGTTGATAAGATAATAGGCTGTATGGGCGGCTTCAGCCTAAAATGACTTTGGCAACTTTGCTATTCTGAGCATGCATCTGACTCTTTCAATAATAGTCCGGTTCATTATTTCTGCCACACCATTGTGTTGTGGGGTACCGGGAACTGTTGTCTTGTGCCGGATACCTTTGCTAGCACAATATGCTTCAAAAGCATTGGAAGTGTACTCGCCACCATTGTCTGTGTGAAAACACTTCAACTTCTTTCCGGTCTCTCTTTCCACCATTGCATGGAAATCCTGAAAGTGCTGGAATACCTCATCCTTCGTCTTTAGGAAATACACCCACAACTTCCTTGATGTATCATCAATGAAGGTCAGAAAATACTTATGGCCGCCAAGTGACTCCACTTCAATTGGACCATAAACATCCGAGTATACCATACTGAGCACTTCTGTTTTCCTTTTGCTCATTGAACTGAATGATACTCGATGCTGCTTGCCGTAAATGCAATGATCACACGGTTTCAGGGTACTCTCTTTGGATAAGGGTATCTTGGATTGCTTGCCAACAAATGCAATCCCTTTTCACTCATATGAGCCAGTCTTCTATGCCATAAGTCTGGTGACTCCTTGTCTTCTACTGCATTAAGACTTCCCAAACAGATCTTCGTTTGAGTCTTGTACAGTGTTGAAGACATCTTTCCTCTGGCGATTGTCAAAGCTCCTCCTGTCAGCTTCTAATGACCATTTCCGAATGTACTTGTATAGCCCTGTCATTCTAGGGCGCTTCCGAAGATAAGATTGAGGCGCTAATCTGGAACATACCTCACATCTTTGAGAACCAGCTTGTGTCCAATATTAGTCTGAATACTAATGTCTCCAATACCCACAATCTTCGAATAGCTAGAATTTCCCATTCGAACAGTGCCAAAATCTCCAACGTTGTACGAGCTGAAAAGTTCTCTGTGGGAAGTGGCGTAATAGGATACAGCTGTGTCTATCACCCACTCTGTATAGTTGTGGTCAGCCACATGAAGGTAATCCTTCTGTTCACCAACTGCAAGAAGTATTTCATCAGTTGTTGTAGCTGTCTTGTTCTTATCTCCTTTTGACTTACTGTTTTGGCCTTTATCTTTTCGGCTTGGACAGTTCCTCTTTATGTGACCCTCCTAGCCACAGTGAAAGTAAGTAAAGCTAGAGTTACCTTGACTTTTACTGTTTCTGGATTTACTTTTGTTGTTCCATCTGCCTCTACTCTTGCTTCTTCCTCTGCCTCTTTCTCTACCTCTGTCTCTACCTATATCTTTTGTGACAAGAGCATGGGACTGATTACCTTCCATGTTTTTCCTCCTTGTCTCTTCATTGTGTATGGTGTCTATGACCATGCTCATGGTCAGCTTCCCCTCTAGTGCAGAGTTACTGAGAGAAACCAATAACGTCTCCCAGCTGTCCTGTATAGAACTGAGCAATAGAACGACTTGCATTTCATCATCCAAGGGCATCTTGACAGTTACAAGTTGATTCACCAGATTCTTGAATTCACTGGTTGTAATGACCCTCACACTGATTACTGATTGATTCCCGATTACTGTTAATCTGAGACCGAACATGAAAAGTAATTGAACTGACTGAATTACTGAACTGACTGACTGGAATTCGAAACTGATTGATTGACTGTATCTGTTTGAATTGCATTTCTATCTGTTGATTGTTTAATTATCTGTTCGTGTTCCTATGTTAAACTGTTAATTGAAGGCCTTATCAGTGGCCGAACTGGAAATTGATTGACGTTTTAGGATCGCCATAATTTATGTGATTTTATGGTATATTTATTTGAAAAGTAATTTGGTATGATTAAATTAGATAAAATATTGATGAATTGCATGAGTTTGACTTATTTACCAATTTGCCACACTAGTGGCCCACTATCTCTACACATGTTGAGCCTTATACACACTTGGACAAACATTTCATCAGCCACTTTTCTTGCCTTAGCCGACCTAGAGAGAAAGAGAGTGAAAGAATTGAATTCAATTTGTTGATTTGCTTGAAATTGGAAGAATTGAAGTGAAGATTTCAAATTTGAGCTTATATTCTTGAGATTCAAGACCTAAGGTAGTGTAACTACCCTCTTGTTTAGGATTTGAGCTTACTCTTACATGAGATTCATGTCTAAATTTGTAGTTTGGGTCATCAAATAGCCTCATATGTTGAATTGTAGCTTAATTGTTGCATGCATGTCTATATTGATGAGTTTTGAGTTGAGTTCATGGTAATTCCTCACATGCATGTCCATCTTTTGATCATACTTCATGAGTTCATCATGTTCTTGAAAGATTTGGCTCATTTGAACTAGCATTGAGGCTTTGAAATGGTTTAAATTCATGCATGTTTGCATGTTCTTTATATTCATGAAAAATGGGTTTGAGATTGAGTTTGAATTAAACACCCTTGGGCTTTGATTTCTCAAATTTGGCTTTGAATCATGTTATCCTATGTGTTTACAAGAGTTTTCCAGAAAATTGGCCCAAGAAGATCGAAATTTATGCATCAAAACTTGGTTTTTGGCTTGGAGGTGCAATCTGGATTTTCCAGATTTTGCACTCCCGCTCGAGCGGGGAAAGTGGCGCTCGAGCGGGAAAATCGAGCTCCCAGCATCTTGCACTGTGCATCAGTCCGCTCGAGCGGAGTATTGGGCGCTTGAGCGGAGGACTGGGTGACACGCTCGAGCGGGCGTCGAGCGGAGATTTCACCTATCCAGTACTTTTTGGTCCGCTCGAGCGGGGACCTTTGTTTGCTTGTACGCTCGAGCGGGGAAACCTGCGCTCGAGCGGGACCCTGTTTCACTGAAATTTCTGAAAATGTTTTCTAAGTACATCTTTGCATCCCCATTCCATCCTAGGCATTCTTAGGCCTAGTTTAAGACATCCTTATGGGGACATAGATGTAGAACACACCGAGGCATTTAGGGATTAAGTTATTATCTTTCCCCAACTATGAACTTAGTGTGTGTTCACTCTGTTAACTGTATAGGGTTGGCATTCCAGGGAGACACGCTCTAGCATACTGTAGCCCAGAACTCTGTGAGTAACGATTGTGTAAAGATATGTTCAACTGTGAATATTTTCCCACTGTTAAATTGAACGGTTTACTGAACTGATACTGTTTACTGAATGAATGTATGTCCTATATTCTGAGCGGTATTGTGGCATCCTTAGCAACTACTGTTTACCGTTACTGCTACCGTTTGAGAAACCTCTGCCATCGACGGTCTGTGAACGGATGGCCCCACCGACGGTCTATGAACGGGTGGATTTGTCTAATCAATTCGGTTCCCATGTTGGAACCACTACTGTTTACTGATTGATGGCCATCATTACTGTTCGGTCTTTAAGACCCAATGCTTACTGTACTGTTATGCTAATGGATGTACCACATATGACCGTTTACTGTACTGAACAACTGATATACTGATTGAAATGAACTGTTTTCATTACTGTAAGGACATTCATTCTAAACCCCTTTACGCTTTATGTTATTCACTGGGCTTTAGCTCACTGCTCATATATATATGTAGGTGCACAGGCACCAGACCGCAGCTAGGAGCGTCGGGGTAAACTCCAGTTTTGTCAAGCCAACCATTATGCCTCACTGCGAGGTTCCGAGCCTGCCAAGCTTTGGCTTAGGGGTGTTTTTATTTCCCCGTCTATCTTGGACTGCTTTTGTAACATTGTATAGTCTGTTACTGTACTGCTTAATGGGGATTAAGTCCCTGTACTATATATTTGTAAATGAAGTGCATACTGTTCTGTACTGAGTGTATGTATGTATATGGAAATCTTTTTAGCATCAGACTGTCACAGTTCATTGGGCATTGTTTATTTACTGTGTTGGCTTCCGCTAGGCCCTGTACTTTGTTTTACTGTATTACTGTTAAGCAGGCCTTTGGTAATCTCGGATTACTGGCCGATTACGGTACTAAACCCATAGGGCCGGGTTTGGGTCGTGACACTGGTGTGCTCGACGACAAACACACCATTCTTCAACTTCAGATTTATAAGCCTTCTCATCACCAAGGCTTTGTTTCGGGCAGGCTTTGACTGGTACATTCCTTCTATCATTGTCCAAAGGACATATGCATCTGTCTCTTCGGCGACTGTAGACCGCCCCGAGAACTCCCGGCTCCGCGCTGCGAGGGCACAAATTCGTTTGTTTTTTAGCTACTACAAGTTCGGACTCGTGTCACGGTTCTGAATCTAATCTTGCAAAGTGCGATGCAAGACTAATAAATCACCAAAGAGTCCAAATCCGGTAAATCGTTTTGGAAAACTGATTTTAATAAAGAAGTGCCAAACATGGACTGCTTTGCCAGATACAGAGTCGCCACCTAAATATTTTATTTTGGGAAAATTTAGGAAACCTTGACTCGTGCCTAAGGCCACGTGTCCGTCATCACCAAAGTTGCCTCGGCTCGGGAATTTAGGTACGAGAGGGGAAGGTCATGCAATGAGCACCCCCGCTCGCCCGATCAAAATCGGCCTTTACTAACATGATATTTTGTTTTTGAAAACACATGTGTTCTTATTCCGGTTATTAACCTAGAATTACTATGTGATGCGCACAACATACAAGTATAGACTAGATCGCCTAAGTTGGAACAAAACATTTCATGTTCGTTTGTTTGAAAACGGTTTGAAGTTTGTTACTCGCAAGTGAGCTAAGTCATGGATTTTGTCACCCTTAAGTGGGCTTAAAACACATATTTCGATGAATTGTTCAAATTCAAGTAATCCAACCTTCACCCACAGGCATTCAAGCAGTTAATCACATAAGCAGTTAGTCTCATGGTAAGCATACTTTCATGGCAACACTAACACACATGTAGTATGCTAAAGCGTAAACACTCACAGTGTACTCCGAGCCAAAACAAAGAACTAGTTAGAAATCATGCATGATCTTAGTTCATGTTAAGATGGCTAATGCAACACATGTAAAAATGCAACTAAGATAGGCTCGTCTATTCTAAGATGGCATAAGAATGCAGCTTGATAACATGCTGTTGAACATGTATTCAAGTAAATGTATTGAAATACAATGCAGTTAGTATGATGCGCTGAGCCCGGTGCATGCAAAACAGATGAATGATGCACGCATGCAAGCATAAGGATGCTAATCGAAACATACCCTAAAAGTAACCATCGTAAGCGGTTAAGTAAAAGGGAGAAAGAAATGGAGGTTAGAAGACATGCATCACACACATGCACGCTTATTACAACAATTGGCCCTCTTGACGGAGGGTCCGAATAAGAAGCTAACTAGCTAATCTAAGCTAATTAAACTAATTATTACAAAACAAAGCTAATTAACTAATCCTAGTTAACTAACTATTACAAAAAAAGCTAATTAACTAACAAGTTAACTAACTAGTTATTACAACACGAATAAGCAACTAAACGCATTAATTTCTTAAGTACAAAACCAAAGCAAAAACTAGCTAAGGAAAACAGTAAACAGAGGTCCTCAAGATGAGGAGTGCATGCATGCTCGGTTGCTTCGTTCGAAAATCCGTCACGATGCCCAATTTGCCTCTGTTTGCAATTGTTCTCAGAACCTTGCACCAAGCTCCGGAAAGTTTCCAACTCACCTTGGGGACCTGTGGGAGGGCTGCCGACCACCTAGGGGTGTTTCCAGCCACTGGCCGACCACTTTCCATTGCTGCAGACGAGAAAAAGTGGTCGGCCAGCTAGTGTTACTGGTCAGCCGACCAATTTTTGTTGCACTTCTCCAATTTGCTGGAACAGAGAGCAAGAAAGGGCATGGCAATGTATTTGCAAGTGTAGACACCCCATTTTTGACTGCCCTCAAGACTTGGGCACTACTGATGGTTTTACTTGGTGGAGAAAACTGTGCAGGGCAAAAGTTCAGTTTCTTCGGCAAGAAGAGAGACAAATCTCAACTTCACACCCCATTTTGGACCAAAATTATTTTGGATGGTTTTTAGACCTTAAAACCCTCTCTTTCAAAACATTTTTGAAATAAAATTCCCACGATGTTCCGACGCTCGCATTTCGGTAAATGGTGCGCTTTTCGATAAATCGAGCAAGGACAAAGTGGAGATCAATGAAAGAGAGATGAAATCTTTGAAAAATCTTTCAAAACACTTTACTTGGGGGTTTGAAGTTGAAGAAAAGAGGAAAGGAGAGAAGAAAACTAGTTTGGGAGAAGTTCGGCATGAATCCGGGTAGAAGGGAGTCGAGCAGCCCTCGCTGAATCGGGCTTATTCAATTGCATACTTGGATTTTAGCTATGAGGCCACCATCGTTGGAAAGAAGACTTCTGGGGCTTCATTTTGCACTCAAGAATCTCCTAAAGCCAAGTCCGGGTGGGGGAGATATGGTTGGTTGAAGTAGGGGATCAGTCCGGCTGGATCGAATCTGCGCGGCTTTACCAAAAAGGGCATAACTTTTTGCACAGGAGGAATTTTAATGCAAGGTTTGCGGCATTGGAAAGCTAACTTCCTGGGCTTCAATTTGGACACCCACCGGCCATTTTTTGACCTTGGAAGCCACCCATTGGCCATCCATCTAGCCGGTCGGCCAGAAAAAATAGCAGGTCGGCCAAATATTGTGCCGACCGGCCATTTATTTGGCCGATAACCTCCTTTCTCGGCCGATTTGACCCTTTTGCACCCTTCAAGCATAATGCATGCCAGCTGTGCTAGCTGGAGTGCACAGACCCGACCCCCCATGCACATGTGTGGTTGTTTTGCACCTTTCCACCCTTTTGGCCCCAAACCTCTTCTAGAAGGTTGACCCCTTTGCTCAAGCTTCTTGAGGAAGCTTGAGCCCTTTGCTTGGCTTCCTCAAGAAGCCTTGGTCCCTTTGCTTGGCTTCTTGAATAAGCCTTGAGCCCTTTTTAGCAAGCTTGCCTTAGAAGCTTGGCTCTTCCTTTGCCTATATAAAGAAGCCTCCTTCTCCTTTGATGAGGTTGAGCAAAAAAACCAGAGATATACATATATATCTGATATATACACATATATCCCACCTCTCTCTCTATATCTCACTCCTTTGCCTCCAAAACTCCATAGTTCTTGCACCATTTGCACTACACCCCATAGCACAACACCTCCATCCTCCATTCCAGCACTTGGGAGGCCATTTGCAGAGGTTAGAAGCTCAGAAATTTGGACCAAAAGCTGCTGATTTGCTGCTCTTCAAGGGTAAGTGTCTATTTCCCTCAAACTTACATTTTTTTGCTTCATTTATAAGCCGTACTTGCAAGCATTTCAGGACTTCATCATGAACTAAAAAGTTTCATATTTTGAGCTCTCCTTCATGTTTTTTTAAGGGTATTTACCTGTTTGAGGCTTCCTTCTTGCACTTTGCCTCTTTACCCCTCTTGTATCCCTCTTTCTTGCATAGCATTTTTGGCCTATTTGTAAACTGTTTGGAGGCATGATATAAACTGTAATGTGGCTTATTTTGAGCCCTTCTTCAACATTGTTGAAGGGCTCATCACTGTTCGGGGCCTCCATATGTCACTGGCCTTTGTATCCATCTCTTGGCCCTATTTTTGCATGATTTGTTAGCCTCTTGTGCTTCTGTTTTTGGGCTCTGGTCCGAACTATAAATGGTCTTATTTTGACCTCCTCTTCATGTTTCATTACGGGTCTTTTACTTTTTGAGGCATCCTTTTTGTACTTTGTGCTTATACCCTCTTTTGGCCTTATTTTGCATGGTATTTTGAGCATGCTTGTGCACTGTTTTAGGTTTGATCATCAACTGTAAAATGCCATATTTTGGGCCCCTCTTCAACATTGTTGAAGGGCCCTCTTGTGTTTGAGGCCAGCAAGCAACACTTGCTTCTTTGTCCCTCTTTTGGCCCATTTTTGCATGCTAGCTTAGCCTCATTTGTGTTCACTGTTTGGCCTTGCTTAAAACTGTAAATATGCTTATTTTGGGACTGCCTTGATTCTGTCTTTAGGTCCCATGTTCAAATAATGCATTCTTTGTATAGCTGTAAGCCATTCCGTGTACCTAGTTTTGCATTTCGGGATCATTCCATGCATCGGGTGCCATGTTTCCATGATTCGGGGCTGTTTTGCATCGTATTTTAGCGCTGAAATTTGCATGTGTGCATACCATGTTCCATGCCTTACCATGCTTTGGTAGAGTGGCATTCGTGCCTTAGGATCGGCCCTCGGTTTGCGTGCATGTGTGCACGCATTTCGAGTGTCTCTTTTTCATCTAATGGCCACTGATTTTGGCATGCTTGCGAGCTATCCATATTAGTTTAAGTCCATCATTGCATGTTGTTGCATGTCATGTTTGCTTATATGTTTAGGTTGCGTGCCTAGTATACATTGCTCATTCGCATGTTCATGTTGCATACTTAGCCTCCATGCCTAGGTTGCATTTCATTGAGCATGCATCCCTTGCCTCTTGATCAATCATGATAGGGGTTGGGGCCTTTTGATGTGTTTTGTACTTGCATTTCATTTGACATTGGATTGCAAACTTGGCCTCTTAGGCCATCATGCATCGAAATGCACAATTGATGGCCCGAGGGTCGAGGGCCATGCTCCCTTGAGTCCATTGCATGATAGGGAGTGTGTCCATGCACACATTTGCCTGAAATTTCATGCCATGCACTGCCTGTCTTCTGCTGCTGTCAAAACTGTCTTCTGCAGGAAGTTTCTGCCGACCGGCAACATTCAGTGCCGACCGGCCATTGGTGAATGGCCGATAACTTTACCAGTAGCCGATGGAAATTCTCTATGGCCGGTGGGCATTTCCTCCAGCCGATGACATTTCACAGTGTGCAAGGAACATGTCCCAGGATTTTTGCAGTCTTTGGAGATGCAGGACAGTGTAAAACAGTGGCAGAAGTAGCATGGCACGGGTTTTCCGGGCAAGACAGACTGAAGCATGCATCATTCACGCATTCCGAGGCGGGGGCTGCGGCCATCTTCTCTTTGCATCTGTTAATTAATTAGAAGTTTTGTAATAATTAATTTAGTATTATTTATCTGGACTGTAATATTTATTCGAACCCTCCGAGCGAGGGCAATTGTGTAATAAGTGTGGGTGCGTGTGTGCATGTCTTCCAACCCCCACTTCTTTCTCCCTTTTACTTACCTGCTTTGATGGTTAGTATTAGGACATATTTAAATTAGCATACCTTATGTTATGCATGCGTGCATCCATGCATTTGTTTTCCATGCACCGGGCTCGGCACATCATGCTAACTGCATATGTATTTCAAATTCCAAGATGAGTATTTGTTAATTGCAGCATTTCACATGCCATGTTTAGGATAGCCGAGCCTATTATAGCTGCATTTTGCTTGTGATGCATTAGCCACTTAACATGAACTAGGATCATGCGTTGATTACTAACTAGTTTCTGTTTTGGCTTGGAGTACTAGGTAAGCTTTTATGCTTTAGCATACCGCATGCGTGTGAGTGTTGCCATAATAGCATGATTACCATGAGGCTAGCTGCTTATGTGATATAAACTGCTTGAATGCCTGTGGATGGAGGTTGAATTACCTGAATTGGAATAATACATTAAAACTGTGAGTTTTAAGCCCACTGGATAGTGGCAAAACCATCTTTTCTAAAGCCCACTCGAAGGTAGCAAAACCTGCATTTTAGCCTACTTACGAGTAGCAAACCATTTTCAAAACAAACATACAATGTTTTGTTCCAATTTAGGCGATTTGATCTATACTTGTTTGCTGTGCGCATAACATAGTAATTCTAGGCCAATAACCGGAATAAAAACACATAACGTTTTCAAAAACGGATATCACGGTTAGTAGAGGCCGATCTTCGGATCGGGCGAGAGGGGGTGCTCATAGCTGACCTTCCCCAATCGTACCCAAGCTCCCGAGCCGAGGCAACTTTGTTGATGACGGACACGTGGCCTTTGGCACCGAGTCAGGGTTTCCTAAATTTCCCCATTAAAAAATATTTAGGTGGCGACTCTGTATCTGGCAAAGCAGTCCATGTTTGGCACTTCTTTCAAAAATCTGTTTTCTCAAAACGATTTGCCGGATTTGGACTCTTTGGTTCAGATTAAGAACCGTGACAATTTGGGTCCGAACTGTAGTAGACCCACAAATGAACAGAACGGGACTCATCCTACCGGGGCGTTCGGGGACGTCTACAGTTTCTGGCGACTCTGCTGGGGAAATTTAGAGAACTTGACTCGAACTCATTATATCTTGTTTTGACTACGCTTATGTGTTTCTTTGCATTGCATGTGCGTTGGTGCGCCTAGGACACCGTGTTGGCCATCTGCTATTCCTGCGCGGTTTGCTGGAGGCTTGTCTTGTCAAGGCATGACCACAAGGCTGACCGGTTGCGGGCTCTGCCAGTATGGGAACACAAACCCGGTTTTACCGGGGCACCCTTTTTGACCATTCGACCTAGTGCATATTCGGAATCCGTAGTGACCATTCCAAACTAGGACAGGTTGCCTACCCGATTATAGGTTGTTTGAAACCGCTGTGTGCATAGTGAAACCCTAGCTCCTGACAAAATAGGACAGGGAAACCCTACCCCAACATAGGGGTGTTTTTACTCTCTTTTACATGCTATGTGCTTTTAGAGTGTATCTCTACATGGAATGCATGTATCAGTTTGCAAGTCTGGGTATCAAGCCTGTGGGCATTAGTATTTGGGGAATCAGTTTTACCTGAGGGTATCAGTTTTGGGACAGTTATTTGGGGAACAGTGATCAGTATTGAGTACAGTCGTTCTGCTATGCTCATATCCGTTCCAGTGAAATTGAGCTGAGATGCTGTCTGTTTTCTCTTTTGCTAGGTAGTCCTGGAACTATAGCTTCAGAAGGCTCCACTATCCCCCAGGTACATTGGACTTGTGTTGATAGACTTTGTCGGGTCAGAGATTCAGTTCAAGGGCAATTAGTGTTTCTTTACCAGAGGTAGGGTGAAAAGGTCAGTCAGGCACAGACCACCAGTACAGCAGCTACCAGCTCAGTGGCCTTTGAACAGCCAGGTTGAGATTTCCGAGTCTACTGCAGAGATAGATATATCAGTGGTTCAATTAGAGCAGGGCAGTATGTCAGGCTTAGAGGAGATGGTGCGCCAGCTCCAGGAGAGTATGAAAAACATGCAGCAAGATGCTGTCCGTCAAGCAGAATTCGCCAAACAACAGGCTGTGGTCATGGCCCAACAGGCAGAATTAATCACCAAGCTACAGCAGCAAGCCGGAGCATCTGCTTCGCACCAGGATCCTCCCCCACCAAGAGTTCCCATACTCGGGGAGGCAACTAACGTCCAGGATGATACGGACATTCCAGTCGGGCCAGCTCCGCCCCCGGTCCTACCCCAGCTATCTAAAACACCCACTAACCTACCAGACTCCCCCTTTGAGTTCGAAACGGACCCCACAGCATTGAAAGTGAGCAAGCTTGAGAAATTGTTCAAGAAGTCTCAAGGGGCCCACTCCATTCCTGACATTGAAGATGGGTATACAGACTCGGCTGTGACGTTGCCGGACAAATTTAAGATGCCGCACATCGACCGCTTTGATGGATCTGGGGATCCCATGGTGCATTTGCGGCTGTTTTCGGACATACTAAGGCCGATGGGCCTCACCAGATTACAGAAGCTATCATTGTTTGGCCGGACCCTGTCGGGTATAGCGGCTATCTGGTACGCAAAATTGGAGGATTCCGTCAAAAGGAACTGGGAGGAGATGGCCGAGGCCTTCATTGCTCAATACTCCTATAATACTCAGATCGAGGTCACGACCCGTGATCTCGAGACAACAAGGCAGGAGCCAAAGGAGAGCTTCTCCGACTTTGTGGCCCGCTGGAGGGCTAAGGCTTCGACGATGACCGTCAGGCCCGTTGATAAGGATCAGATCCGGATGGTTGTGCGCAACCTCCAGCCAAAACTCATGCAAAAGCTGATTGTCCTCCCCCTTCCCACCTTTGCGGATCTACACGAGATAGGGGTGCAAATCGAGGATGCTATGAAGTAGGGCCTTATTGACCAGGAGAAGGAGCAGCCCAGGAGGGCATTTTCCCGCAATTCGAATGCGACCACCAGTGGTGATACGGCCGCAAGATCTTCTGAAGTGGGCATGGTTACCACCACCACATCAAAATCAGCTACCCCATTCACCGGTGCATCCGGAAGTAGCTCACAGACGGCCAAATATCCACCCCGAGTCAAGAGGGTTTTCACCCCACTTTATATGCCTTTGTCAAAGGCTCTAGAGGTCTTAATCCGGAAAAGACATCTAAAACCATTGGAACAACGGCCTTTACCTGATCCTCTCCCTCCAAAGCATGACCGGACTAAGTACTGTGCCTACCATCAACAAACCGGTCATGAGACCGATAACTGCTTTTGTCTGCGCCATAATGTACAAGATTTGTTTGACAACAAGGTCATTGCCGCACCAGCTCAGCAAAGTCTATCACCACTGGATCAGTGAACTTGGGGGATAGTACGAATATGTGATCAAGGGATGAACCGCCTACGGGCAGCGCTCAGTATACTCCAGATGTGGCGTTTGGCACGCACTGTTTTGAGCATTTGCGAATGCTAGTTTTGTAGTTTCTGACTTGGGTGTTGAGTCAGTTCTGTAGTTTTGTTTTGAGTCTGTCTCTTTGTTTTGAGTCGGTCTTTTTGATTAAGGGTCTGTCTTGTTGTATCGAGTTAGTCCTGTTGTAAAAAGGTCAGGTGATTCCGGGGGTGTCACCTCGGGCGTCACCATTTTGTTTCGCGTTTGTCTTTTCGTTTTGTTTTGAGTTTGTTTCCGTCAGGGAGCCAGTTGCACCAACAGATTTGAATGAACAGCAGTGATTTTCACATTTTTGTGTTCGCTTCTACCTTGTGCCAGTTGTGCCAGAAGTTCTGAATGAAACGGCAGTGCATTCCACCTGCTCTTTTCTGTGCCTTGAAGTCATTGTAATGACCTGAGTTTTTCAAAACTTTTTGAACACTGAGGTGAAAACAAAGAGGGAGGAATTCCTCGGGATTTGTAAAACTTTGATCAAACTGAGAGAAAGAGAGGCGTGCTAAACCTTTAATGAATGAAATCATGCTTGTTAGTGTGAGTACTGAGAAAGACCCTAGCTTTGATCCAGATTGGTTCTACACTGTCTTCAGTGCGAGCGATTTGTCGCTTTCTTAAAAACTTTAAAAAAAAAAAATGTTTTGCGCAGTCCTACAAAGACATGTGCGGAATCGCTCTTGAGATTGTGCAGCCTAGGATCGCTCTCAGTCTCGAGACCCGACCCCCTCTGCTCTCAAACCTTGAATCCCAATTCAGAATGTTCAAACGGTCAACCACAATGTGAGGCCTGCGTGGCCAAATTCAAAGCAACCCTCGAACTAGGGGCAAGAAAGTCAGATCAAGAAGATCAAGTGTTTTCAAAAGAAGCTTGCAAAGCTAGATCAGGAACACCCCTCAAACTAGGGGCAAAGGAATGTCAGATGCGCTCGAAAAGTCAAAGATGAGTCACCAAGTTCCTATCCACAACACTAGGGGCAAATGCGGCCCCCCATTGGATGGACTCCTGCATCGTCAGCGAACAGCAGCCTTTCTCTTGGATTCAAATGACTTCGGGATCTCGAACCGTTCAACATGGACAAAGCTACACTTTTACCCTTGAAAGGCTCGCTGGGCCGAAAACCTGGAAGAGCGACCCAGGCAAAAGTTAGAGCAAAAAAAAAAATGCAAAGAAATGAAAAGAGAAAAATAAAAAAAAAAAAGAGAAAAAAAAAGAAAAAAAAAAAGAAAAAAAAAAAAGAAAGAAAGAAGAACAAAGCTCGCAAGGTCAAAAACCCGCGACGGGCGCCTTAGCAAAAGTTGGAGCCTAAAAAAAAGGAGAGGTTAATACCCGAGTGTACCTTAACCCCGAACTACGTAAGGCTTGATTCCCATGTTTGGGATACGTAGGCAACTTCATTCTGAAGTCCAGCCACAAACACTTTCAAATCAAGTGTGTCCATGTGTTGGTTTTTGATGGTCCTTGCCGTCTCTGTATCCGAGAGTCCGGTTGTGATCATTAACATGAAGACTGATTACAATGCACTGCGGTGCCATTCAGACAAGGGGCAACTTTCCGTTGCCATACAATGTGCTGCGGTGCCTTTCAAACAAGGGGCAACTTTCCGTTGCCATAAAGCTCTCCTCAAGCATAGGGCAGTTTTCCTTTGGATCTGAGGTTGTGCGTCTCAAAAGTAGGTTCTCTGCTCGTTGAGCAGTGACCGTTTGCAAAAATAGTTTTTGAGAATTTTTACTGAGGTTGACAAATTTTCTCGAAAATTATTCCATCTTTTCCAAAAACTGGACCATTTCTTGGACCCAAAAAGGAAAATTTTCAGTGCTCATGGCCTGACTTGCCTGATTTCAAATCAAAAATCGAACAAGCATGTTAATCTAACTCTCATTTTGGTCAAGATTGTTTTAATTGAAAGCAAAAATAAAAAATGGTCAAAATGATGAACTAGGGGCACAGTTGAGTCAGGTGTTCTGTCTTTTCCCCTTTGTCAAAAACTTGCCAAGAAGGGCACCATACTTGCTAGAAAGGGCACTCTACCTGCCGGAAAAGGGCACAATTGAAGTCAACAACAAAGGGCTGAAAGCTCTCTCACCCTCCAAGCAACGAGGTATCAAGCCAAGTACGAAGCACGAACTGGAATGGGACAAGATATTCCACTTCCTCATCTGGACAGGTCTGATCACGTCCAAATTCCCCAGTAGAGCATCGTCAACCAATGACAATTGCAGATCCGCTGCACGTCCAGCCACATCGCAACCCCTCTGTGGGAAAGTTCACTGCTGTGCGCAGAAGAAAAAGAATCTAGCAGAATGCCAGGGGCAAGAGCCCGCAACTTCCTGTTTATCCGTCAACCACCCAGGGGAGGGATAAAAAAATGAGAGATTGAAGAATAGAGAGGTGTGCGATGAGAGAAAAAGTGAGCAAAAGGGCTTTGAGAGAAAAACTAGAGGTTGAGTGCCAAGTAATGTGAGAATCACAAGTGAGAAAGGGTGGGAAACCATACCCGGAGAAACTGGCTCCTCGTGCACCAAGAGGTCTCTTGCCTTTGTAACACATCCGGGTGTTGTGTTTGTGTCTTTGTTTGTCTCGATTCTTGTTTCGAGTCGTTTTGAGTGTCAGTAGATGTGTTTAGGTTGTTACCTTTTGTTTTTCGTTATTGAGTCGTAGTGCGCTGTGTTCAGTCGTAGACTCGATACCCTGGTCAAGAACTCATTTCAATTTAAAAAAAAAATCATTTTGTGCTCCGAGTGCGGTGCCGTTCTCCACATTTGTGCAAAACAGAATTTGTTCTTTCACAAAACCGCAGGGTTCAACCCAGGTCATGAGAAAACAGTAAAACCAGGACCTATCTGAAGCTCTAATGGTTCCGGACTGCAAAGCAAAAGCAAAAGAGGAAAACGTCGGGTATCTGAGTTTGTTTCAACTTTAGTAAGTTCCGAGACTACATCCCGTGTGTACCTCTTCAGGTCTTGCCAATGCTCCGAAGTATGAGTGTACCTCTACCTCAAGCTCAAGATCAAGTCTGCTTCAAGCCAGAATAGCGATCAGAAGTGCTCTCCTCGAGTACCGTTTCGTGCCAAAGACATCTTGGTCGTGTTTGCAATGAGTTCCTAGGAGACCAACTGCGACGGTGGAAACTAGAGTTCGAATGGCTGATGCCTAGAACGTAAAGGTTCGGGATTTCCGGGACTAAAGTCTGGTTTAAATACCCAGGGGTGTATCCCCGGCTTGAAATCTGTATGGAAGCCTCATAGGTTGAGATAGCGTGTATGCACCTCAATTCTGGATACTGAACCAACCTAGTCTGTCATCCCGTTGGAGAATAGGGAAAATTGTAAATACGATCAGGAAGAAAGGTGGCATCCCAAGTGTTCTACGTGGAGAACCCTTGTCAGTATTTCAGAGCCTTTGTACTGTCAGTTGAAGGTAAGTGTTCGATGAGCACGAGGGGAGATCCCCGTCAAAGTAGAGCGGTTTATCGCCACTCATCCCGTGAGGTGCTTTCTAAAGCGCCGCTATGTTTGTTTATTGCATTCTTCAAACACCATGCATTGTATTGCATTGTACCTATCAAGTTCCTTTCTCATTCATGCATGATATTGTATGTACGGTTCGTTCAAAGAGGTTCCGTTTGAGATCATTCACTTAGTGTATCAATCACACTTCATTCACTTCGTTTGTTCAGTGTATCAATCACACTTCATTCATTTCGTGTATCTATTGCACATATTCTCGTTTAGTGTATCTATCACACTTTGCTTTACTTGGTGCATCAATCACACTTCATTCACTTTATGTATCTATCACACATATTTCTCTTTGAGTATCTATCACACCATTCTTCTCTTCATATCACATGTTTTGCTTTGTGTATCAATCACACTCTGTTTACCTCATGTATCTATCACATGTTTACTTTAGTGTATCCATCACACCTCATTTACTTCCATTTACCTCATGTATCTATCACATGTTTACTTTAGTGTATCCATCACACCTCATTTACTTCCGTTTGCTTCATGTATCTCTCACATGTTTACTTTAGTAAATCTATCATACTTGTTCACTAAGTGCATCTATCACACTTCGTGTTCACATTTAGTATATCCCTCATACTTTGTTCACTAAGTGCATCTATCACACTTCGTGTTCACATTTAGTGTATCCATCACACTTGTTCACTAAGTGCATCTATCACACTTTGTGTTCACCTTTAGTATATCTATCATACTTGTTCACTAAGTGCATCTATCACACTTCGTGTTCGCATTTAGTATATCCATCATACTTTGTTCACTAAGTGCATCTATCACACTTCGTGTTCACATTTAGTATATCCATCATACTTTGTTCACTAAGTGCATCTATCACACTTTGTGTTCACCTTTAGTGTATCCATCACACTTGTTCACTAAGTGCATCTATTACACTTTGTGTTCACCTTTAGTATATCTATCATACTTGTTCACTAAGTGCATCTATCACACTTCGTGTTCACATTTAGTATATCCATCATACTTTGTTCACTAAGTGCATCTATCACACTTCGTGTTCACATTTAGTATATCAATCATACTTGTTCACTAAGTGCATCTATCACACTTTGTGTTCACCTTTAGTATATCTATCATACTTGTTCACTAAGTGCATCTATCACACTTCGTGTTCACATTTAGTATATCCATCATACTTGTTCACTAAGTGCATCTATCACACTTCGTGTTCACATTTAGTATATCAATCATACTTTGTTCACTAAGTGCATCGATCACACTTCGTGTTTACCTATTGTGTATCCATCACACTTGTTCACTTAGTGCATCTATCACGCTTTGTGTTTGCCTTTTGTGTATCTATCATGCTTTGATCACTTCATTCCTTTAGTGTATCAATCACACTTTGTTCATATAGTGTGTATATCACACACTCGCTTTGTATCTATCACACTATGCCTACTTTGCGTATCTATCACACGCTCGCTTTGTGTATCAATCACACACGCTCACTTTGTGTATCAATCACCCATGCCCCCTTTGTGTATCCACCACACACATTCGCTTAGTGTATCTATCACATATTTGTTTAGTGTATCCATCACACTCGCTTCACTTTGTGTATCTGTCACACTTTGCTTCACTTAGTGTATCAATCACACTTTATTCGTATAGTGTATCCATCACACTCTCTTCACTTTTGTGTATCCATCACACATGTTTGTCCACTTAGTGTATCTATCACACTTCGTTCACTTTTGTGTATCTAACGCACATATTCGTGAGAATTGCATAATTCTCTTACATCCTTTCTGCATGAGATGTAGTTTGGTTTATGTTTACTTGCTTGCATAGCATTCGCTTAAAATGTTGCATTTATTTTGCATAATTGCTTCATCGCAGCTCTCTTTGCATGATCATAAGTAATGCACTTGCATTGTGCATCACTTTGCATCCTGCCCCTGAACTACGCTGGTTTGATTCCTTGCAAAGGGATACGTAGGCAGCCCGCGGGTTCAACCAACTGCATCTATATTTTGTTTGTCCAAGTCTTCGGCCTGGTCAAAAATGGGTCGTCTCTGGGCTTTGACATTCACTCCCGTCATTGTTATGACTTTTGAGTTCTGTCAAAGAGGGGCAACTGTAGACACCCCATTTTTGACTGCCCTTAAGACTTGGGCACTACTGATGGTTTTACTTGGTGGAGAAAACTGTGCAGGGCAAAAGTTCAGTTTCTTCGTCAAGGAGAGAGACAAATCTCAACTTCACACCCCATTTTGGACCAAAATTATTTTGGATGGTTTTTAGACCTTAAAACCCTCTCTTTCAAAACATTTTTGAAATAAAATTCCCACGATGTTTCGACGCTCGCATTTCGGTAAATGGTGCGCTTTTCGATAAATCGAGCAAGGACAAAGTGGAGATCAATGAAAGAGAGATGAAATCTTTGAAAAATCTTTCAAAACACTTTACTTGGGGGTTTGAAGTTGAAGAAAAGAGGAAAGGAGAGAAGAAAACTAGTTTGGGAGAAGTTCGGCATGAATCCGGGTAGAAGGGAGTCGAGCAGCCCTCGCTGAATCGGGCTTATTCAATTGCATACTTGGATTTTAGCTATGAGGCCACCATCGTTGGAAAGAAGACTTCTGGGGCTTCATTTTGCACTCAAGAATCTCCTAAAGCCAAGTCCGGGTGGGGGAGATATGGTTGGTTGAAGTAGGGGATCAGTCCGGCTGGATCGAATCTGCGCGGCTTTACCAAAAAGGGCATAACTTTTTGCACAGGAGGAATTTTAATGCAAGGTTTGCGGCATTGGAAAGCTAACTTCCTGGGCTTCAATTTGGACACCCACCGGCCATTTTTTGACCTTGGAAGCCACCCATTGGCCATCCATCTAGCCGGTCGGCCAGAAAAAATAGCAGGTCGGCCAAATATTGTGCCGACCGGCCATTTATTTGGCCGATAACCTCCTTTCTCGGCCGATTTGACCCTTTTGCACCCTTCAAGCATAATGCATGCCAGCTGTGCTAGCTGGAGTGCACAGACCCGACCCCCCATGCACATGTGTGGTTGTTTTGCACCTTTCCACCCTTTTGGCCCCAAACCTCTTCTAGAAGGTTGACCCCTTTGCTCAAGCTTCTTGAGGAAGCTTGAGCCCTTTGCTTGGCTTCCTCAAGAAGCCTTGGTCCCTTTGCTTGGCTTCTTGAATAAGCCTTGAGCCCTTTTTAGCAAGCTTGCCTTAGAAGCTTGGCTCTTCCTTTGCCTATATAAAGAAGCCTCCTTCTCCTTTGATGAGGTTGAGCAAAAAAACCAGAGATATACATATATATCTGATATATACACATATATCCCACCTCTCTCTCTATATCTCACTCCTTTGCCTCCAAAACTCCATAGTTCTTGCACCATTTGCACTACACCCCATAGCACAACACCTCCATCCTCCATTCCAGCACTTGGGAGGCCATTTGCAGAGGTTAGAAGCTCAGAAATTTGGACTAAAAGCTGCTGATTTGCTGCTCTTCAAGGGTAAGTGTCTATTTCCCTCAAACTTACATTTTTTTGCTTCATTTATAAGCCGTACTTGCAAGCATTTCAGGACTTCATCATGAACTAAAAAGTTTCATATTTTGAGCTCTCCTTCATGTTTTTTTAAGGATATTTACCTGTTTGAGGCTTCCTTCTTGCACTTTGCCTCTTTACCCCTCTTGTATCCCTCTTTCTTGCATAGCATTTTTGGCCTATTTGTAAACTGTTTGGAGGCATGATATAAACTGTAATGTGGCTTATTTTGAGCCCTTCTTCAATATTGTTGAAGGGCTCATCACTGTTCGGGGCCTCCATATGTCACTGGCCTTTGTATCCATCTCTTGGCCCTATTTTTGCATGATTTGTTAGCCTCTTGTGCTTCTGTTTTTGGGCTCTGGTCCGAACTATAAATGGTCTTATTTTGACCTCCTCTTCATGTTTCATTAAGGGTCTTTTACTTTTTGAGGCATCCTTTTTGTACTTTGTGCTTATACCCTCTTTTGGCCTTATTTTGCATGGTATTTTGAGCATGCTTGTGCACTGTTTTAGGTTTGATCATCAACTGTAAAATGCCATATTTTGGGCCCCTCTTAAACATTGTTGAAGGGCCCTCTTGTGTTTGAGGCCAGCAAGCAACACTTGCTTCTTTGTCCCTCTTTTGGCCCATTTTTGCATGCTAGCTTAGCCTCATTTGTGTTCACTGTTTGGCCTTGCTTAAAACTGTAAATATGCTTATTTTGGGACTGCCTTGATTCTGTCTTTAGGTCCCATGTTCAAATAATGCATGCTTTGTATAGATGTAAGCCATTCCGTGTACCTAGTTTTGCATTTCGGGATCATTCCATGCATCGGGTGCCATGTTTCCATGATTCGGGGCTGTTTTGCATCGTATTTTAGCACTGAAATTTGCATGTGTGCATACCATGTTCCATGCCTTACCATGCTTTGGTAGAGTGGCATTCGTGCCTTAGGATCGGTCCTCGGTTTGCGTGCATGTGTGCACGCATTTCGAGTGTCTCTTTTTCATCTAATGGCCACTGATTTTGGCATGCTTGCGAGCTATCCGTATTAGTTTAAGTCCATCATTGCATGTTGTTGCATGTCATGTTTGCTTATATGTTTAGGTTGCGTGCCTAGTATACATTGCTCATTCGCATGTTCATGTTGCATACTTAGCCTCCATGCCTAGGTTGCATTTCATTGAGCATGCATCCCTTGCCTCTTGATCAATCATGATAGGGGTTGGGGCCTTTTGATGTGTTTTGTACTTGCATTTCATTTGACATTGGATTGCAAACTTGGCCTCTTAGGCCATCATGCATCGAAATGCACAATTGATGGCCCGAGGGTCGAGGGCCATGCTCCCTTGAGTCCATTGCATGATAGGGAGTGTGTCCATGCACACATTTGCCTGAAATTTCATGCCATGCACTGCCTGTCTTCTGCTGCTGTCAAAACTGTCTTCTGCAGGAAGTTTCTGCCGACCGGCAACATTCAGTGCCGACCGGCCATTGGTGAATGGCCGATAACTTTACTAGTAGCCGATGGAAATTCTCTATGGCCGGTGGGCATTTCCTCCAGCCGATGACATTTCACAGTGTGCAAGGAACATGTCCCAGGATTTTTGCAGTCTTTGGAGATGCAGGACAGTGTAAAACAGAGGCAGAAGTAGCATGGCACGGGTTTTCCGGGCAAGACAGACTGAAGCATGCATCATTCACGCATTCCGAGGCGGGGGCTGCGGCCATCTTCTCTTTGCATCTGTTAATTAATTAGAAGTTTTGTAATAATTAATTTAGTATTATTTATCTGGACTGTAATATTTATTCGAACCCTCCGAGCGAGGGCAATTGTGTAATAAGTGTGGGTGCGTGTGTGCATGTCTTCCAACCCCCACTTCTTTCTCCCTTTTACTTACCTGCTTTGATGGTTAGTATTAGGACATATTTAAATTAGCATACCTTATGTTATGCATGCGTGCATCCATGCATTTGTTTTCCATGCACCGGGCTCGGCATATCATGCTAACTGCATATGTATTTCAAATTCCAAGATGAGTATTTGTTAATTGCAGCATTTCACATGCCATGTTTAGGATAGCCGAGCCTATTATAGCTGCATTTTGCTTGTGATGCATTAGCCACTTAACATGAACTAGGATCATGCGTTGATTACTAACTAGTTTCTGTTTTGGCTTGTAGTGCTAGGTAAGCTTTTATGCTTTAGCATACCGCATGCGTGTGAGTGTTGCCATAATAGCATGATTACCATGAGGCTAGCTGCTTATGTGATATAAACTGCTTGAATGCCTGTGGATGGAGGTTGAATTACCTGAATTGGAATAATACATTAAAACTGTGAGTTTTAAACCCACTGGATAGTGGCAAAACCATCTTTTCTAAAGCCCACTCGAAGGTGGCAAAACCTGTATTTTAGCCTACTTACGAGTAGCAAACCATTTTCAAAACAAACATACAATGTTTTGTTCCAATTTAGGCGATTTGATCTATATTTGTTTGCTGTGCGCATAACATAGTAATTCTAGGCCAATAATCGGAATATGAACACATAACGTTTTCAAAAACGGATATCACGGTTAGTAGAGGCCGATCTTCGGATCGGGCGAGAGGGGGTGCTCATAGCTGACCTTCCCCAATCGTACGCAAGCTCCTGAGCCGAGGCAACTTTGTTGATGACGGACACGTGGCCTTTGGCACCGAGTCAGGGTTTCCTAAATTTCCCTATTAAAAAATATTTAGGTGGCGACTCTGTATCTGGCAAAGCAGTCCATGTTTGGCACTTCTTTCAAAAATCTGTTTTCTCAAAACGATTTGCCGGATTTGGACTATTTGGTTCAGATTAAGAACCGTGACAATTTGGGTCCGAACTGTAGTAGACCCACAAACGAACAGAACGGGACTCATCCTCCCGGGGCGTTCGGGGACGTCTACAGCAAGATATGTGTGCACAACCACCCTCCCTATTATTTCATAAGCTCAAGGGAGTGTGGTTCTTGACCCTCGGGCCTCCAATCACGCATCTCAATGCATGATGGCTGAGAAGCCAAGATTGCACAAATCAATGTGAAATGAATGCACACGTAAACACATAAAGCCTTGACCTCTATCATGTATGATCACGAGGGTCGGCGACCGAGAATTGAGGCACGTTTCATCACTTCAAGTATGAAACGTCCCTCGTTTCCCGTGTTTGGACTAACACCTTATCCAAACACAATGCAAGCAACTCAAGCATGCAAACATGTAATGCAACTTAAGCATGTAAACAATCATGCAAGGGACAAGCATGCAACACCATGCAATGCAACATGATCAAACTACCAATGCTAATGGCATGCATACACAATGCAAAGCAACAAAATGGCATACACAATGCAAACAACAACATAGCATACACAATGCGATGTAAGATGGCATACTCAATGCAATGTGACATAAGCATGCAAGCAACATGCAAATAAACATGCTAAATGGACTTAAACCGGATGTAGACAAACCTCAGCCATGCCCAAAACAGTGACCATAATGCTAAAACGAAGGCATGAAGATCAAGACAAACATGCTCAATGCAATGGCCCATTGACTAGGCATAAGAGCACAACTCTCAAGAGTGCTCAAAGAGTGACAAGCATGGGAGTGTAACAACACTATAAGCTTTGAAATAAGGTATGAAATGATGCCAAATCATTCAAACAACACAAGCAAGGCATGCTATGGTCCTTAAAGCATGAAGCTAGTAAAGAGGATTACAAATGGGGCATGCAATACAGGGCACAAATGCATGAACCAACCATGGACAGAGCTCAATTAGGTCTAAACAAAGACCAAAACATGCTGAGATGGGATCTCAAAGGCCTAAGCATGCATGCATACATATTGGGCCACAAACAAGGCAACAATGCATAACACTCAAAGGCACTCAAAGCATGAAAGAAATAGGAACATGTCAGTCCTATATGCTCTGAAATAACATGTGAAATGATGCCAAATCATGTACATGATACAAATGAAGCATGCTATGGTGCCCAAAGCTTGAAACTAGCAAGACAACTATGCAATACATGAAGCATATGGCAAAGGCCACCCAAAATAGTCTTAGAACATGTCAAAATGAGTCTAAAACATGCATGGAAGGAAGCCAAAACAAGCTAGCATGAGGGGCATAAGGCATGATGCATACAAGGCCAAAAGGGAGAATTACACTACACCTATCAAGACCAAGCATGAGATGACTTAACCAACAAAAATCAGAGTTATATCATGGCAAAATAACCCAAAAAACACACTGAAATGATAGCTCGCAAGCTTAGGCATGAAGGCATACACAATGGTTCATGTTTAAGGCATAAAGGGCAAACCCTCCAACGCATTGAATAAGTGAAAGATGTGAATGTATGACCATGAAACATGTACTGAAATCTCATAGCAAATGATGCCAAATCATTCAAATAGGCCAAGCAATGCATGCTAGTGGACTCACTACACAAAGCTAACAAGCTAGAATGCACTATAGCTGTAATAACCCCAACCTCTGATTAACGTTAATTCGCACTTAGTTATGTCTAACAGTAGATTAGGAGAGATTTGGAATTAATTTGCATGTGTATTGCATTATTTACATGTTTCTATCTGTTTGCCATAAAATGATCTGTTCATGTTTCGACCTTGAACTGCGAATTGAAAGCCTTATCGGCATCCGAACCAGAAATCGACTTGATCTATATGCTAGTTAGGATTTATAGAATTTTATGGAGGTTGAATTAAAATTTGATTTGGAATGATTAAACTAGATTAAATAAAGTTAAAATAACATTAGTTGAGTTTGTTTCATAAATGCCACCTAGTGGATTAATTCAAGGCCCATTTCTTCTCACACCTTACACTTGTTTAACACACCATCCTTCACTTCATCTTCTTGCTAAAACCGTGAGAAAGGGAGGGAGTGTGAGAGAATTGATTTCATCAAGAGTTGCTTGGAGAATTTAGAGAGTTGAAGAGGCTTGGCAAATTTGAGCTCCTAGACTTGGAATTCAAAGTTTAAGGTAGGAGATTTTCCTTTCAATTGTGAATTTAAGATTAATTCTTGCATGGGTCATGGAAGATTAGAGTTTAAAGTCTAGAATTAGTTCTAAGAGTTGGATTTGAGAGTGAATTCATGCATGCATGCACATATTTTTGGATTTTGGAGTTGTTCTTCATGAATTTCCACATGCATGTCCACATTTTTGTTATAGTCCATGAATTCATCCTATTCTTGAGCTTAATCTTGTTTTGGATCATGTTTTGGAGCATTAGAAGTCATGAGAATTCATGCATGTTACATTTAAATTATGTTCTTGAAGTTTTCCTTGAAATTATGTTTAATTGAACTACCTTTGGGCTTTGATTTTGCAAATTGATCTTCAAAACATGTTATACTATGAGTTTACAAGAGTTTTCCAGAAAATTAGCCCAAGAGGATCGAAATTGATGCTTTAAAAGTTGAGTTTTGAGCTTGAGATTCAAATCTGGAAATTCCAGATTTTGGACTCACGCTCGAGTGGGGAACTCCACGCTCGAGCGTACACACTGAGTTCATGAAGTCCGCTCGAGCGGGGGAAAGTGACGCTCGAGCGGGAATTTCGTGTATCCAATACTTTTCACATGTTTACAGTCCGCTCGAGCGGGGTAATGCACGCTCGAGCGAGGACTTGTGTCTCATGTTCGAGCGGGTATCGAGCGCCCATCGAACGTGAATTTCATGCATCCAGTACTTTTACTGTAGCTTGCAGTCCGCTCGAGTGGAGTAATCCACGCTCGAGCGGATTCCTTTTGTCTGCATGTTCGCTTGAGCGTAGTAAGCCACACTCGAACGGGACCCCTGTTTCAGCAAAATTTTGAAAAGTGTCTTAAAGTGCATCTTTGCATCCTCATTCCATCCTAGGCATTCCTAGGCCATGTTTAAGACTCTATAGTGAGGATTTAAGGTCAGAAACACACTAAGAACTAACGACATAAGTTTTGTGCAATTAGAACGTATGTTTCAAGTATGTGTCCGTTATGTGTTATGTAGGTCACGTGCCGTGTGTCGTGTGATCAATCTGTTCTGTCTGTCTGTCTCCAAGTCCACTGTGAGTAATAACTTAGTAAAGTTATATTCAACTGTACTTATTTTCTGTGTGACAATATGAGATCTGTTTTCTGAAATGATATAATCTGTACAATGAATGATTGTTCAATTTTCGATATGTATTCGTGACATCCTTAGCATCATGTGATACCTATTAGCTGTTATCCGGTATCGGAGGTTCCTTTAAGGAACTTATTTCTGTCTGCACTCTGTTACCCGTACCGGAGGCCCTGTCACGGGGGTTCAGCTTCTGTTTTGTTACCCGGATCCGGAGGTTCCTTTATGGAACTGGTTATTCGTAACCTTACGTATATACGTTCTGTTCTGTTCTGTTCTGTTAATGATAATGGATGTATCACGTAAACTTAACCATGACTTATGATTTTTGTCTGCATGTGATCTGGACAAATGACGAATTTGATACAAATTTGAATTATGTTTTCTGAATCTGTACGAACTCATTCATTGAAACCCTTTACTCTGTTGTTATTCACTGGGCTTTCGCTCACAGTTTATATTATGTATGTAGGTGAGACGGCACATGACTAGGGCCAGAGTTGACGGCCTTCTGTTCTGTTTTGTCAACCAATTGTTGTGCCTCCCGAGGAGGTTCCGAACAAAGCCTAATGCCATGGCTGTTTTTGCATTCATGCTAGTCAGTGTATATGTTTTGTACAGTCAGATCTTGGGAAGTACATTTCTGTAAATACTTTGCAAATATGGGTGTCTGTTGACTGGCAAGCTTATGTATATATATAAGTTTTAAAATGTTCTGTCCCATGTACGTTATCACAGCTCATTGGACCTTGTCTATTTTATATTATTGCTTCTGCAGCCCCTTATTATTTGCTAATCTGTTCTGAGGCCTTCGGTAATCCACGGATTACTGACCGGTTACGATGCTAAACCTACAGGGGCGGGTTTGGGTCGTGACAATAGCTATACAAAGGATGGCATGCATGGCCAAATCAACACAAATAAGAGCTAGAGCATGCTAAAACATGGACACAAGCTTCTTAGAGTTAAGCCAAAAGCATGCTAGAATGATGATCAAAAGCATGATACACATTAGGCTAATTCATGGAATTGCATTACAAGTGCATGGAGCATGCAAGGGGCTATCAAACCAAACCTTAACAGAGGTATATCATGGAAAAACAACACCACGAACATGTTGAGATGGACTCAAAACGAGCTAGAAAGACATGCTACTTCATGAAGCATACAAGACTAGTTTGCAAGATTTACACTACAAGTGTATAAACCATGAAAGGGGTGACAAAACCAAGTCAAAATAGTGGTATGCCATATCAAAATAACCCCAAATACATGCTAAGATATGGCCAACATAAACTTAACAAACATGCTCAAACATGAGGCATTCAAAGCAAGCATACAAGACACAAGGAGAGAGGATGACCCTCTCTTATTTGGGACCTCAAAACACCATTTCCACCACTGAAATTCCTCTAAGTTTCAATGGTGAGAAGGCCAAAACAAGGTGGTCCCAATAGCTTAAAAGGAAGGCACAAGAACAAGGCCAAACAAGGCCTAAGAGGGGGTAGATCACCCCCAACACAAAAGGGACCTTAAACAAACATGTTAAGCCTTAAAAATCAAAACTTTTTTCAGTAGAGAGTCAAGCCAAAATAAGCATGCAAATAGGTTTAAAAGCTTAAGCAAAACAAAGGGTTAAAGGGCTAATTGACTCACCCTTGTAGAACCACTTCAAGGCTGCAACTCCAACACTCTTTTTGAATCAAAACCAGTCCAAAAACTTCAAAAACAACTTCAAGGGACCTCAGCTCCAAGAGTATGGTGTTTCACTATGTGTTTGTGTGTTAAAGTGTGAAAAATATGCACTTTTGAACACAAATATGAAGAGAAGGTGCAAGATAGATACAAAGATGTATATGTATAGCTCAAGCACCAAAAACTGAACCTGGAGGAGGAGGGGGGAGGTTCTCTCTTATAGAGAACAAGAAACAAGCTTGTTGGACAAGCTTTTAGCTTAAGCCATCCCTCAACGTGTATGGAGGATGGCTTCTGTGCCTTCCAGCTGTAACAGTTGGCCTAAAAATATCTCCAAAAAAGTGATGAAAAGCAGCTGACCACTTGAAGTGGTCGGCTGACAACCACAAGTGGTCTCCCAAGACAAAAAGTGGTCAGCCATGGAGGGAGAAGGTCTATAGCATGAAAGCAAGGCAGTGGTGTGGTGGCCGACCAGAAAAGGTGGCCCAAAGACCAAGGAGACCAGTTGGCCGACCGGAAAACTGGCTGGTGGGAAGAAAAGTGGTCTCCAAGGGGAAGAACTGGTCTCCTACCCTTAGACCACCTTTCAAACAAGGAAAACAAGGTTTGTACCAAAAACAAACCAAAAAGGATGCAAGACGAAAGTCTGGGAGGCAAAGCGCGCAGCCGAAAGCCTCGAAAACTAGTCTACGGGCACCAAAAGTGGTCTCCCAGACCACAGTGTCCCTCTAGGCAGAGAAAACAAGGTGTGGTTCAAAAACCACGCCAAACGGAGAACGTTAAGCGATCCCGAGTCAAGGCACGTGGCCGAAGGCTCCGAAAATCGAAAACTGGTCTCCAAACGAGGAAAGTGGTCTATGACCACAAAAAGGTAGTCTACAAACCTCCATCTCCCTCCAGGAAAGAGAAAACAAGGCTTGGTCCACAAACCGAGCCAAAGCACAAAGAGTTTAGAGGCCCGGAGGCAAGACACTTAGCCGAAAACTCCGGAAACTCGAAACGAGCACAACATGCACTATCACCGAGCGCTCAATCGATGACGTCTGAGTCTTAAGGTCGGTAAAAAATGGGGTGTCTACAGCGAGATGGTGGAACACACTGTGGTCTATCCATTGTCTGATATAACCGACAGTCTTTCGGTTTATCTTTATCCAGTCTTCATCCTTCACTTCTTCCGGTTTAACTCCTTTTAGAGCAATAGGGTCACACAGGTCTTCATAATATAAGATGTCTTCCATCCACGGCTTCCAGATTGCATAATTGGAAGGATTTAACTTTATCATCAATCTTGAAGTTGATGTGGATTCCTTCATCGTTTTCTTACTTTTTACAAAAACTTTGATTCAAAAATCTGACTATATGGATCTCTCTGAAATACTCCAAATAGTTGGAAACCACTATTGGCTCGCTAAAATCGGACTTTAAATGGCTCAGATCTAGCCAAAATAAGTTCGATGGTTCAAATCTGTGGATATACCTTAGCCGCGTAGCACCGGATAGCCTTCTGCCTCTGGGTCGGGTCTGGTTGGGTCAACCCGACGGGTTGATTGGTCAGTTGGGGGGATAACGTGGCAGACATGTGGCACTGCCCTGGGTTGACATGGCACTGAGCTGGTGATGACGTGACGATGATGTCACTATTACGAGCAAAGCACTCGCCTTCTTGCTTCAGCCGCGCGTTTGGCGAGTGTCCGCAACTGGTATAACTTGCCGGCACAGGTAACGGCACGTGAAGCGCGTGCCTGTAACTAGGCTTCACTCGCTTTCTTTAGGTGGCGCGTGAGAGCGTGTGGAGCCTCGTCTGGGGCTCTTCTTTGTAGTTCTAGACTCCTCTCATCGAGAGCTTCCTCCTAGAATGCTCAAAAGTGAATTTCGAGCAACTTGATTTCTAGCAGTTTCTAAAAAACACACCCTGTTTTTTTGAAAATTAACCAACGAGGCTCTGATACCACTTGTTAGGATTAAGAACACTTAGAAATCAATCACACATAGAAAAGACACAAGATATTTACGTGATTTGGCAATTGCCTACGTCCACGAAGAAATTTCACTATAGAATTTCTCGGAGGGAGATTACAAAACTCACACTCACTTTCTATAGATTTACACACACTTTCTCTGATTCTCTCTTGCTAAGTTTGGGTCGTGTTTCATCCCTTCCTCATCACGTCAATTTTATACACAAATGAGAGGGAACAAAGTCAAGGAAAATGAGTAATTGGGAGGGCTGCCACCTGCCATCTCCCCTCTTACTTCTTGACTTGGAGCCAACCTCCAACTACTTTTCCATGTGGGTTGGAGCCAATAGAATGCACGTAAAGTGCACAAATGGAACCCCCAACTACATCAACCAAATCTTGAGGAAAAATACATGTTAGAAAATATACATGGTTATTCAAACTTACCAGCCCTAACAATACCAAGGAAAAACATAAAACCCATTGAAGGTTGCTCAGACTGACTAGAAACTTGAGTTCCAAGGATAGGAAGTTGGCCTCTTACATCGCCTCATTTTGCAGTTCAACATTTTGAATAATTGATAATTCAATGTACTTGTCTAACCTGCAATTTTTAATTTAGATTTATCAAGAATTAAAATGGCTAATTCTCAAATTCCTGCATTATTCTTATTTTATTTTATTTTATTTTTTGAATGTTCAAAACTAGAAGAGGCTAAATTGATTTCCACTTGATTGTGTCCAACCCAAGCTAACAAGTGCTTTCCAAAAGTAATTGAATTAGTGGATAGTGTTTTCTGTAGCACCGATGTGTCCTGTGGGCATTTTTTTTTTCTTTTTTTTTTTCTAATATGTTCAACAGTGCTAGGTTTCACTACATTATTGTTATATTTTTTTGGGTTTTGAGGTACTTGATTCTTTTTCTTGTAACTCCCAGAAACATTACCAGTGCTTATTCCATGTGTTTCAGATTTCTGGTAAAGAAGGATGCCCCTGGACTGCAAGCTACTAAAATTGAAAATAAGATTGGCATACGGATGGTCCAAAATGGAGATATTCTCCTTAAGAAAGTTTTTGTTCCTGATGAGGACAAATTACCTGGTATCAATTCTTTCCGGGACACAAACAAGGTATGACAACAAATGGGGTTCTATTAACTGTGTTTTCATGTATCAATTCCTTGGTTATTATATTAATCTCGGTGGTATGATTCTTTGGTCCATTATCATGCCAGCAGTTTATCCTGTGGATAGATTGGCATTGTTGGTTTTGGAGTTTAATTGTTTGTCCTTGTTGATACATGTTGCACTTCAAGTTGTTCCATAGGCTCATAATTTATCAGGCCTCGTTTGGGAACAGGCTAATTTAGTAACTTTTTGGCTATTTAGCTAAAATATGAGCTAAAAAAAACTAGTATGTTTGGGATGACTTTTTGGCTTTTTACGAAAAGATGTGCAAAAAGTAGAGAGAAAAGAGAATCTTTGACTTTTTGGTATGGGCTGTTGGCTTTTTGGCTAATTTAGTAATTTTTTGGCTTTTTGGCTAAAATGGAGGGTTCCCAAATGAGGCCTGAGGTAATTTAGCTTTAGCTTGTTACTGAGTAGCTTTGTTTCATGTTTTACGGTTTTGCCTTTTCCACCTTTGATTATTTTTGTATTATTGTCCTATCAGTCTCCTGACTCCCCTCCCTCTTTCTTGAGAGAGAGAGAGAGAGAATATATTTTATTATATTTTTGGTTTTTAGTTGGGGAGAGGGCTGCTCTCTATTCCCTTATGTCAATGTATGGTTCTTGGTGGCTTATTTACTCATTTACTTACTGCTGTCTGAATACAGGTCCTTGCTTCTGCACGTCTCATGGTTGCTTGGCAACTTATTGGCATTCCAATAGGTGTCTATGATATGTGTCACAGGTATGATATAGCATGGGGGGATCTCACTAATGTTCAACTTTTCGGTTATACCTTAGTGAAAAGGTTGTTGAGCCCTCTTTGTCCCCTCCCCAAAATCAAATTGTGAATTCCAAGTAAAATTAGTGGAGAAAAGCAGCGGAGTGTTGCAAGTGAAATTTCCATATAGGGTGATCGTCTCGGTAATAGTTTGGGGGTAATTATCACCCTTGATTCTGCCGCTGCAACTTTGCATACATATATGCCTTTTTTGAATATAGTTTCAAGCAAAAGAACTCCTACTTTAAGTTTTAAAAAGTGAAATTTGAAGATAGAATTTCGTAGTCAGAAACCTTTTATTTATAATCTGCGTAGAAGTAGAGCTTTGGCCCATTATTTTATATTTTATTTTCATCCTTCAGTTGATGACCATGCGATTTTTATGTAATTGACAGGTACTTGCAAGAGAGGAAACAATTCGGAGTACCATTGGCAGCTTTCCAAATTTCCCAGCAGAGACTAGTTCAAATGTTGGGTAATATTCAAGGAATGATTCTGATAGGTTGGCGCCTTTGTAAGTTGTATGAGAAGGGAACAATGACTGGTGGTCAAGTTAGCTTAGGAAAGGTAAGAAATGAATTTTTATTGCAGGGTAAATTTTTTACTTAAATTTTGCCTACACTTCTAGTCAAATTTCAATTTGGTCCATCCATCAAATTTTATGTTAAATTTTTTTTGTGTGTACACTTCAGGAGATTGACAAGTGTCCTAAAATTGTTAATTTGAACCTTTAACTTGAACATAAGGACCAAATTGAAACAATATTGAAAATATATGGACCAAATTATTCAATTTGAATCAAACTATAGGGGTGAAAAATATAATTTACCTATTTTATGTTGAGGTGATACTCTGCTTGATTTAGCACTGGTGACAAATTTTCTACATTGTTCAGTCTTGGATTAGCTTGAAAGCAAGGGAGACTGTAGCTCTTGGGCGGGAGTTACTTGGTGGCAATGGAATCTTGACGGACTTCCAAGTTGCAAAGGTTTTCAAACATATCTTAATTTCATATCTTTCCCTTTAACCTGAGCTGTGAAGGATTGGATTTTGACTTTTTTAGATTGTGATGTTTAATGCCTTTTTATAGCTAAGATTCCTTGAATGATAAAAAAAAAGATCTTAGACACTTCATGAAGAAAAGAACAGACAAAAAATGAATATGTTCTAAAGTTATGTGTTTATTGATATCCAATCCAAAAGTGAAATAGGATCTGAATTCATACTTGTTTATTAAATCTTATTGGCTTATTACTACCAACAAGAGTATGAAATCAAATAATGTTGCCAAACTTATTGTAGGAGAATGATGCAATGTACACAGAATGTGTTTTTATTTTGAGAATCCTTTGCACATAATTCAAATCATTGGATTGAGAATAGTTTTGTCTAATTTATCTTGTAATGGTCCTTGGATTGAGGGTATTAGTTATTTTATTCTTGACAAGCTGGATAAGAAGAAATTCTCATGCCCGGTTTTATAGTAGAGAATAGAGATGGATTTTAGAAGAAGCCATCAACTATAACCCCAAAAGAACCCTAATTCCCTAAACAATTAATGTAGAGGAAGAATGATGGGACCCTATGAATTCAATAATTTCTTGATTAGAAAAAAAAAATTTAATGGCTAACCTCTTCCCGTTAGTTTTTTTTTTTTTTTAATTGAAGGATTTGCTTCATTGATTCAGAGAGCAATCATGTGGGCTCCTTTTAATGTGGCAGTTCTTCAACAACTGAGTATTCACTGTGATCTATTATTACTTTACATGCTTCACATCCGTACATTGCATAATATTCATCGGTTTCAAAATGATTCTATGGAATGTCATTTCTAGCTTACTTTTGGTAGGCCGGCAATATAGATATTTACAATATGTATTTGCTTTTAATTCGTATTCTGTATTGTTGCCCTCGGCTCCATTCTAATTTGTTGGCTATTTTAACGAACCATTGACCTATAACATTAACATTAACAGTCTCATTCGGATGTTTTATAGGCATTCTGTGACTTGGAGCCGATTTACACAGGCGAAGGCACTTATGACGTCAACACATTGGTTACAGGCAGGGAAATCACCGGGATTTCTAGTTTCAGGGTAGCCGCATTGACCCAACAGAGTCGCTTGTAATGTTGTAGAATACTTTTCTTTTAGCTGATACATAAGTATTTTGAGAAGATGGTTAAAAGTTGGCTTTTTGACTTTTTTTGGGTTTTTGACTTTTTTATGTGAGAGGAGAAGTGGATTAAAAATTGAGAAGTGATTTTTAACCCACTTCCCAAAATGAGCTATAATAAAATGTCTTGCTTCTTGCCAGGGGTGGAACTATATAAATCAAATAAAGAAACAATTGTTTGATTACACCTATCTTTAATTTATTTTATTTTTTTATCAGCAAAAATCAATTGCTAGATTAGTAATTTGGAGAGATTGAACTCCCAACTTCTCTCTTATAAGTATCTAAGTGTTACCTCCATTACCACAAGGCCACATGCATTTGATTACACTTACTTAAAATGCTTATGTTATTTTATTTATTTTTGGATAACTTACGTTCACCTCTTCTAAAATTTGAAAAAAATATAACAAATTTTATCATTTTCGCATAATTATACTATACAGATAGTGTGGGGATATATTTTCTGAGTACCAACACGTGGCCAAGATGACACTGATGTGTCAGCCGAGGTGCCACGTGTCTTGGTCATGACGCCGAGGTTATCTCGACTAGGCCGATGTTATCTTCGAAGATATCGGAATCCGGGATAAATGGATAAGGGACAAGAGTCCTAGAATGAGGAAGGGACATAGCCTGGATAAGGATAAAGCTCTTAAGGGAGTTTATCTTTATCTACTAAAGAGTCCAGGATAAGCACTGAGCTAAAGTCCATTGAAGCTAGGCTTCTGTTGGGACAAGGATTAGATTAATTATAAAAGAGAGGCACCCCCATGGGTCTAAGGTACGCAATTTATATTCTGAACAGTGAGTTTAGCACTATTGATTATCTTTGAGAGATATACTGACTTGATCGTCGGAGTGCCCCCGGGTGGACGAACCACCGCCGGAATCTTCTCTTTTTGTTGCAAGTCAACTAGGTGCCATCTATTCTACCAGTGCTCTCCAGCTGAATACTGAGGTGGCAGTGTGATCAGAAATTCACTCACACAATTTGGCGCCATCTGTGGGAAAGAAAGGAGGATAGATGGCCAGCGACGGACAGAAGGAAAGGGTTGGGGGCGATATCCCTGCTGGGAATGGTAAACACGTTGACCCAAACGTGGAGGAGGATGGTTGCAACGAGGAGACTCAGAACCACAATCACAGCAAAAAAGACGACTACCAGGGTGGCGACGCACCAAAGAAACCAGATCGAAGTGGGTACTACAACGAGAATGACCTCCAAGTATGGAAGGATAGATGCCTATGAAGGGACGAAGAGGTGAAAGATATGGCGAACAAATTGGCAGACCTGCAATCGGTCGTCAATTTTATGATGCAAAATAACGTCATGCAGCCACCATTCCCACTGCAGGACACGTCGATTCCAGCAGCCAATGCCTAGAAGGGAGGGTAGAAAATAATCCCTATAGTACCCTAGCACAACAGGAGCGAAAAACACTCTCACCGTCTTTTAAGGGAGGTCGGGCGAGGAGAGTCGAGGAGGGAAGAGTCACGAAGGACACGTTGCACTAAAGAAGCAGATCCCAGAGAACATAGGCATGTTTAGAGGCGGGAGTTGTGCTTCGACACAATTCATGAAGAAAGGTCAAAAAGGGCTCATAACGAAACTGAGAGCAGTGCACCGAAAAGACTGAAGTCAGGAGATAGCCAAGCTCCTGGGCGGACCAAAGAAGACTTGAGAGATTACCTCAAGAGGAAGCAACAAAACGCCGATGTCGAGGTAACTTCCCCTGTTAAGCCGAGAACACCATTCTCAGTGGAGTTGGACAAATTTGAGGCTCCGAAGAGATTCAGTATGCCGAGATTCCAAATATACGATGGTAAGTCAGACCCCAACTTTCACGTTGGATTATACCTGAACTCAATGGCACTGTATAGTGGGAACGAGCCGTTGCTCTACAAGGTGTTCCCCTCATCCTTCGGGGAGATTGCATCAGATTGGTTTCACAAACTGCCAAAGGGAAGTGTGAAGACCTAGGAAGGCCTGGCTGAGATGTTCGTGGCTAGGTTCGTGACAAACAAGCTACAGCCATTAAGGGTGGACGCATTGATGGCTCTAAGAATCAGTAAGGATGAAGGCCTTAGGGCCTACGCAAAAAGGTACTATGAGGTGTTCAACCGAATACCCGAGTGCAACCAAGAAGTGGCGGTCGTGTCTTTCAAGAATGGCCTAAAGGACGATTGTCCACTACGAAAGTCTTTGGCAAAAACATTGCCAAAAAGCATAGAAGAGCTCATGGCCAGAATTGAGAAGTATGCTAGAGCTAAGGAAGACATGTTGGGAACTAAGGAGACAAAGCAGGAGAAGGGAAATGGCTCGCCGAAGCGAAGCCGAGGTAACAATGGATCCAACAAGCAAGAAGTAGGACTGAGGGCTACACAGGCAGTCACAACTGTGTTCCGAATTCCAATCCACAAAGTCCTGGAAAAAATCCGTACCCAACCCTATTTCAGAGCACCAGCAAGGGTGCCAGGAGAGTTTATGGGAAGAAGCCTTGGTAAGCATTGTGCTTACCATAACGAAGAGGGGCATATGACTCAGGGTTGTAGAGCCCTGAAAGCACACTTCGAAGACCTGGTAAGGCAAGGCCATCTGAGGGACCTTGTAGATGAGGCCAGGATAAGGGAAGAGCAGGCAAGACTGCCTCAAGCGCCAGCAGCTCCGCCTCCCCCAGCATAGCAACCTCAGGCAGGAGGACCTCGGGTAATTAATGTAATTCACTCGAAGGTTAACGAAAACGAAATTCGGGGGGAGACCCAGAAGGTAAAGCACCTACAGCATGTCTACCAAGTCGGGGAGAAGAGACATCGGGCAGAGGAGTGCCAGGGACCAGTAGTGTCCTTTACTGAAGCCGACCTTGAGATGGTGCAGCACCCGCACAACGATGCCTTGGTAGTATCCCTCCAGGTTGGGGAGTGCCAAGTGAAGCGCATCTTAATTGACCAAGGCAGCTCTTGTGACATCATGTACGTCAGATGTTACAAGGAGCTTGGCCTTCACCCAGATGATATGGAGCAATCCAACGGCCCAATGGTCGGGTTCAATGGAATGCCGACGTGGCCACTGGAAACAATGAACTTAGAGGTGCAGGCAGGCACCAGGAAGATCAAGACAGAGTTCACTGTAATCGACACACCCTCCCCTTACAATATTATCTTGGAAAGGCCATGGTTGCATGCAATGGGGGCTGTTCCCTCAACATTACATCAACTATTGCGGTTCCCAACAGAGTATGGGATAGAGGAGGTTAAAGGAGATCAGCTGCAGGCAAAGAATTGTTCTATGGTAGCAATGAAATCCACCTGCAGCATACGAGAGCCAGAGAAGGCAGAGATCGAAGACGAGGACGTGGAAGTCCTAGAGGATGTCGGCAAGGAGCCAGCCGAGAAGAGTGAAGAAGCACTGAATAAAATCCTAGTCCAGGAGGGGGATGAAGAACGCTTCTTTCTTCTCGGCTCGGGTTTAGCCGAAGAAGAGGAAAAAGAGTTGGAAGCTTTCTTGAGAGTAAATATTAAGGTGTTTGCTTGGACGCCTTATGAAATGCCTGGCATTGACCCCGAGGTCACTTGCCATAAACTGAACGTTGACAGGTCAGCCAAACCTGTAATCCAACGAGCAAGAAGACCGACGTTGATGCACATCGAAGCAGTGGAAGAGGAAGTAGACAGACTTCTGGAGGCCAAGGCCATTCGAGAGGTAAATTACCCAACATGGCTATCAAATACAGTGGTGGTGAAGAAAAAGAATGGTAAATAGAGGGTCTGCGTGGACTTTACCTATGATGCCCCAAAATTTGGGGACATCATAATAAGGTTTAAAACTTAAAATCAATTTTCTTAATTAAGAATCCTCATCAATGTTGCCACCAAATTTACCATCATCCATTAATTAACAACACCTAAACTAAAAGTTCTTAAATTACAACTCCAGTCAAACTTAAAACTGTCTTAGTACACAAATAAAAAAAAAAAAAACTAGAAAAAAACTAGAAAACTCAGAAAATTGGTTCATAGAACTTTGGCACGCTTCAAGCTAATCAGGGCTGAATGTTGCCTTCCAACACCTCGGTGTTTCCTTCGGTTTCTTCGGTACCTGGCATGAAACGCCAAGGCAACGAGGATGCCAATGAGCGACGAGCTCAATAAGATATTACAACCCGAAATACCCACCCCGATAATAATACCCACAATGAATAATGCGTAGTAACAGAATAACAGGTAGCATTTAATAAGCATAATAGGAATGCCATCAGTTGACATAATAAGAATAGATAATAAATAAATAAAAATTGACAAACAGAAGCAGTATTTCATCATAAGGAAAATGTCCACTTTTCTTTTTAAATTTTCATAGATTTAGTTTATCAGATAAGTTTAAGTAACTCCCTGCGGAGCACTATTTCCACTCAACCGCTAAGCAATGGCCACGGACAATTCTGACTCCCCCTTGGTCAAATATTCAAATGTTACCTACAGTAACTACCAATGATGTCCACGCACCAGGGTTACATACCCAAGTCATGACATCACGGTCTGCCCCAAGGGAACGGTCTATGTTGTGACACCCGCACCACCAACCTTATATCGCATACACCGATAAGAGCCGAAATACCTTCCCGTGCCATGTTAGGGTTCGCAACTCACTTGCGCAAGATTTTAAACCGGGCTCGCCCCATCACTTTTACATTTTAATGTATCATTGGTTAAATTTCGTGTTTCTTTATTTGTTGAGATATTCACAATAATTCAAAATTTAATTACCAATAATGTTATACCAACTCATTAAAATCCCAACATAAAATATTACGCATGTCACACAATAATAAACAATTGTACAAAATTTAAATAAACAATTTGTTTAAATCATGGTATGGAATAATAATTTAGATACCAAAAAAAAAAAAAAAAGAAATAAATCATAATTACACATATGCATGGACTTTTAATCTATAAGATTAAACTAGCACAATATTAAATAAACCACAATACACCCATACATGGATTACTAATTTACAATATTTGATGAATTAGACCAACACAATAACTGATTTTTTTATCCAAATAAATAATTGAAGTGATGATCTTAAATCTGTTTAGAAATTTTCAGGTTATACCTTAGGTAATAAAAATTATAAATAAATTATTTATACAGTTCTAAAATTCGTGAAAATGTACAGAATATTCAATAAATATGTTTAGGTCATTTTTTAGAAATAATTTCCCAAAAATAAGTTATAAATAAACAATTGAAGAGATAGTTTTTTATTTCTCCTTAATCTGTCAAAATTTTCAGAATGTATATCTTGCAAATACAATTATAAATAAATTACTTATACAACTCTAAAATTCATATAAATCTATAGAATACTCAATAAATATGTTATTGTCATTTTTCAGAAAGCATTTTCCAAAAATAAATTATAAATAATTCTTAAAAATTCCAAGAGTGTTTATGACACAGATTTATCACATTTTCTTAAATTAATTCCATACTTAAATTTATAAATAAATTCCATGATCTAAAAATTTATTATGAAACTAGACTTCTCAAATTTCATTTTTTGCTTATAAATTATCAGGTTTGGTTTAATATAAATTTTTTAATGATTTTTGAAACACATAATAAAATCTGTCTATAGCTCCAGATTTGGTTAAAAATCTGTATAAATTCGTACAAAACTCAATAATTGTTGAAATTTTTTTTGGATGAACTAGACATCATTATCAACAATTTTGTAGAAGAAATCATCTTCAAAGTTTGAGTATAAAATTGTCTAAAAATTCGTACAACTTTCTGGCAGATTTAAAGGGCCAAATAACATCTTCAATAATCTTTTTAATTGCATAAACTACACATGCAAGTCCAAATTCCATAATATTATCATGATTTTCAGACTACCAATATTTGATATACCATCATAAATTTTCATACAATTATGAATAAAATTCTATCTACAAGTTTAGACATTTTATCATATGTATATAATCTAAAAATTTCAAATATAAAAAAAAAATGAGAGGGTTGAGAGGGTTTTCTTACTATGTTAGGTTGCTAACGACTTATCGTCTGAATTTGATTTATGATTCTGATTGTAAGATATGACCGTCCTGGCTCCATGATCGTCTTGCTAAAATTTCACATCAATCGGACGTGATCTCACCGTTGATCTTCCATTGAATTCTCTTAGAACTTTTAGTTGTCGATCATCATCTTAGACTCAGAATTTGCAAGATCTAACCCCAAAAATAGATTCTACATGTCGAAAAACCTAAGGGTGGTCATCCCCAAAGTCATAGGACCACTCGATTAACCTAAATGTACTAGGATGCACCGTAGCACCATGAGCCGAGAAACGCTGGATAAAATTCAATTCATCTTCTCCAAACAACAGTAGCACGCACGAACAGAAGACCCAGAATTTTAGTTTCAATGTCACTAGTTCAAATGCTTGTATCTTCTTCATCGTAACTCCGTTTTATCTTATTTTTCTGTTATTGGATTCACCTTACGGCCTAGTTTTTGGTTCACCACTCACACGCCTCGTTCCGTCTCTTTTTGCATGCCATCGGATCTCCGAAATTTGACGAAAAATAAGATTATTTTCCTACCATCTCGGACATTTTTTCAAACCATTTTTCGGACCCCATAACTTTCTTAATTCTTAACGGTTTTACTTCATTCTTTCGCCAATCTCTTCAACTTACTTCGTACTTCATCTTACATAGCCTATTTTTCTCACTTCTTCCCGGAATGGATGGTTTTGGCATGCTGAAAGTAAGCCGAAAACTAACTTTTGAACTTCAAAATAAACTTCTCTAACTTTGTTTCTTTCTCCTCCATCTTCCTTCTTCTTCTCTTTCTTCACCTTCAACACTTGGTGAATGGTGGTTCTAGATGATAATGGAAATAGGTGATGGTGGTGGTCCGACGGTGCGCCAATGGTGGTGAAGTTCACAGGTTGGTGGTTCGGATGGTGATAGCATGGGTTGAGGCCATGGCTATGGAGGTCAGGGGAAGGAGGAAAAACATAGATAAGGAAGGAGAAAGAGAGTTTTGAGAATGAGAGGTGGAGGGAGAGGGAGAGATGAAACGGATGGAGAGAGAGCTATGAAATTGGAAGAGAAGCAAGATGAGGAAGAGTAAAAGAAGATAAAAGAAAATGAAAAGAAATTTTAAAAAAAGAAGTTGAACACCTGGTGGTATGGCATCGGCATGCCCACCACATTTTGATACATAAGATTGAAGGTGGAAAGTGAGAAAACCTGGGAAGCAAACCCATGGTTTTTTTTTTTTTTTAGTATAGAAAATATTAGATTCCAGTGTAATTTGATTACAAAAAAATATAGAGAAAAATATAATAAAAATATCATAAGGTTTAGAAATTAATATTGAGTAATAATATAAAGAAAAAAAATTTTATTTTATTTTATTTTATTTTGAATAAATGTTCAGTATAAAAATATACAGACTATTAAATTCAAAATATTATGAATAATTATTTAAGAAAATTAAAAAAATATATATTATTTTTATTATATAAAAAAAATATGGGGTTTCACATTACCAGCCTGAACAAGGCCTGTCTCAAAGACAGTTTTCCTCTACCCAAGATTGACCAACTGGTAGACGCCACTTCAGGACATAAAAGGATGAGCTTCCTGGATGCCTACAGGGGGTACCATCAGATAGCCATGTACCCCCCAGATGAAGAGAAGACTACGTTTATCACCCCAAAAGGGCTGTATTGCTACAGAGTGATGCCTTTTGGGTTGAAAAACGCAGGAGCAACTTACTAAAGATTGATAACCAAGATATTCAAACACCTGATTGGCGGAACGGTGGAAGTTTACATCGATGACATGGTCGTGAAGACCAAGGAACCGGAGGGTCATCTGGCCAACCTAAAAGCAATCTTTGAAATCCTTAAAACATATCGGCTCCGACTCAATGCATCGAAGTGGGCATTTGGAGTTGGATCTGGTAAGTTCTTGGGATACCTGGTGATCAGAAGGGGCATTGAGGCCAGCCCAGATCAGATCAAGGCCATCCTAGAGTTGAAGAGCCCGACGTCGGCCAAACAAGTGCAAATGCTGACTGGAAGGGCCGCAGTCCTGAATAGGCTCATAAGCAGAAGTTCAGACAAGTGCAAACCTTTCTTCAACTTAGTAAAGAAAGCCACAGACTTCTTATGAATCGAGGAGTGCGAAGCCACCTTGGCCGACTTGAAGAAGTATCTGACCACAGCTCCAGTCTTTTCAAATCCAGAACCTGGAGAAGAGTTGTTCCTATATTGGGCAGTTTCAGAACATGCGGTAAGTGCAGTGGTAATCCGAGAAGAAAAAGGGGAACAAAGGGCTGTTTACTATGTAAGCAAAACCCTGGCTGATGCAGAAACTAGGTATTTACCCCTAGAGAAGTTGGCGTTGGCTTTAGTAATGGCTTCAAAGAAGCTGAACCATTACTTCCAAGCCTATAAAATTGTGGTGCTCACTGAACATCCATTGAAGCCCCTGTTGCAGCAGGGAGACCTGACAGGAAGAATAGCCAGATGGGCAGTGGCCTTGGGCCAGTATGACCTGGAGTTCAGACTCAGAACAACAATCAAAGGCCAAGTTTTCGCCGACTTTGTGGCCGAGTTCACACCAGAATCCATCGTACATCGGGCTCCACTGAGCCAAGGTGAACGATGTCAAAGTAAGCAAGGAGAAGCCCAGCCGGGGGCAACGGAACAAAGGAAGAAGGAAAAACTTAGACCCTGTAGTATTTACATCGGCGACTCCTTTCGACTATTTGTCGATGGCAGTTCAAACTGACAAGGAGCGGGGGCAGTGTCACGACCCAAACCCGGCCCTATGGGTTTAGCACCGTAACTGGCCAGTAATCCGTGATTACCAAAGGCCTGCTTAACAATCATACAATATAACAGAGTTCAGGGCCTGGCGGAAGCCAAAACAATAAATGAATAGTGTCCAATGAGCTGTGACAATCTGTATGCCAAAAAGTTTTTCATTCACATGCACATAAAACAGTACAGTACAATACGGCATACATTTATATACATATCCATAACAGTCGGTGAAAACAGGGACTTAACCCCTAGGACAGTACAGTAAACAGTCTATACAATAGTCCCACAACAGTACAAAACAGTGAGACAGTCAGGGGAAATACAAAAGACCCCAAAGCCATAGCATGGCAACACGGAACCTCGCATGAGGCACATAGGCTGGCTTGACAAAACTGGGGACCAATCCCACGTTCCTAGCTCCGGTCAGGCTGCTGAGAACCTACATATATATATAAACAGTGAGCTAAAGCCCAATGAATAACATAATGTGTAAAGGGGGTTATGAATGAATGTCCTTACAATAATGAAATCAATTCATTTAACAGTATTTCGATCTTTCAGTCAATCAATAGTTCAATCAATCAGTCTTTCAATCAATCAGTCATATGTGGTACATCCATTAGCCTATAAACAATAGGTCCAAAAGGACCGGGCCTTGACAGACCCAACAATAGTGATGGCCATCAATCAATAACAATATGGTTCCACGAGGAAACCGACAGAGCTCTGTATCAGTCAATAACAATGGGTGCTAAGGATGCCATTATACAATTCGAAATACAGGACATACATTCATTCAATAAACAATATCAGTTCAATAAACATTTCAGTTCAGTATTCAAAAGATAATCATTTTGAACATATCTTTACACAATCTGTTACTTACAGAGATTGGGCTATTAGCAGCTAGAGCGTGTCCCCGAGAGCCAACCCTAAACAATTAAACAATTGAACACACACTAAGTTTAACAGTTGGGGAAGTACAATGATTAACTTCCTAATATGCCTCGGTGTGTTCTATGTCTAAATCCTCATTAAGATGTCTTAAACTAGGCCTAAGAATGCCTAGGATGAGATGAGGATGCAAAATTACACTTGGAAGGCATTTTTCAAAACTTGCTGGAAATAGGCACCTCGCTCGAGCGAGCCTTCCTTCGCTCGAGCGAGCTTCAAAAATCAAAGGCTTCGCTCGAGCGAGACTACCTTCGCTCGAGCGATCTGTGCTCAGAAAAAGTACTGGATGCTCATTTTTTTCGCGCGATGCCACGCTCGATGCTCGCTCGAGCGAGCTTGCAAAACCAAAGGGCTCGCTCGAGCGAGGAATCCTTCGCTCGAGCGAGGAAGCAAAATCTGGGATTTCCAGATTTGTCTCCCAAGTTCGAACCAAGTATTCAAACACTCAAATCTCATCCTCTTGGCCCCAAATTCTGGAAAAACACTTTCAACTCAATGTATTACAAGTTTCAAAAGTTATTTTGTACATGCAAGGGCCAAGGGTTGATCAATTGAAGCCAATTTCAAACCATTTTCAAGAATATTTTCAAAATGTGAGATGCATGATCTTTAAACCAACATCAAGCTTTAAATCTTGTTCAATTGAGCTCAAAAGCTGGAAAACAAACTGAAAACATGGTCTTGATATGAATGTAAGCTTGCATGCACCAATGGACCATGGATTCAACCTCAAGAATCAACAAATTCAACATGCATGCAACATTTATGCTCTCTTTCAACCCCTATGCACTATTTCATGGCTTGATGCTACAATGGAGCCTAGAACATGCAAAATGCAGCTCAAAACAACAAGAAGAACATGGATTTTCTTACCTAGAGTTTTGATTTCAAGTCTAGCAAGCTCAATTTAGGCACATACACTTCAATCTTCAAGTCTTCTAGTCAAGCCCTCAAGAACACTCAATTTCTCTCTTAACTCTCCTCTCTCACTTCTCTCTTGTTCAATTTTCGGTGGTGAGGCAACAAGGAGGCTGAGGAAATGTTGTCTTGGTTAAGTGTATAGGCTCAATAATAGGATTAAACAATAGTCCACTCTAATGGCAATTTGGTAAATAAGCTAAACTAGGCAATTAACTTATTTTAATCTAGTTTAATCATTCCTAATCAATTTTCAGAGTAATACACCATTAAATCACAAATATTCTAAGAGTCACAAAACACTAAACGGTTTCTAAATCGGCCGCCGATAAGGCCTTCAATTAGCAATTTAAACATATAAATTGCAAACAGTTAATCAAATAATGCAATATGCAATTCGATAGTCAAACTTAGCCAATTTCAATTTCGATTTCAATCGGTCTATTCAATACTTCAATTAATTCAATGATCAATCGTTATCAATTCAATTTAGCAATAATCAGTATATAATTCGGTAATCGGTAACGAGGGTCGTTACAGTCTCCCCTCCTTATAATGAGTTTAGTCCTCTAAACTCGAGTTACCTTCATTCTGAAAGAAAGCAGGATTCAATGGGAACAAATCAGGATATCTCCTCATCATATCATCTTCCCTTTCCCAAGTGGCATACACACCACCATGATTTTGCCAATCAACTTTCACTAACGGAATCTCTTTGTTCCTCAGTTTCTTGATCCGTCTGTTTACAATATGTATAGGCCGTTCCTCATAAGTGTAGTCATCACTCAACACTACGCGAGTAGGCTCAATCACATGAAACGGATCTCGAAGATAGTCTCTCAACATCGAAATGTGGAAGACATTGTGCATATGCTCCATTTCAGGAGGAAGTGCAACTTGATACGCCACCGGATTGATTTTCTCAATAATCTCATACGGTCCGACATATCTCGGCGCTAACTTGCCTTTGACTCCAAAACGAGTCTGGCCTTTCATTGGTGTCACTTTCACAAATACGTGATCACCCACTTCATACTCTCTATCCCGTCTTCTGATATCCGCATAACTTTTCTGTCTACTTTGTGCAGTTTTCAGTCTCTGCTGTATCAGTTTCACTTTCTCAGTCGTCTCATACACAATCTCGGGCCCAAGCAACGGCCCATCTCCAACTTCTGCCCAGCAAATTGGAGATCTACACTTTCTGCCATACAATGCCTCGAAAGGCGCCATTCCAATACTCGAATGGTAGCTGTTGTTGTAGGCGAATTCAGCTAATGGCAAATGACTTTCCCAGTTTCCCTGAAAATCAAGGACACACATTCTCAATAGATCCTCCAAAGTCTGAATGGTCCTTTCTGACTGTCCATCCGTCTGAGGATGATAGGCACTACTCAGCCTCAATTCAGTACCCAATGCAGTTTGTAGGCTCTGCCAAAACCTCGATGTAAACTTTGAATCCCTGTCAGAAACAATAGATACAGGCACTCCATGCAATCTCACAATTTCATCAATATAGATAACAGCTAATTTGTCTGCATTATAAACTGTCTTGACAGGTAGGAAGTGTGCAGATTTAGTCAGTCTATCAACAATAACCCAAATAGAGTCCATACCTTTCCTGGAGCGAGGTAATCCAACAATGAAATCCATCGTGATATGCTCCCATTTCCACTCTGGTATGGATAAGGGTTGCAGTAATCCAGCAGGTCGTTGATGTTCAACTTTGACTTGTTGGCAATGAAGACACTTTGATACAAAATCGGCAATCTCTTTCTTCATTCCCGGCCACCAGAAATTCTGTTTCAGATCTTGGTACATTTTCGTATTTCCCGGGTGGATAGACAATTTGGAATTGTGGCCTTCTTGCAGAATTCTTCTTTTCAATTCACTGTCATTCGGTACACACAGTCTATCTTGAAATTTCAATACATTGTTCTCAAATTTGTAACCCGGTCTCGGCTTAGACTCCCTTTCTTCGATGATCTTTTTCAAAAGGTCATCCAGTTGCTGTTTCTCTTTAACTTCCTCAATCAAGGCTGGTTGAGCAGTAATGGCAGCTATTGTTCCACTTTGTTCTCTCAGAACAACTTCAATTTCAGATTTTTCAAGATCATACAGCAATTCTTTCTGCCCGGTGAGCAAACAAGCTAAGTTGGCAATTGACTTTCGGCTCAATGCATCGGCAACAGTGTTGGCTTTTCCCGGATGATACAAAATCTGTAAATCATAATCTTTAATCAATTCCAGCCATCTCCGCTGTCTCATATTCAGCTCTTTCTGAGTGAAGAAATATTTCAAACTCTTGTGGTCGGTATACACTTCACATGTTGCCCCATACAAATAGTGACGCCAAATTTTTAAGGCAAATACCACTGCAGCAAGCTCCAAATCATGTGTTGGGTAGTTCTTTTCGTGCGGTCTCAACTGTCGGGAAGCATAAGCAATAACTCTCCCATTCTGCATTAAAACACACCCCAAACCTTTATGAGAAGCATCACTAAATACAGTATACCCATCCGTACCTGAAGGTAAGGTCAGAATCGGTGCAGTCACAAGTCGGGTTTTCAATTCTTGAAATGCCGATTCTCTTTGGTCAGTCCAGTCAAATGATGTCCCCTTCTGAGTCAATTGAGTCAATGGTAAGGCAATTTTGGAGAAGTCTTTAACAAATCTTCTGTAATATCCAGCCAAACCCAAAAAGCTTCGGACTTCAGTCACATTTGTTGGTTTAGGCCAGTTCACTACAGCTTCAATCTTCTGCGGATCAACAGAAATTCCATCTTTGCTAACAACATGTCCCAAAAACATAACATGGTCAAGCCAAAACTCACATTTAGACAGTTTAGCATACAGTTTCTGTTCTCTTAAGGTCTGTAAGGCAAGTCTCAAATGCTGTTCATGTTCTTCTACAGTTCTAGAATATATCAATATGTCATCAATGAACACCACAATAAAATCATCAAGGTATGGTTTGAAAATTCTGTTCATAAGGTCCATAAATGCAGCTGGGGCATTCGTGACTCCAAATGGCATAACTAAAAATTCATAATGTCCATACCTCGTTCTAAAAGCAGTTTTAGCAATATCTTCCGGTTTTACCTTCAGTTGATGATACCCCGATCTGAGATCAATTTTGGAAAACACTTGTGCACCCTGTAACTGATCAAATAAGTCATCAATACGCGGTAAGGGATACTTATTCTTTACAGTTACCTTGTTCAATTCACGGTAATCAATGCACAGTCTCAGTGAGCCATCTTTCTTCTTCACAAACAAAACAGGTGCACCCCACGGTGAAGTACTGGGCCTGATAAACTTCTTGTCTAGCAGTTCCTGCAATTGTACTTTCAATTCCTTCAGTTCAGTTGGAGCCATTCTATAGGGAGCTTTGGACACTGGCTGTGTTCCCGGAATCACATCAACTGTAAATTCAATCTCCCTGTCAATCAAATCCCCTGGCAGATCATCTGGAAACACATCTGGGAATTCTCTGACTATAGGAATGCAATTCACATCAGTGTTAACACTGTCAGTAGACACAGTCAATATAGAACAGAAATACCCTTTACACCCCTTTCTAATCAGTTTCATGGCTTTCACAGATGAAATCAAGTACGGGGGAGGTACTACTCCAGCTCCACTAAATACAAATTCAGGCAAACCAGGTGGACGGAAAATAACTTGCTTAGTCACACAGTCAATACTAGCATGATATTTTTGTAACCAGTCCATCCCCAATATCACATCAAAATGATCAATATTCAGTGGCAGTAAATCAATAAACAGATGCATATCCCCAACAATAATTTCACAAGCAGGATACATATAAGCACATGTCATGGATCCCCCAATAGGTGATGATACAGCTAGCAGATAATTCATGGGTTCTAAGGGTCTATTTAATTTCCTCGAAAAAGCATATGACACATAAGAATGTGTAGACCCCGAATCAATCAACACACATGCATTTTGAGCACAAATAGAAAGAATACCTGACACGACGGTCTCGGTATTTTGAACATCTCCCGGCACTAGGGCAAACACTCGGCCCTGCCTCATAGGCTCTTTCCCGGTAGCTTTGGGGTTCGGTTTTGGTGTTGCAGTTGATGCTGCTGCGCTTGGTGCAACTTTACTACTTGCTTGCGGGTTAGAGGGGCAGTCTTTGATCCTGTGGCCCACCTTGCCACACTTGAAACAAGCTCCAGAAAGCTGATAGCAAACCCCTTTATGTTTGTTGCCACACACAGAGCAAGGTGGAGTGAACCCACTCCCTTGGCTGGGGCTAGACATTGACCCCGTATTCTGTTTCTTATTCGATGAGCTATGCTTGCCTTTCTTAAACTTGAACCCTTGCCTTTTGCCTTGCCACTCCGTTGTTGGTGTTTCAGACTGTTTCACAGCTGCAATATTCGATTCGGCCATTAACGCCCGATCAAGAACACCCACAAATGTTGGCATTTTCAAAACATTGATTCGGTCCAGTATAGCAACATTAAGGCCACCTTCAAACCTCCTGGCCTTCTTATAGTCGGTATCTACCATGTGTGGTGCATACCTGGCAAGTTCAGTGAATTTCTTTTCATATTCGGCAACAGACATTTTGCCCTGTTTCAATTGCTCAAACTCAGTCACCTTTCTGTCTCTGATGCACTGGGGAAAGTACTTTTTGAAGAAGGACTCTTTGAACTGAGCCCAAGTCATGATAGCATTTGCATCCCGAGTCAACATCCACCACCTTCTTGCTTCTTCCTGTAAGGTGAAGGTTGCTAACAATACCTTGTTGGCCTCGGAACACGGAAATACTTCAAACAACTTTTCTGTTTCAAGAACCCACGCTTCAGCCTGTAGCGGTTCTAAGCCTCCCTGAAAGGACGGCGGTTTCAGTTTGCTGAACTTATGAGTCAATGCAATAATATCCTCCTCATTAGCATTCACATTCTGTACATTCTGTTCCGGTTGCACCGGGGGAGGAGGAGGAGGTGGGGGCTGTGGATTCTGTTGTTGTTGATCTAGCCTTTCAATTATCAGTCCCATCATTAGTTCAAGTCTGGCCATTCTGGCCTCAGTTGATGAAGACCCAGGTTCATTTGCAGTTGTGTTATCCATTTCACTATAAACAGTTATGACAGTTATAGCAATTATAACATAAGCAGTTATACACTTAATCAGTTTAACCTTTTTAGCATGAAATCAATCAATCATAAGCACACATTTTTCATGTTAATGCAATGTCCTAATCACTTTTCTAGGACACTCTATAGCTCATTTGAACACGTGTGTGCGGTATAACTCGTGGTTAAGTATCGCTCTGATACCACTCTGTCACGACCCAAACCCGGCCCTATGGGTTTAGCACCGTAACTGGCCAGTAATCCGTGATTACCAAAGGCCTGCTTAACAATCATACAATATAACAGAGTTCAGGGCCTGGCGGAAGCCAAAACAATAAATGAATAGTGTCCAATGAGCTGTGACAATCTGTATGCCAAAAAGTTTTTCATTCACATGCACATAAAACAGTACAGTACAATACGGCATACATTTATATACATATCCATAACAGTCGGTGAAAACAGGGACTTAACCCCTAGGACAGTACAGTAAACAGTCTATACAATAGTCCCACAACAGTACAAAACAGTGAGACAGTCAGGGGAAATACAAAAGACCCCAAAGCCATAGCATGGCAACACGGAACCTCGCATGAGGCACATAGGCTGGCTTGACAAAACTGGGGACCAATCCCACGCTCCTAGCTCCGGTCAGGCTGCTGAGAACCTACATATATATATATAAACAGTGAGCTAAAGCCCAATGAATAACATAATGTGTAAAGGGGTTATGAATGAATGTCCTTACAATAATGAAATCAATTCATTTAACAGTATTTCGATCTTTCAGTCAATCAATAGTTCAATCAATCAGTCTTTCAATCAATCAGTCATATGTGGTACATCCATTAGCCTATAAACAATAGGTCCAAAAGGACCGGGCCTTGACAGACCCAACAATAGTGATGGCCATCAATCAATAACAATATGGTTCCACGAGGAAACCGACAGAGCTCTGTATCAGTCAATAACAATGGGTGCTAAGGATGCCACAATACAATTCGAAATACAGGACATACATTCATTCAATAAACAATATCAGTTCAATAAACATTTCAGTTCAGTATTCAAAAGATAATCATTTTGAACATATCTTTACACAATCTGTTACTCACAGAGATTGGGCTATTAGCAGCTAGAGCGTGTCCCCGAGAGCCAACCCTAAACAATTAAACAATTGAACACACACTAAGTTTAACAGTTGGGGAAGTACAATGATTAACTTCCTAATATGCCTCGGTGTGTTCTATGTCTAAATCCTCATTAAGATGTCTTAAACTAGGCCTAAGAATGCCTAGGATGAGATGAGGATGCAAAATTACACTTGGAAGGCATTTTTCAAAACTTGCTGGAAATAGGCACCTCGCTCGAGCGAGCCTTCCTTCGCTCGAGCGAGCTTCAAAAATCAAAGGCTTCGCTCGAGCGAGACTACCTTCGCTCGAGCGATCTGTGCTCAGAAAAAGTACTGGATGCTCATTTTTTTCGCGCGATGCCACGCTCGATGCTCGCTCGAGCGAGCTTGCAAAACCAAAGGGCTCGCTCGAGCGAGGAATCCTTCGCTCGAGCGAGGAAGCAAAATCTGGGATTTCCAGATTTGTCTCCCAAGTTCGAACCAAGTATTCAAACACTCAAATCTCATCCTCTTGGCCCCAAATTCTGGAAAAACACTTTCAACTCAATGTATTACAAGTTTCAAAAGTTATTTTGTACATGCAAGGGCCAAGGGTTGATCAATTGAAGCCAATTTCAAACCATTTTCAAGAATATTTTCAAAATGTGAGATGCATGATCTTTAAACCAACATCAAGCTTTAAATCTTGTTCAATTGAGCTCAAAAGCTGGAAAACAAACTGAAAACATGGTCTTGATATGAATGTAAGCTTGCATGCACCAATGGACCATGGATTCAACCTCAAGAATCAACAAATTCAACATGCATGCAACATTTATGCTCTCTTTCAACCCCTATGCACTATTTCATGGCTTGATGCTACAATGGAGCCTAGAACATGCAAAATGCAGCTCAAAACAACAAGAAGAACATGGATTTTCTTACCTAGAGTTTTGATTTCAAGTCTAGCAAGCTCAATTTAGGCACATACACTTCAATCTTCAAGTCTTCTAGTCAAGCCCTCAAGAACACTCAATTTCTCTCTTAACTCTCCTCTCTCACTTCTCTCTTGTTCAATTTTCGGTGGTGAGGCAACAAGGAGGCTGAGGAAATGTTGTCTTGGTTAAGTGTATAGGCTCAATAATAGGATTAAACAATAGTCCACTCTAATGGCAATTTGGTAAATAAGCTAAACTAGGCAATTAACTTATTTTAATCTAGTTTAATCATTCCTAATCAATTTTCAGAGTAATACACCATTAAATCACAAATATTCTAAGAGTCACAAAACACTAAACGGTTTCTAAATCGGCCGCCGATAAGGCCTTCAATTAGCAATTTAAACATATAAATTGCAAACAGTTAATCAAACAATGCAATATGCAATTCGATAGTCAAACTTAGCCAATTTCAATTTCGATTTCAATCGGTCTATTCAATACTTCAATTAATTCAATGATCAATCGTTATCAATTCAATTTAGCAATAATCAGTATATAATTCGGTAATCGGTAACGAGGGTCGTTACAGGCAGGAGTAGTACTGGTATCTCCAGATGGACAGATATTGGAACAGTCCATTCGTTTGGGGTTCAAGGCCTCAAACAATGAAGCAGAGTATGAAGCATTGATTGCAGGACTGAAACTGGCAGCAGCAACAGAAGCAAATGAGGTCATAGCCTTCTGTGACTCCCAGCTCATAGTCAACCAGACAATGGGCGAGTTTGCAGCCTGAGATGAAAGGATGTCCGCCTACGCAGAGGAAGTCAACAGGTTGGTGGCCTTATTTCAGAATTTCCAACTACATCAGGTTAGCCGAGATGATAACAGTCACGTTGATGCACTGGCCAACTTGGCTAGTGCAATACAACTGGGAAAAGCAAGGACGATAATGGTCGACTACTTGTCGGGCCCGAACATTGAACCACTGATCACAGAGCGTGAAGCAATGTGTGTGGACATGGGACCAAGCTGGATGGACACAATAGTAGCATTCCTGAAAGAAGGAAAACTGCCAGATGATCACAAACAGACACACAAGATTAGATTGAAGTCGGCAAGATTCAGTCTGACAGCAGAGGGACATCTCTACAGAAGATCCTTCACTGGACCCCTTTTGAGGTGTGTACATCCTTCACAAGTTGAAGATTTCTTATACGAAATACATAAGGGAATATGAGGAAGCCACGCAGGGGGCAGATCACTTGCCCACAGGGCCATTACCCAAGGGTATTGGTGGCCCTACATGCAGAAAGATGCAGAAGCCTATGTCAAGAGGTGTGAAAAGTGCCAAAGGTTTGCGCCATTGATACACCAACCCGCAGCAGACCTGAACCCAGTATCTAGTCCTTGGCCATTTGCCCAATGGGGCATGGATCTTGTTGGAAAACTGCCCCAAGCAACTGGGCAAAGGAAATACCTGCTGGTAGCGACAGATTACTTCACCAAATGGATAGAAGCTGAGCCCCTAGCCAAGATCCGAGATGTGGATGTAAAAAACTTCATATGGAAGAACATAATCACAAGATTTGGGATCCCAAGAGCAATAGCTGTCGACAATGGAACACAATTTGACAGTAAGCTAATCAAGAGCTTCTGTGCAAAATTTAAGATCAAGAATTATTTTTTAATCCCAAGCTTTCCTCAAAGCAATGGACAAGTAGAAGCATCAAACAAAGTTATCTTGGATGAGATTAAGAAGAGGCTGCAAGCAGGAAAGGGGAAGTGGGTAGATGAACTACCAAGTGTACTTTGAGCATATTGGACTACGCCGAGAAGATCAACTGGGGAATCACCATTTGCCATGGCTTATGGCACAGAAGCAGTCATTCCTCTGGAAGTCGACATCCTAGGGATCAGAACCCAGGGAGTAAAGAACGGAACTAATGATGTACTCTTAGCACGAGATCTGGATCTTCTAGAAGAAAGAAGGGAGAAAGCTGCAATTCAGCTGGCGGCATACCAGCAGCAACTTGCCAGGGCTTATAATAAGAAGGTTAACCCAAGGGAGTTCCAAGTCGGCGACCTGGTCTTGAAAAAAGTCGTCGACAACAAGAAGGATCCCAGGGAGGGCAAACTTGGCCCAAATTGGGAGGGACCTTATAGAATCATCTCGGTATTGGGTAATAGGGCATATCGGCTCGAAGATAATGAAGGCAAAGAGTTGCCAAGACCCTGGAATACTTGCAATTTGAAATTTTCTATCATTAGACTTTTTCTTGTTCTTTGTTATTTGCCGAAGTAAATAAATAAAGTTTTAGCTGACTTCTTACACTTATGACTAATACGATACTTGCCGATGTTTCTGGCATACATGCATAATGAGAACCCAAGTGAAACTTCAGTTCACATTAGGGGGCAAAGAATTGGAAAATGGTTCCTGAAAAGATAGAATCATGTTTAACACTTGTTGAAATTTGAGAAAAGTTTACAAGTTGAAGTTAAACCGAGATCATGTTTAACACTTGTTGAAATTTGAGAAAAGTTTACAAGTTGAAGTTAAACCGAGATCATGTTTAACACTTGTTGAAATTTGTGAAAAATTTACAAGTTGATGTTAAACTGAGGCTATGTTTAATACTTGTTGAAACTTGAGAAAAATTTACAAGTTGAAGTTAAACCAAGATTGTGTTTAACACTTGTTGAAATTTGTGAAAAATTTACAAGTTGAAGTTAAACTGAGGTTATGTTTAGCACTTGTTGAAACTTGAGAAAAGTTTACAAGTTGAAGCTAAACTAAGGTTATGTCTGACACTTGTTGAAATTTGTGAAAAATTTACAAGTTAAGGCCAAGACTGTACTAAACTAAGTACTTATAGCCGAGGTATTTCACCCCGAGAAAATTACACAGATAAAGTGTGCATTGAAGATATGCAAAATATTCCAAGTATGGAATCATATAAGAGCAATAAAGAGAAGACAAAGATACAAGCATTCAGGAAAGGAAGTCGTATTAACATTCAGAAGATGACATATCGGCCAAAGCCTACAATTGTTCCAAATAAAAGAAAAACAAAAGAACAAAATACAAAGGAAAAAGACATCAAAATTAAGACTCCCCCGCAATAGCAGATGGTTGGGTTTGAAGTTCAGAAGACTGCTGGGAGGACATCTCAGCAGCCTTCTCAGCTGCGAGCTCGGCATTTATCTCTTGAAGGGTTTGATCAAGGCTTTTGTCGGCGAGAAGCACGTCCGATGATGCCTTTTCAGGGGTAGCATCCTTGGGAACCTTCTCACCCTCCTTATCTTGAGTCAAGTCCAGGACTTGTTCATTTTGAGTAGGGGACTTGGCCGCAGCAGCCTCCTTAGACTTCCTCACCAAAGCCTCCTCCTCAGACTCAGAATCGTCGTCGGATTGGCTTGGAGTTGGGGGGAATGGAAGAGGAAGGACGTCGGCGTTCCTGAGGGGGGAGTCCTCGGGGACTTCAAGCTTTTTTAGCAAAGTCATCCAACCAAGGGTGAAACCCTTGTTGCATGCCTGCTTTACCTGTTTTTCGTAGTCCGAGGTGACATCGGCCACCCCCTCATTGTATCCCTTATAATCGGCGGCCTTGAGCTCGGCATCTTCTGTAGACAAGGCATCTTGAAGTTCTTTTTGGGCCTGGGCCATCTTTTCCTCAGCCTCTTTCTTTTGGGCCTCAAAAACCTTCTTGATGGCCTCAGCAGAATCTGCCCTCTCCTCGGCATCATCTTTGGCTTTAACAGCAGCCTCGGCCTGGTCTTCCAAAGTCTTCATTTTTTATTGTAAGCTTTTATTGGTCTTCTGCAGACTGGAGACCTCTTTCCTCTTGTCGGCCAGCTCCTTCCGGTTCTCAAAGGCTTGCACTGAAAAGGAATGAGTATGCTGGATGGCCTGAAAATGAACAGAGCAAAGGTTATTTGAAAATTTTCACAGTACAAAAAAGAAAGAAAGATACCAAGTGTGGAGACTTACTTGAACAGAACGCTGGAGCATCAGGGCGAAGTTCTCGTGCTCAGTCATCTCGGCGTTTCGGTCAAGATCGCCAGGGAGAAGTAAAGCGGTGCTAAGAGCAACGCCGACATGAATGTCGTTGGCACTATCCTCAACAAAGACTGGCATGTCCTACAAAGCAATAGATGGAGCCCAAGGGGCACCAGCCTTCATGGAGCCCGACGCTGTGGCTGACTATGACCTCAGCCTTTTAGACCGAGTTGATTGAGATGGTTCGGCCTCGGCAGACCTCTTCTCGGGGACGAAGGTAGTCTTCTTGCTCGAAGCCAATTTTGAAATCGGCAAGGTGTCCTCAGTATCAATCTGAGTCACCGTTGCCTTTGGCAGAGCCTTTTTTTATCATTTTTTGCTTCGGCTTTGGTTGAGATAGCGCAGGTTGGGAGTCCACGGTAGAGGGAATGTTGGCCAAAAGATCTTTAGCCACTGTTTTCTGGCGGCCTATATCGGCAGCAAAAACAGTTCATCGCCAGTGTTGGCGCTGGGATATTGGGATCAGATATGGAGCCGAAGTTGACAGCTACTCTGCTGGATCAGAAGTCGATCCTTGATCTAGCCGAGATGTAGAGGTAGCTTGAGAAGTCGTGGCAGAAGGAGGAGACAGACTCTTCTTCTTCTTCTTCTTTGGAACATCGGGAAAAACTGACTTGTAGGTGAGAATGAAATTAAGTACCAAAGGGGCTCTCCGCTTGTGGATTAGCAGATCCAATAGTTTCCTCAAGTCTTTGCTGGGAAAGAAAGACTGGCGGAAACCCTTTGGTGGCTAAGGAAGAGCTGCAAGAGAAAACAGACATTAAAACGAATAAAGTATTGAAGACTTTAAAAACAAGTTAGTATGAACACAGGGCTCTTACCATTGCCCTCTACAAAAACTGATCGAGGAAGAGGGTAGAGGTGGATGTCCTTGTCTGGAGCGAACTCTAAGTTCCCCGAAGTAATGAAATAATCATCCCCAGCTCCCTTGTTGGAGTCAAGGAGGTCGGCAACAATTTTGTACTCCGTAGACCTCGGCTTGAGGTAGTAAACGTAGCCCGTATCTTTTTTGAGGCCACACATGGTGTAGCAGTATTGGATATCGGCTAAAGTAACTCTAGCGTTTTCCTATTTAGCTAAGGCTATTATGCCATTGATGACTCGCTAGGAGTTGATGGCAAGCTGCATCAGATTCAACTTATAATAATGAAGTATCTAGCGGAAAAGAATATTTAGTGGGAGCTGAAGTCCGCACTCGATAAAAACTACAACAGGGAAAGGCATAGAAACAGCTGTGGGCATGATAGAGTCATCCTCCCCAGCCAACCTCAGATGGACGTCGGCCGGAATGTCAAACTCTCTCCTAAAATGTTCTAACTTGGTTGGGGTGTCTACCCTATGCTTCCACATACCCATGATATCGGCTTAGCTGGAAGAGTTGGATTTCAAAATAGAGTGTTTTGGAGAGTTTTAAGGACCTCGGCTACAACCTAAAAATATACAGAATCTGTGGAAAATCATTTCGGTTTTTCCTAAAAATTTGTGGGTTCTACAACCAAGTCCCAAACCTATATCTATAGAGATGAAGATTGAAGGCACGAATCTGAAAAAACACGGCAAACAGAAACAGGAAAGCGATTCAGAGTCAAGAACAGAGATGGGTCATCAAGAAACACAAGATAAAAGTCTTCACAGGTGCGTCAGGCCAAGAACAGTGGCAACAATCAACAAGTGTGTGAACAGTGTGTATTCAGGAAACAGATGGGGCAAAAACAGAATCATGAAACAAACATGCTGTGGAAAACAAGATACAAATTGAAATATCAAAGATATGAATAAGATTGCAGAAACAGAGCGGAAGAGTTCAGTAAAGCAAAATAGAAAACTGAAACAAGAAGTTAAATTGGGGAGAAACAGTAACTCACCGAAGAAAGGAAGTCGGTATTGAGTTTGCCGAAGTCAGACGAATTGCAACAGCAGAAAAGATTAGCAAGAGCCTCACCGGAGAAGATGAACGACGGCGGTAACAGAGCTTGAAAGCTTGGAGCAATGGAGGATTTGAGAGAGTAAAAGAGAGAGAGGGGTTGAACAAAAACGATGATAAGTGAGAGACGAAGAGACGAAGAGAGAGGGAACAAGTTTTGTCAAAACTTGAAACGGCGGCCAAAAAAAAAAGCAATTAATGTGTTTGAAACGACGTATGCATTAGATGGCGCACGAGAGAAAAAATTCGCTTTACAGGCGCGTATCAAGTACGGTCCAGTAAGGGGAAGACGCGTGACTAAAACGGTTGAGTTATTGTGCATGACATCTCATACGCATGAAGGAGCTCTTGGAGTTCTTGTTCTTAAGAAGACATGTCGGCCTGTATAATGATATCGGCTAAGAAGTTTTAAGCCGACGTACTAGAGGAAGTACTGATATAGGTTCCATCACCTCAGAATGCCGAGGTAATAGAACCTAGAGGGCAGTTGTGGAGATATATTTTCTGAGTACCAACACGTGGCCAAGGTGACGCCGACGTGTCAGCCGAGGTGCCACGTGTCCTGGTCATGACGCCGAGGTTATCTCGGCTAGGCCGAGGTTATCTCCGAAGATATCGGAATCCGGGATAAACGGATAAGGGACAACAGTCCTAGAATGAGGAAGGGACATAGTCTGGATAATGATAAAGCTCTTAAGGGAGTTTATCTTTATTTACTAAAGAGTCCAGGATAAACACTGAGCTAAAGTCCATTGAAGCTAGGCTTCTGTTGGGACATGGATTGGATTAATTATAAAAGAGAGGCACCCCCATGGGTCTAAGGTACGCAATTTATATTCTGAACAGTGAGTTTAGCACTATTGATTATCTTTGAGAGATATACTGACTTGATCGTCGGAGTGCCTCCGGGTGGACGAACCACCGCCAGAATCTTCTCTTTCTGTTGCAGGTCAATTAGGTGCCATCTATTCTGCCAGTGCTTTCCAGCTAAATACTGAGGTGATAGTGTGATCAGAAATTCACTCACAGAGATAGTATGGAACACAATGATAAACAAAGAGAGTTTTGTGGGTTTGGTATTAGCTTAGCACATTCAACATCGTTGGATTTGGGACTGATTTTGCATGAGACTAATTGATGATCAAGCACGCAATAACGTCATATACTGAATCTATGTAATAATTTTTACAAATCCACATGGAGAGGGTGAAAGAGTGCACAGAAATAAAAGCAGATGATTCTGAATGTACCAACTTTTTGCCATTGTTCTCCAATTCCATTTCTAAACATTATTGTGTGGTGTTTTGAGTAGTTAGTAAAAAATTAGTTTTTTTGATTAAAAAAGTTGATTTTTTTGTGAATTTTTTTTATATAAAAAAGTTAAAAAATTAAAAAGTTAACTTTTTTCTAACTTCTCAAATTGCCCCCATAGTTTAATTCTAGTTTTCTGAATTCAATTTTTTAAAAATTGAGTTTTTTATTTTTCTTGTTTTTTTTACTTTTAGTGAATATTTTTAAAATTTTAAGCAATTTTTTTATATTTTTTTAGATACTTCTTACTTAGACGTATCTAAATAATAAAATATTTGTGAAAAAAATATTTTAAAAAATTAATAAATACACAAAAATATGAAAAATATATTAGATTTTTATATTTTTGATATTTAGTAAATTTTGTAAAGTTTTTTTTCACAAATTCTTAAGTGTAATTATGTTAGGTGTGTCTAAAAATTAAAAAAAAAATGCTTAAAATATTAAAAAAATTCATTGAAAACAAAAAAATATATGAAAAATAAAAAAGTAGAATTTTTTGAAAAGTATTTTTTGAAAATCAAAACCAAACAGGTGATTATTTTTATTTTTTAAAAAATTTACTTTTGGGCTAAAGTTTTTTAACATGATTCCAAACAAGTATTTTTTTTTCCATGCACATAAGATTTAGAGTGGAATGAAAGGCATTCGCCATGGGTCATTATTGTGTAATTATCTTCTTCTTTTTCTTTTTTTTTTTCTTTTTTTAATACAGAGAAAAAGAGTCGTTATTGTGTAGATTTTATCAATCAATGCATATGTATCGTCACGCCAAAAATCAAGCAATTACTTTCAGAAAAAATGGCTCTTTCTCTTCAGTCTGTTACTTTATTTTTTTTTTTTCCTTTCCATTTGTAACTAAAAAGTACTTTTCAGGAGCTACAAACATTGCGTAATTAAAACTAAGGCAACATCATTGTCAACTCTCAGCAACAAGCTTCCTTCCTATCTCACTCCATGAGCCGTAGACGTTGATGCTAGCTTACCCTAGACCAGTAAAGAGTGTTTTTATTTTTCAACTTTTGTCTTAATATATTCTTAAATATAAAATTTAGTGAGAGTTTCAAGATTAAAAAAAAAAATGATGCATGAATATATGACTAGAAAGTATAATTGGAACAAATAAATTTCGGCTCTGTTTGTTTTGTTATTCATTTTCCTTTGTTTAATTAAACAAAACGTAAGTAAAGCATTCTTTAAAAAAAAATATATTTTTAGTCATAATTCTTAAAACAATTTACCATTAACTTACAATCAAGTGTGTGGTTTATTTTATTTTTTTTGTTGTATTTTAAAATTTAAAATCGTGAGACTTAGGGGTTGATTGTAAGAACGCGAGTAGCAGTAGTAGGAGAGTGAGTATTTACTCTTCGAATCTCTCTCATTGCGTTTTATTTCTTTGTACCTTTAAATTTCATGTTTTTAATGAAATTTGTCTTTGCCGATCAAAAAAAAAAAAAAAAAACTTACAATCATGTGTGGTTAGTGAGCGGCCTTTCTCATGGAATAGGAATAGATATTATTTTGGCACTTGCAATATTTGCGATACCACTCACGACCCACGTGTCAATCAAGTTTGATCGGCAAAATGACTGGCTCAACTGCCAATCTCTGCTTCTCTTATTCATGACCAATGTCTTTTGATTAGGATTTTTGCAATTTTTTCGTCTCGACAAGTATGTTGGTACACCTTTCTCAACCATTGATCTTATTCAATTGACCCCCCATTTTTTTTTAATACCAGCTAGTGTTCATTTTGGTTTAGTCCTTTCTTGCAAGTTTTACATTATGTGTTTGTTTCCTAGCACAGTACTACTTTCAAAAAAATACAAATGACCATCTAATATGTGATTAAAATTATTTTTTAGGATTTTTTAGATTTTTTTTTTTTTCTTCTTATGTGGTTGGATCTATACTCATGGCTTAAGGATTGTTTTGAAAATATAGTTAAAAATTGACTTTTTAATTTTTTTTTTAAATTAAAAAAAAATTAAAAATATAAAAAATGATATAATCTAAAATGAGTTGAAAATTAGAAAGTAACTACTAACTTCCTTGCCAAAAGAGCAAATAAAAGGGTGTGGATTGAATCAAAAGCCTCTAACATATTATGCATATGTTGTTCTGTCCAAGTCAAGTACCTAGACATCCTTCTAGGGGGGTCCCCAGAGATTGTCAATAGAACTGAGCAATGATGAATTAACAATGTATATATAACTAACATTCTAGGACTAATAGAATTGCCATCCCATATTTTCAAGCGATAGTTTTCCGCCCATAGCATGGCTACAGGAGGACTGAATGATTTGAATCTAATATCAAAAAGTCCAACAGCTGATTTGATTTATTAATTAATTATTATAACTAACAGGAGACAGCTACATATTTATAGTTCATAATAATTAGTAGGTAATTTCATTTTTTTAGAGTAAATTATAAATACACTTTCTGAGATTTGTTTAAAATACGAATTGTCTCATGTAGTTTGAAAAATTATAAATACCTTCCTGTCAGAATTTTGTATTTAACAGAATTAATTGAAAAAGTGAAATTTTAACTGTTTACCTATACAATAATAAAATTATCTAAATTATTAATTAATTTTTTTTAACATTATTAAAAACTGTTAATTAACTTAATAATTTATTAATAAAATGACCTATTTGTTATGAAATTAGAAATCTTAGGGGCATAATGTAATTTTTAAAACCATAGGGATAATTTGTAATTTAAGTAAAACTCAGGGGTGTGTTTGTAATTTTATCCTTTTTTATATTATGTTTTTGATCTAGATTATTCAGATAATAATGTTTCATTTATAATTCTTTGTGTTACATTTTGTTTATTGTTTGATATAGTACATTTAAAACTATTTCATATTGATAAAATTTTATGTGAGTTCTATTGTATCAATAGTTTCATTAGTTTTTATATCATCATTTTGTATTATTGTCTACATGAACATAAATGAATACTGACCTTGTTTAAAAAAATTATTAAGAAATTAATAAAAACAAATGATATTTTACCACATACCCGGTGATATAAAAAGGTAAAAAAAATTCATGATTCATAACAATTGTAAGCATTTTTTAACTTTAATATAATTATTAATGTGATGTGAATTATAACAAAAATGAATTCAACCCACGTATCTATTTCTTCGATTTACAACCTTAAATCTAAATACAAGTTGCACACAAAACATTGAACTTAAATTCCCTTCTTCACTATGTGCCTACAGAATATACAACTATCTATCAAGTTGAATCATATGATTGATAAGTTTAACCTGTTATGGCAGATATGTAACTGTAAGTGCAAGTCATGAGAGAGAGAGAGAAGCTGTCCCACCTAATGAACACCATAAAGGTGCAACTTGAAAACAATAGCACACAATACTGTGGTTGGCTCATCATACTTGCATGGAGGATATGAACAGCCGAAAGATGTTAGCCTTCCACCTTACTTCTAACCCACCCCATTACATACTTCTATGGGTTAATTACACTATTCACCTCAATAGTTTGATCCAAATTTTATTTTAATCTATATAATTTCAAATTAAATAACTTGGTCCATATATTTTAAATCCAATTTTAATTTGGTCATTCTCTTATAATTTTCATTAATTTCTTCTACTTGCCATCTTAAAAATTATTGTGTTTGATTTCAGTTTTTTGAATTTAATTTTTTGAAAATTAAATTTTTTTTCGTGTTTTTTTTATTTTTAGTGAATATTTTTTAAATTTAAGCAATTTTTTTTTACTTTTTTAGATACACTTTACTTAGATGTATCTAAATAGTAAAATATTTGTAAAAAAATATTTTAAAAAATTAATAAATATACAAAAATATGAAAAATGTATTAAATTTTCATATATATATATTTTTTATATTTTTGGTATTTAGTGAATTTTTTAAAGATTTTTTTCACAAATATTATAATTTTTAAGTATATTAATGTTAGGTGTGTCTAAGAATTAAAAAAAATGCTTAAAATATTACAAAAAATTCAGTTAAAACAAAAAATATGAAAAACGAAAAAGTAAAATTTTTCTAAAAAGTGAATTTTGAAGACTGAAACCAATAGAGTGATTAATTTTGACTTCAAATTTGAATAAAAGAACTAAATTAAAAATGAACTTAAAGTAGATGAATCAAATTGTTCAATTTAAAATTATAAAAATTAATGTAAAATTTAAATCAAACTATAACCCTACTTTTAATTAAAGAGCGTACAACCCAAAAACCCAACCATACACATGCATGACTTTAGCTTCACTCCTACTCAAAAACCAAATAAAATTCCTCCAAAACCCTTCTCAAACTCCTCATGCATCATTCTGTTGCTCCACCATCCACACTTCTCAACTATTTTCTTTCTTTCTCTTCTTTCCAATGAGCACAATGAAAGCTCCGCGTGGGCGGCGACCTCTTTCCATTGTCGCCCTCGTAATTTGCATTTCTGCCTTCATTGCTTTCTTGTACACTGAAAGGATAAGCTCTCTTTCTTCTAGCACCTCCTTTTTCAGTTTCAAATCCTGCTCTAAACGAGGTGCTATTGCAAAATCTATCAAGTCTATAACAGGTATGTGTATATTTATGTTCGCAGTGGGTGCAAACGCATACCATTTGTAATTTTACATCTAAATGAATAAAATGATTGGTTGAATTTGAAAATTGTTAGCAATTATTGAAGTACTTTACCATGTGGACAATTTTGGGGAAAAAAAGTGACAAAACTTAAATTTTTTTTTTTGGATTGCATGGAGCAGTTTGCTAAACTTCAAAATGTAATTTTATCTTATTAAGCGTTTAAAAATTTGACATTTTGACAATAAAATTTTGTAAATATTTTTTGGTGGACCTTAGATGGCAGGTCACATGGCCTAATAGTTTAGTGACATGTATGACATGTATCCCCTCATGTGATACATGTGTTGAGTTTAAAAGATGATATGTTGTGGGAGAGGAAGTGAGAAATTGGAGGTAGTTTTGCAACTAGCTAGTAATGTTACGAGTATAAAATAATTTATCAAAAATTTTATTAAATACTCACATGTGTAAGGAGTCTACACTTAAGTGAATGTTTGGTAATTTTTTTGGTAAAATATTTGGATTTCTAATATTTTTGTTTGCTAAACAATTACATATGAGAGTAGCTGAAACAAATGTAAAAATTAACTTTTATCTTTATAGTTTTGACATTAGATGTTTACGCAACTTCATTATCCTGTTCACACAACACCGAGCGAGTTGGTTGGTTTTATATAATAGTATGTATATATATATATAAATATTAGAGGTAGGCACATACAACAGTTGTTTGAAACAATTAGATTTAAAAGAGTTGAAGCAATTTAGAGAAATTATCATGTTTGGGGGAATTTTAGAAATTAAAAAAAGAAAAATGATTTGTGGCTCTAAAACTGCTGGCACTAATGGCACTAATTTCCTGTTTTGGTAACTTTGTTTTTTTTTTTTTTTTTTTTTTTTTACCTGATATAGAAATTAGTGCCATTAGTGCTCAAAAAATTAGTGCCACAAATCACAATTGTTAAAAAAAAATGACAGTCACACCCAGAGAAGTATTGATTTTATATAATATAAAATTAGAAGTGGCGGGACACGCCATGTATGTGCATATGATCATTTTGTTTGGTTTGGTTTTCAAAAATTTCTTCAAATTTTTTTTTTAAATATTAAAAATTAATTTGGTGAAATAAATAAATTAAAAAAAATTAAAATCATTTATTATTTTTATATAATTTTGTCTTTTGAGATGTTAGAAATAATTTTAAAAATTTAAAACTATTTTTTTGATATTTATTTTTATCAAAGTAGTTACATGGCCAAGATTTTAAACTGTATGATTGAATTCAAAATCTGAAAATTTAAATTAATTTGAAAAATTAAAATTAATTTGAAAAAATTAAAAGTTGAGAGATTAAAAAAAAAAAATTTTGAATTCAAAAACTGATATAGGGGTACTTTAGAAAAACACAAAACATGAAACATAAACACCAAGAAAAGACTTCTATTTATATTAGTATAGAAGATAGATAGATAGATAGACAGAGGGGATGTTTGGGAAGAGCAGTTTTTAACCAAAAAGTCCACACATTTTCGTATTTTTTTTTTACATTTTTTTTGTAAAAAGTTTAAAAATTACATTTCTAAACCAACCCAGTATAAATAATATATAGCAATTGAGTTTGTGTTTTTGTAGCTACTACTGATGAATAAGATTAATGATAATGAGTGAGAGATGTTTGTGTTGTGTTGTGATGGAAATGTTGAAACAACAGATGAGAGAAGTACAGAGGAGGAAGAGATAGTGAAGTCTGAAGTAGATGACAGGTTTGAGTTCGACCCAAATGAGTGCAGCCTAGCTCATGGAAAGTGGGTCTTCAACAATTCACTTAAACCATTGTACACAGACAGGAGTTGCCCACACGTTGATAGGCAATTCTCCTGTGTTAAGAATGGACGCCCTGATAATGATTCTGATTACCTTCACTGGGAATGGCAGCCTGATGACTGCATCTTGCCTAGGTATGCAAAATTCATATTCAGAAAAAACCAATACATCGGATCTTATCAGAACTTTTCAATTAAGCGTGTTTCAGCGAGAGACTGATATTAGGATAGATAATTTGGAAAGTCCTCGTCCTATTGCTCTCTCTCTTTTTGTTTTTTCTAAAAATAAAAAAAAAAAATCATGTTCTTATTACTACCTCCATCTCGGTCTCAAATTATTTATTTGTTTGACATGAAAAATAAAAATTTTAAAATAATATTTTTTGTTCAAATTTTTTTTTTTCATAAATTAGAAGTACTTAACGAGATCTTTTAATTGGTAAAAAAATGTTTAAAATTTCTATACGAGAATGTATCATTTTTTTTTTCTTGTATCAGAAATAATTTGGACTAATAGAATAATTTTACAAAATTTAAAATCAAAATAATGCGACATTGGTATTTTGTAGACCAATACTATGCATCTATCCTAAAACTTTAAGCAAAACATAAACATGTCTGAAAAATATATAATTTTCTTCCAACAGGAAAAAAAAGAAAAAAAAATTATTAATGTAATAACAAATGAGTGCTAGATAATACAATAAAAGTACATTAATAAATAGAAAATGTTAGAAATTCTAAAAATTTTATTAAATTTTTTACCAAATATTTTATATGGGTGTGAGACTCATACCATATAAGTCTCATATCTATATAAAATATTTGGTAAAAAATTTAATAAAAATTTTAAAGCGTCTAACCTTACTCTAATAAATAAACAAAAGTAGAACTGTACTGTTTATAGCGTAACCCAAGTGGATTGACACATACACCGAAGCATGTGCAAGGACCAAAGCATACCCAACGATATCAATTTTGAATTTACATTGTATATTTTATTTTTTAGGTACATAGTTTATTCATGATATTTTTTAAAATAATGCAAAGAGTACAGAAATAAACTTGAACACAAAAAAACACATAGATGTACAAGATTTACCCAATTTATTATTGGAGTCTGCTTTTCAAAAATATTATCTAATCCATTTATTTTCTATGTGCATTATAGACTTACTATTTTGATACAAATTAGGGTAAATTACCAATAGGTCTTAATAATCGCCGCTAAAAATTATTTTTTATGATAATTTTTTATATGTTAAAAATTAACAATTAGTGAAGTTTTTCTGTGGCGAATTTTTGAAACTGTCGCTGAAAGTTAAAAGTTAGCAACTTTTTTGTGACAAGTTTTTTCAACTGTCACTAAAACTTATAATTAGTAACCTTTTTTGTGATAAAATTTTCAACTTGTTACTAAAAATTAATAAGGGAAGTGATTGAGACCTCCTCCAATCACCACCCCGACTACCCCCACACACATGTGGCGGGTGGTGATCGGAGGAGAAGGAAAAAAATAAAAAGAAAAAAGAAAATTGGCCAATCAGAGAGAGAGAGGGAATCAAAGGGGGTGCCTCCTTGAGGGGGTCCAACTCATTTTCCAATTAATAATTAGTGATATTTTTTTAATAATATTTGATAAAAAAAGTTATTAATTCTCACATGATCTATTAGACAATAAACCCACCTATTAGTACCTAAACGTAAGTCTCCTCAAAATTAAACGAATTATGACTGGCCTTTTATTGATAAACTCAACATTTGTCATGTGATTTAGGTTTAATCCTAAAATTGCACTTGAAAAGCTTCGGGGAAAGAGACTAATGTTTGTAGGAGATTCATTACAAAGAAGTCAGTGGGAATCGTTCGTTTGCCTTGTTGAATCCATTATACCTGAAAAACACAAGTCCATGCGACGAGACCACTCTCATGCAGTCTTCCAAGCCAAGGTAACAACTACTTCACATCTCAAGGACTGTTAAAAAAATGATATTTGACAACAATGACTTCTAACAAACACCCATAAAAAAGGCTTAAACTTAACACTTCATTTGAATTTTGGGGTCGTTTTGGAAATTAGCATTTTTAATGTAACTTTTTGATTTTTTTGTCTAAAATGTGACCTCTCAAAACATTTCAAGTTCAGCAAATTTTGCACTTTGTACTTCTAGTTGTATCAATTTTACTTTGATTTTTTTTTTCTCCACATTTTGTTAATTTAGGTCAAATTGAGAAGGTCATTTAGACATTAGATTGAAATCAATGGCAAAACAGTCCATTCACTTGTGTCAAAGTCAATGAGGGGTTAATATTCTACTTAAAATGGTCTATTTCTTTTAAATAGATTATTTTGCGCTTAATAAATGTCCTCTTTCTTAACAAAAGTTATCGATTATACTGAATTGATGCGATGGAACAAATTAAAAAGTAAAATCGTTACAATTGAAATTATATGGATTCAATTGACGTAAGAGACAAATTATTGCGACCACGCATATGATCCACCCTTTTATACATGATTAATTTGATAATTCAAAGTTTTTGTAAGTGATGCTTGTATGAAATATAATGAAATGTAGAGAAAAAAAAATAAGGTGGGAAAGCCCACAAAAATGTGAGGCTCACACTCTTGTTTTTGTTTAATCGCACAATTTTGCCCCTAAAATAGAAAATCATTCGAAAATCATAAGTGCTTTTCATTTTTTTTTTTTTTATCAAACTAATTTTCATCTTTTTTGAAGAAAAGAAAAACAATTTATCTAGGTGTTAAATCTCAAATTTATCAATTTTTATTTTTATTTTTCTCATGGGATCTCATGTGAAATTCTTGCATGTATGATTAATCAGGAATACAATGCAACAATAGAGTTCTATTGGGCTCCATTTCTAGTGGAGTCAAATTCAGATAACCCAATAATAGCAGATCCAAAGAGTAGGATATTGAGAGTGGATTCAGTTTCCAAGCATGCCAAATTCTGGGTAGGTGTGGATATCTTGGCCTTCAATACTTACGTTTGGTGGATGAGTAGTCTCGAGGTCAACTCTCTGTAAGTTTTCTCTCATCATGAAGTTTTTTACGGTTTATATTTGACTTATGTATTGCGAGACTCACATTTAAAATAAATCTCGATCACAATGAAAAATGTCTGATTGAACACACAGATGGGGATCATTTGGAAATGGGGAAGAAGGGGCAGAAGAGTTGGATACACCAATTGCTTATAAAATTGGATTGAAGACATGGGCTAACTGGATTGATTCAAACATTGATCCTAACAAAACTCGCGTGTTCTTCACTACTATGTCCCCTACTCACACAAGGTCTCTCTCTCTCTCTCTTTCTCTCTCTCCCCCCTAACAAAATTTTATACAAAATTTATTACCATAATAATCTGGTAGTGGTATTTCTATAATAGTAATGATATATAGTTCTAATTTGAGAGTTCTAAATGAAACTTTAGTGAGGTGAGAAAGAGAATAGAGAGAGATAAAGAGAGGAGTGTGGGTTTCACATTTACATGCGTACTCTCCACATCATTAAAATTACATTAGAACTATCAAACATTATTATTTTTGTAAATAAACAATTTAATAGATAAATTTTCTCAAAGCAAAATTTTGGTCCAATAAAATGCCCATTATGACTTTCTATCAAATAATTAGTGAGTTATGATAGTTGTTTGAAAAAGTCAAGTGTATTAGAAGGAAAGTAAACTTTACAAAAATTGACTTATAAATTTTTTATTGGCAAATCATTTTTGGGACTATGATAATAAAAAACAATTTCTTTAAATAATATTATACTTACTTTTTGTTCAATGACCAAACTATAAAATATGCATAAAATATTCTTTTTAAAAAATATTTAAAACCAAAGGTTGGTGACACAAGATGGCAATATTGTCGCCCAAATTAAAAAATAATAAGTTAAAGATTGATCCAGCCACGTTAGACATGCAAGAAAAGGCAACTAAGGACAAGTCTCTTGTCTCTTAGATCAAAAGTTAATACTTATAATTTATCTTCTAGATCAAAAATTAAAATTATACTTCACAAAAATTGACTTACAAATTTTTATCTTCTATGATGATAAAAAATTATACTTACATTATAATTTATCTTCTATGATAATAAAAAATATTTTCTTTAAATAATATTATACTTACATTTTGTTTAATCATCAAACTATAAAAATATATAAAATATTTTTTAAAAAATATTTAAAACCAAAGGGTTCCCGAATTAAAAAAACAAAAATGCTACAGACCCCAAAAATTCTACCAAAAGTTTTACCAAATGTCTGACATGGGTGTGGGACCCACATGGGACCTACATTGTGTGGGTCCCACACCCATGTGAGACATTTGGTAGAATTTTTGGTGTCTGTAGTATTACTGTTAAAAAAAAATAAAAAAATAAAGATTGATCCAGCCACGTGAGACACGCATGGGAAAGCAACAAAGGACCAGCCTCTCCATTCGGAGTGGTGGCCTCGTGGAGAGGCAGCCCTCCTGGGTTGGATTCTTCGGGACGTAAAGTTGAATTCCTCGGGGAGAGGCAGCCCTCTGGGGAGTGGTGGCCTCGTGGAGAGGCAGCCCTCTTGTCTAGTTGATTATTATTATTATTATTATTATTATTATTATTATTATTATTTTAACTTGAAGATCTGTATGGTCTTCGATTGATATAAGATGTTGTTTGGGATAATTAAAAAAAAGTTAAAAAATTAAAAAGTTTGTATTATTCAAGGATAGTTTGAGGGAAGTGGCAAAATTATTATTTTGCCTTTTGAATTCATCTACCCAAAAAGTCAAAAAGTTAAAAGAATAAAATTGCTATTTTGATTTTACTACAATATTTTATTACATATTTTTTCGTAAAAAATCAAAAATTTATCCTAAATATACATATTTTTTTCTTTACTTTTTTAACAAAAAAGTCAAAAAATGCAATCATATAACACATCTCAATAAACTATTTAAGTTTGTTTTGAAAAGTTATTAAAAATTGACTTTGTGATTTTTTTTTATTTTTTTTAAATATGTAAAAAAAATAGAAAGATAATTTAACCCGAAATAAGTTAATAGTTAAAAAATAACTTTTAGCCAAGTTCTCAAAACAGCCCTTAGTCTCTTCTATGGCATGTGGTTAAATTTCATTGAGTGCCTCAGTGATGAATCCCTTCTTTTAGATTGATTAAATCTGACTGTCAGTCAATTATCCTAAGATTAGGACCCGTTAATGTTGTGATGTCTTCCAAAATTTTCATGTTCAAAAAAAAGGACAAGTCTCTTATCTTTTATTTAGATCAAAAATTAATATTTGTAATTTATCTCATAGATAAAAAATAAATAAAATTTAAAAATAAAATTAAAATATTTACATCAGATTACAATAGATTACTTTTGTCCCTTTTATATTTAGCTTTTTGGGAAATAGATTAAAAGTTAATTTTTTTTGACTTTTTTGACTTTTTTTTTTTTTTTTGAACAAACATGTAAAAAAGTGAAGAAATAATGTAACCCAAAAAAGATTGAAAGCTAAAAAACCGCTTTAACCTCTTTCCCAAAAGAGGTATTTGGCTCTTAAAATTTATTTTTTTCACTTGTCCCTTCATGTTTTAATTTTTTTTATTTTACTTCTAAAATTAACTTTTATTCAAAATTAGACAGAAAATGCCATAATAACTGTCACATAATATAAAAAAATATTTTATTATATTAGAGTTTAACTTTGTGTCAAAATGAGATTTATAATAAATATTTTTATGTTACATAACTATCATGTGTTATTTTTTATATAGATTTTACTAGAAGACAATTTTAAGAAAAAATTAAAACATGAAGAGTTAAAGTAAGAAAAAATAAATTTTAAGAGTCAAAGTAAGAAAATGGCTAAACATAAAAGGTAAATTGTAATTTACTGGATTACAATAGGAGTTATTACCGAATAGTGGTGTCAGGAAAAGAAAACGCAAAATAATAAAAAAATTTATAAATTTAATTATTAATATTTATAAAAAAAAATTAATTAATTTGTAATTATTTTTTTTGAGATACACTGATCTGATATTTTCCTATTACAACATAATGACTGCACGAGTCTCTTATCTTCAGGAGTGAAGACTGGAACAAAAAAGATGGAATTAAATGCTTCAATGAAACAAGGCCAGTTATGAAGAGAGGCCACTGGGGGACTGGCTCTAACAAACACATAATGAGCATTGTGTCCAACGTGGTTAGAAAAATGAAATTCCCTGTGACATTCATCAACATAACTCAGTTATCTGAGTACAGAATCGACGGTCACGCTTCGATCTACAATGAGTTGGGAGGCCAATTGTTGACTGATGAGCAAAAAACTGACCCTTTACGCTATGCGGACTGCATTCATTGGTGCTTGCCCGGTGTTCCCGATACGTGGAATCAAATCTTTTTAGCTCATTTGTAGCCCACGAAATGGAGAGAAAATCATTTATCCAAAAAAAAATAAAAATTGAATGTTTGAGATTCATTTCAAGTATAGATCTCACTATTTTCCAAATTCTGTGTTTCTTTGGGAACAAGATGTCAATTATGACCCCAGCTTTCTTTGTGCCAATTTTTTTATATTTTTTATGTCTTCCAATTTTTATTTTATTTTATTTTATTTTTTTTTTTTAAAAGTTAGTACTACCTTCAATTGTACATCAAACCATTCAAAATGATCTCAGTTTCGTTTGTTACAGTCTATGATGGTGTTTGTGATTAACTTTAAAAGTTTGCTTTAGAATGTTTGATGCATTTTTACATTACACATTTCGATATAATGAAATAGGATGATTTGAGACGGTATTTTATAAATAGGTAAATTACAAATATATTTTTTGAAATTTGTTTAAAATACAAATTGTTTTTTATAGTTTAAAAAATTACAAATACCCCTTTATTAGAATTTTTTATTTAACAGAATTAACTAAAAAATGAAATTCATAATTGCTCTCCTATACAATAATAAAATTACCTAAATTATTAATTGAAACATATTTTTAACATTATTAAAAATTGTTAATTGACTTGATGATTTATTAATAAAAAGGACGATTTGTTATGAAATTAAAAACCTCAGGAGTGGAATGTAATTTTTAAAATCATAAGGGGCGATTCGTATTTTAATCAAATCTCAAGAGGCATATTTGTAATTTATCCTTTATAAATAAATAATTACCTTGAATATATTAATTTCTTTTTATTCAATCACCGGAAAGACGAATAAAATAAATCCATAAAAGATAATTTTTCTTAAAAGAATTGAAACTTATATGAATTATTGTTTGGGGATCGACTTTTGTTAGTATTCTTTTTAAATTTTTTATGAAGTAATATGTAAAAAAAAAAAGAAAGTAAATTTACTTTTTGTATTGATTTTTTTGACTAATCAAATAAGACAAGTTAGAGAAATAAAATAAATAAAATAACCATCTGAACCAGCCTTAAGTAAGGCTTCGTTTGTCAACTTTATATTTTAATTAAAAAATCAAATAGTTATTATATGTTATTACATTACTCTCTTTACTTTTCTATATATTTTTTCGTAAAAAATTAAAAAAATTACTAAAATAGCATATTTTCAAATCAGGCCTAAATACTGCCAAAGACATTAACATATAAAGCATTAGTCGATAAGGATACGAAGTTTCCTTTTTTTTTTTTATTTTATTTTACTGTCAATATTTTAAATAATTAGATTTATTAATTTATTAATAAAATTAATGTACTATTTAAAGGACCGCCACTATTTTATCAAGTCATATATTTTCTCGCTGCACCATAAAATGCACCTACACTTAAATGCCCCCGCAACTACCTTTGTCGTTAATTGCACATTAAGGCCTCGTTTGGAGAGCGACTATTTTAATTAAAAAGTCAATTAAAACTTATCACATCACTTTTTTATTTTTTTTATTTTTTTATATATTTTTTTATAAAAAATTAAAAAATTATCAAAATAATATATTCGCAGACGAGACGTGCAGAATATAAGTACAAGGCAGCTTTAAGCCTCGTTTGGGAACATGCTAATTTAGTAACTTTTTGGCTAATTGACTAAAAAGGTTGGTAAGAAAAACCTGTATGTTTGGGCCAACTTTTTGGCTAATTACGAAACGACGTGCAAAAAGTAGAGAGAAAAGGGAATCTTTGACTTTTTGGTATAGGTTGTTGACTTTTTAGCTAAAAAGGTAACTTTTTGGCTAATTGACTATTTTAGCCTCTTGCCAAACGAGGCCTTAAATGCCGCCGCAACTACCTTTGTTATTAACTGCACATTAAACGGATAAATGTGCAGAATATAAGTACAAGGCGCAGAGTGTGTCAGATTGAACCCCCTCATAGGGAAAGAATACCGTGCCCATCGGATCAATCAAAACACATAAATTTTTTATGTTAGACTCATCCTAGCCCTGGCACCGGTTGGGAAGAAGAATATGGGATTTTTTTAGTTATTTTAGGCACAAAAAATAAAATAAATTATTTTAGTTACAAAAAAATAAAACATCACATCAAACTCATAATCATTACACTATTCTCTCACAAAAAAGTCAAAAAAGTCAAAAAGCCCTTCTCAAACCAAGCTTTTTAGCCCAGGCTAAAATAGTCAAAAAAACTAAAAAACCAAAAAGCCAACCCACTTTCCAAACCAACCCTGAATGACTTTTGTGATCCCATTATTATTAAAGCATTGTTATTTTATTAGATGTATCATATGATTTGAATGAAATGGCTATTGATGTCAAGATTAACTAGAAATGTGAAATTGATATTTGTATTGTTATTGAACTTCATTCATATAACTTCTTTAATCTATTATTATTCATTAGGTATTAACTCACTATTTATGTGTATATATATATATATATATGTAGGTGAACAAGTTAAGCATCAAGGATAGGGATTGCCTCAAAGTCACCCTGTTGTTAGCCTTTTGTAGAGCTTCCGAGAAGGAGCTAACTTGAACTCGTGTGGAGCCAAGCAAAGTCTAAACCCCTTTTTGTTTTGAACTTTTAGTTTGATTTTTTTTGGTATAAGGGTTTTTGAGTAAGTATGACTTGTCAAGTTTGAATATGTAGACTGGATGTTTGTTTTTAAAACTTTTTTTTTGTAATGTACGCACTTACTTATAAAATGATTGTACAATTCAATGGGAAGTCTTTTTATATATGCATAGTTCAATGGATTACTTTTATGTTTTAACTTGCTTCAACTAAGCTTCATAATTTATATTCAATTGATTTTATATATAGAGGTGGGTTTGAGTTGTAACAGTATAGATTTCACATTCATGTAAGAGGTTTAATAGAAAATTTGATAGATTATTTGATAAACTTAGGCCTATTTTGATAAGCTTGTTAAAAGCTAATTTTTTGATTTTTTAACTTTTTTTAAATCACATCACCTTTATATTTTTTTAATATATTTTTTAAAAAAATTAAAAAAAAATTAAAAAAATTAACTTCTAGCCAACTTCCCAAAACAAGTCTTTCGTTTAAGATGTGGGTTAATTTTTGAGTTTTTTTTACTATTTTAATCCGAGGCTAAAAAGTCTCATTTGGAATAAACTTTTTGACTTTTTTGACTTTTGTTAGAGAAAAAATGAAATGATTATGAGTTAGATGAGATGTTTTGTCTTGTTAGATTAAAAAATTTAGGTTGCGTTTGATAGAGCTTTCTAAATATGATTTGAGAGTAAGAGTTGTATTTTGAGTTTGTGAGTTTTGGAATTATGATTTGAGTGTGGAAAATTTGTTTGGTGAAATAGTTTTGAAAAGAGTGGGGAACTTTTGATGTAACATATGATATTTGATACAAAAACTTACAACTCATAACTAAACACACAACTCAAAATTCTATTAAAACTTATAAAAAATTTTAAAAAATTCGGAAAATAGTTTTTTTTTAATATATAAAAATTAACATATGTGAATTACAAAAAAAAAATAAATAAATATTTGTATTGTTCCAGTCAACCGGTGGGACAACCGGTTAGCCCAAATTTTCCTGCCTTCGACCGACTTTTCAAAATTAAATGTGAAATTAACTTTTGAAAATTGTAAACAAACGTTATGTGCGAAATAAGTTCTAGAACTAACGTTTCAAAACTATACCAAATACAACCTTATTTTATATTTCTATAATTAAAATAATCAAAAAATTAAAAAATTTGACATGTCAAACGAAAGCTTAACTTAACTCATTAAGCCTCCGTTTAGGAAGTGGGTTGGCTTTTTGACTTTTTTGGTTATTTTAGCTTGGGGCTAAAAAGTCTGGTTTGGAAAGGACTTTTTGGCTTTTTTGGCTTTTTGACTTTTTGGTGAGGTGTCTTCCTGTTAAATTACCAAACAGCCCTTTTTGCCCTTTTTTTTTTATTTTTTATTTTGGGTTTGGATTTGGCATATTTTGCTTTATTTTTTTTTACAATTTTGGGTTTGGATTTGACGTATTTTGCTTAAATTTTTTTTTTTCTCCAGTTTGGATTTGGCATATTTTGGTTATTTTTTTATTTTAATTTTTTTATGTTGGGTTTTGATTTGGTGTATTTTGCTTTTTTTTTTTTTTTTTTTTTTTGGGGTTTGGATTTGGCATTTTTTGCATAATTTTTTTTTTTTTTTGTATGTTGGGTTTCGATCTGCCGAATTTTGCTTAAATTTTTTATTTTTTTTTTATTTTGGGTTTGGATTTGGCATATTTTGCTTAAATTTTGTTTTTCTTTTAATTTTTTTATTTTGCATTTGGATTTTTCGTATTTTGCTTAATTTTTTTTCTGTTACTTTTTTTTTTTTTTTTTTGGGTTTGGATTTGGCGTATTGTGCTTAAATTTTTCGAATTTTTTTTTGAAATTTATGTTTTTGTCTTTTTTTTGTTTTTTTTATACATTAATTAGTTCTTGTTCTTCATTTTTATTGGTATACAATAACTTTTTTTTTAATATATTTATGTGTTTCATTTATTTGTAAATTACGTCACGAATGGTAATTTATGTTTTCATGTTTTTTTTAAAATGTTTTTGAATGTAGCGTAATTTTGTCGTTATTTTTTCAAAATTTACGATTTTGTCATTGTCTTATTCACTCACATTAATTTGTTTTTATATTTAGAAAATGGATTTTCTCTCGTTTTATTTATTTGTAAACGACGTGGCAAATGGTAATTTCTGTTTTTTTCTTTTTTTTTTTTTCCTTTTTTTTTTGGATGAGGCCTATGTTTGTCGTTCTTCTTTTTTTAATTTACGTTTCCGTAATTTTTTTTAATTTGTATACAGTAATTTGTTATTATATTTGACAAATCAATTTTCATCTGTTTTATTTATTTGTAAATTACGTGGCAAATGCTAATTTCGGTTAGTTTTTTTGTCTGGAAAAATGTTTTTTTATGTCATTTATTCAAAATACAGTGGAAAATCATATATTGCCGTGGCACATGACAAAAAATCGTAAGTCTGTTTTGGTTTTCTTGTTGTTTTCAACTTCTGTTTTTATGTTTTTAATTTATGTTGCACATGACAATTTCTGTATTAGTTTTCTTTTTGATTTTTTGTTATTTGTTTCACCTTTTCTTGTTTTTCGAAAATCTAAATTTCTGTGGATTTTGATTTTTCAAAGTTAGGCACGTCACCAACTGGAAGGGGCTACATTCCCGTGGAAACTCATACATATTGTACATGATAATATATTTGAATACAGTCTGTTCCACGTGTGTCATTATGTTACAACCATATGAAAATTATTTCGACTATTATATATTTCTTAACATTCCGTTATTACGCATGTAACATAATTTGTCGCGTATGTGAAGGCGCACCAATGCCATATGGGGGTCCTCATCCCCAATCATTAAACCATCCTCGTCATGTTCAACTTCTGATATGGCATTTACTATTGTCATAGCCTCTTCCTCGTCACAGATTGGCTGAATAGTTGTTGGGTTACTTGTGTTTCGCCGTATATAATTATGTAATGCCATTGACACACCTACTAACTGAACTTGCACATTTGCAAAGTCATACCGAGGCATGTCTCGAATAAACCCCCATCGATTTTTCCAGGCACCGAAAGTACGTTCCACCACACGGCGTAAGGACGAGTGCATTTTGTTAAATAATTCCCTTGGCGTGTTTGCCGTCGTGTTCCGTGCAATACGTCGGAATTCTTGTTGGTGGTAACAGTGGCCTTTGAATGGTGCTTAGTAACCTATTCGGTTTGGATAGCCAGAATCGACAAGATAATATTTGCCTGCAGATATGACAACAATGTATGACACCAAAACTGAACATTGTGCGTCATTTTCAAGTAACGCTGTTTTAGGAAAAATTTATAGCCCCCTACATCTAATAACAGGATGATGTGTTACCTTCGTCAGGATGTGGGAAGCGGACATTGTCATTTGTTAGTATCTCGTTGAATATGCGACTATCATGCATACTTCCTTTCCATCCGCACGAAATGAATATGAAACACATGTCAAAATCGACAGCGGCCATGATATTTTGCGTGTGACAGTATTTCCTACCGAAATATGTTGCCGCATCTGGCCCCGTAACCCATGCACTTACATGTGTTCCGTCTATTGCGCCAATGCAGTCCTGCAAACAACCCAATTGTTTTGTTGCGTAAATGGGTAACAAGTGTTTGGTTTTTTCCATACGTCACGTCCAGTTAATAATAAAAACAAAATAACTGACAGTCTTTATTTATATGTCAATAATGTTTTTCAGAAGTACCTTGAAAGGTAGGTATTTCCGTCTAGACCGCACGTATGGATGTATACGATGCTGACTGTATGTGGGCCGACAATGAACAACAGTGAACTTTTTCATGGAAGTTAATACGTTATGTACGTGCCTCGACACAGTCTCCCCGGAATGTTGGAACCGTTCTTGGATTTCTCGATTTTGCTTCCCTTTCAACACATGGATAAACATTGCAACGCTTTCTTTAACAGCTGAGCCATGTGGACGTTGCGGGACTTGTAACCCAAAATCATTTACTAATGTCTCACACAATGCGGCAAAAACTTCCTTCGACATGCAAACATTTTCCTTAAATCGACCCATATGGCCCGCATATAGTTCGCATATCCATGTATTCTCGGTTAGTATAGAAGTGCGACACGGCGTTTTATCCATGTGTTTTTCGTACCATTCTGTCGCATACTGGCATACTTATAGAAATGTGCAGTTTTGTTCTTGTTGCACCTGGACCACCATTTGATTAAGCATTTCCATTATTTCATCATTGTTGCTTCCATCCCAGGGATTCATGGCGTCTTCGTTGATACGAAACCTACAAGAGTGGCACTCTTTCAATCAGTTGGCACGTGATTCATTGACTCAAATTATATTGAAGTTTGCAATTAAAAAATGCCGACATTGTTTTTAATGTAAGTAATGTCGTCACCAATGTCGTCACCAATGTCATTTGGAATGCATAATCATATGAATTGCACAAAAAAGAAAAGCTGTTCAACTTCTGCTTTACAGGGGGACCATGGTGGTAACAACCACAAAACTAGCCAGCAAACTAAACTAACAATTGAACTTGCAATATACAGGCATTCAAAAGCGTGCAAGAAAAACGTAATTTCCTGTCTAAAAAATAGCCACACAAAATATTAAAACATAAGCATCCCATTCATTTCCCAAAAACGAAGCACAACCATGCTTCCGTTCCGTCAACCCATGCATTTAACTAAAAGATTTGGTCACCATAGCTAGCAAGAAAAAAACAAAAACGACAGAATAAAAACATGCACACACCACCATCTTGTTTTAATACAGTGCCAACAATACCATAAGTCAAAGTTTGAAAAAGGAAGACAAGGACAGGCATCTTTAACACTCGTAACACCGCTACATCACATCCGGCGACCCCCAAACAGGTTTGCAAAAGGCGCCGACGCAGTACACTGGAGCTGCTTCTGTGTAAGCCATCCAATGATGTGGTCGTCATCAGGCTGGCACATCATCACCTCCCGGTAATCGGCGTTATCCATAAGTGTCGAGGCGAAGTGGAATAACGGCGTACCAATCAGGAATGGAATACTGCTCAGTTTATGCATGCACTCCGAAATAGTGTACAGCGATTCGTTGCCTGTGAGGTGCCTCACCGTAACCTGCTGATTCTTCGTACGCACCACATCTGTCAGATTGTTCATGGTTTCCGCAATAACTAACGCACCACTTGTTGCCTTCTTCGACTTTGAAACACTTGTTGATGGCGTCTTTCTCCTTTTCCCCTTTTCAATCGGAACATGCTCCAGTAAAGAATCTGAATCCACGTCCTGTACTCCTACGGGTATCGGATCAGCAAATGGTTGGGCTCCCAAACTATGCACCGAATCAGATAAGTCATCAGCAGCTTCAGGAAGTTTCTCTCCCGGGGTCCAATGGTGTTTCCCAGTAGCTGATGCCCCCATGAAGACCGTCTCCATCAACTCACGGTGTTCCAAGGTTTTTTTTCCTAAACTTGGCACACACCTTGTTGATCTGCAGAAATAGAGATATATGAAAGAAGAAGACGTTACATTTCATATAATTAATTAAAAGTTAACTGAACAAGTCAAAAATGTACTGGTAAATGACAAATATAAAACTTATTTGTACATGCACTTACTGATTCCATCTTGTTCCACCACTCCTCAGGTGCCTAAAACAAACCGGTGTCACAGTCAAAGCCTATCCCGGACACTCCTTTGCTTGAATCCATCAACTTTGTCCACGCTTGCCACTCTTTTTTCAAGCTCATTTACTTATTCTTCAACTGTTTCAGTCCATGTTTTGTTCATGTTTTTTTCTCAAATTTCCTTGTCAACGACTTGTACCCTGCTTGGCTGAGGACTAGGAATAGGCAATTTCCTTTAGTAATCTCATTTGCAATCAACTGCAGGAAAACTCGGATTGAGTTACTGTCCCATGAGGCCTTGTGGCTGAACTGATTATGTGTCTCTTCAAGACTGCTTGACTTGTCAGTGACAACGCCTTTGCTTTTCGATTGGTTACGTGGAGAAGTACCTGTGGAAGCCATTACTAATGTACGGTTACAAAAGATTACCATCACAAATTCGGTTGTTATATACACACGCATACGCCATGACACATTAATAACAATAAATAGAGATATAGGATGCTAAAGTTAAATTTACATATAACCATTGCACATTAATAACGTACGTACACAGGTTCCATGGAAGTTAGTAGTGGACAAAAATATGATAGTTAGTAATACGGCTCCCATATGCAACAACATACTACCAACATACTACGAACATACTAACTACATACTAATAACATACTGACAACATACTAACGTGTTTCTACATACTGACAACATGGTAACGGTGCTTACATACGGCACAACAAAACGACAACGACAATGCAGAGCACATATACAATGGTCTTAAGGACACGCAAGGATTGTTGAATGTCTATGATATCAGCCTGCAATAGCATGGCAATTTCATCTTCGGGTGACGCATAGTCTTGGTTCTCTCGCCTTCATTCTTCACACCAACCAATCCAACTGACACAGGGCTGATGAGTGCAAATTATGGAACTATTAGTTTCATGGGTTGTTAATGTTCATACAGTTATGATCGGTAAAGAATGGGTCACTCACCACAGGGCAAGGACAGATAAAGTAGGGACGCCCTGGATTTTTGGTGGACCTAGAAATCTTAACAATACAGGGGCCATATCCACAGGCACACATTCATCGTGGCCATGTACTAGAAGTTGCAGTAGAGGTGAATGGCGCCATGCTACGCTTTAAATTTCAATTAAATTTACATGAATCAACATGAACACATACAAAGACTAACACAATTTTATATTTGATTCCAAGAACGAACTAGATTGTTTGTAAAAGTATTGTGCATCTTGAATTTAGGCATATTGGTAATATATTTTCGAATATAATTTTTAATATATTTGTGAATATAAGGTTAATATATTTTGTAATAATTTATTTTTTTAATATATGTTTAATAAAAAATTTATTGACATATAATTTGTTAAATCTAAATTTTTAATATACATTTTAATATATTTTTAACATCTTTTTAATATATTTTTTAATAAACCCAATTTTTTAATATAGTTGTAATCGAATACATTTAATATATTTTTAATAACTTTTTAATATATTTACCTTCCTTCCCAAATTTAGTTTGTAATATATTTTTTAGTGAAATATGTTATTCACAAATGAGAATTGAGCATTGAGTATTGAGTACAAAATATATTAAAATTAATAAATCTATTTTGTAATATATTTTGAATATATTTTTTACTCAAATAAGTGTTTGAAAACTAAATTTTTGTTATATTTTTGAAAATATTTTTGAGGAAATTTTCTTTAAGATAATTTTAAAATATTTTTGAATATATTTTTAATATATTTTTTAATAATTAAATTTTGTCATATATTTTTAATAAAATTTTTACACTCTTTACTTTTTAAATCAAAATTTGTAATATATATTTTAATATATTTTTAATATCTTTGTAATATATTTTTAATAAATTTGTTAATAAACCATATTTTCTAATATATTTGTAATATAATTTTTATATATTTTGGATAAAATTTGTTGTTAATATATATAGATAATATATCTACCTTCCTTCCCAAATTTAGTTTGAAATATATTTTTTATCTAATTAATATATTGTTTACAAATGAGAATTGAGCAATTCGTATTGAGTAAAAAATATATTCAAATTAATAAATCTATTTTGTAATATATTTTGAAAATATTTTTGAAAATATTTTTACTATATTTTTTAATAATTAAATTTTGTCATATATGTTTAATAAAATTTTTACACTCTTTACTTTTTAAATCTAAATTTGTAATATATTATTAATATCTTTGTAATATATTTTTAATATATTTGTTAATAAACCCAATTTTCTAATATATTTGTAATATAATTTTTATATGTTTTGTAATTTGTTGTTAATATATGTAGATAATATATCTACCTTTCTTCCCAAATTTAATTCGAAATATATTTTTTTATCTAATTAATATATTTTTTACAAATGAGAATTGAGCATTTCGTATTGAGTAAAAAATATATTCAAATTAATAAATCTATTTTGTAATATATTTTGAATATATTTTTTATGATATTTTGAAAATATTTTTGAATATATTTTTAATATATTTTTTCATAATTAAAATTTTTCATATATGTTTAATAAAATTTTTACACTCTTTACTTTTTAAATCTAAATTTGTAATATATATTTTAATATATTATTAATATCTTTGTAATATATTTTAAATATATTTGTTAATAAACCCAATTTTCTAATATAATTTTTATATATTTTGTAATTTGTTGTTAATATATGTAGATAATATATCTACCTTCCTTCCCAAATTTAGTTTGAAATATATTTTTTATCTAATTAATATATTTTTTACAAATGAGAATTGAGCATTTCGTATTGAGTAAAAAATATATTCAAATTGATAAATCTATTTTGTAATATATTTTGAATATATTTTTTATGATATTTTGAAAATATTTTTGAAAATATTTTTAATATATTTTTTCATAATTAAATTTTGTCATATATGTTTAATAAAATTTTTACAGTCTTTACTTTTTAAATCTAAATTTGTAATATATATTTTAAAATATTTTTAATATCTTGCTAATATATTTTTAATATATTTCTTAATAAACCCAATTTTGTAATATATTTGTACTATAAGTTTTATATATTTTACAATTTGTTATTAATATATATAGATAATATATCTACCTTCCTTCCCAAATTTAGTTTGAAATATATTTTTTATGTAATTTATATATTTTTGACAAATGGGAATTGAGCATTTCTAAATTAGCAAAAAATCAGACTTCAGCATTGACTATAAACAAAAAATATAACAAAAATGTTCATGTTTTCCTTCATTTTGTAAATAAGAACAGATTTATAAGATCTGATAATTGAGCATTTTGTAAATAAGAACAGATATATAAGATCTGCTTTTCCTTCAGTTTGAACAACGGTGCCTTCACTTTGTGATCAACAGATCTGATTTTCATAAATAAGAACAGATTTTTTTAATAAGAACAGATATATTATATATATATGTATATATATACATATCTGCCCCAAATGTGTGAGCTGTAACCCTAACATTCCGTGATAACCGAACAGATTTTTAACATAAGAACAGATCCAAAACCCAGATTTTTCACAGAGTCAGATCGGTGCCCCAAATGTGTGTAATGTAAGCGTAATCAACCCAATCACGACTGTAAAGCAACAGATCGGTCATGAACCGATGCCGTTATGAACCCATACTATGCAGATCGGAAGAAGAAAAAGAGAAATCGGATAGGCCATAAAGCATTACCTGCAGATCGGTTTGTGTTTGAGAGGGTTGGTTCTTGTTCGCCGCCGCGGATGCGTACTCCGGTGCCGATTAGCTCTGCGAAGGTCATACAGATGTCCTCGTCGCCGCTGGTCTTTCCGAATGGGATAACTCGCTTGTTTTTCTCTTCAGCTTTCGAAAGGGTGTGTGTGTTTTGGATGAGGCGTTGTCCCTCAGATTGAAGGAGGTTCTCTTCGGGGCATTTTGGTAAATTTACACCAATAAGGGTTTCAAAATACTCGTGAATTCCATTTTGTCTGGACGTGGATGAAACAGCCTAATTTGTCGGGACGTGGCTAAATTAGCCCGACTTTTCCTTCCCAAACGGTGCCACACATTCTACATGGATCTGCCAAACTCCCATAATCATTACATCCACTAAACCAATATTTCAACATTAAACCTCAAAAAAAAAAAAAAAAAAAAAAAAAAACTTAATTACAACTTCAACAATGATTTAAACCACTAAAAAATACACCACTAATAGCACTAATGCATTGAGAATGATAAAACAAAAAAAAAAAAAAAAAAAAAAACAAGGCATAGAAAGTGAACGGGGCTCACTGCCAGATCATTAGTGTTCCATTTTTAGTACTGCAAAGTATTTTTCTTACAACTTTTTACTTTTAATTATGTTCACTTTTACATCGTTACTGATTAATGTTAGCTACTGTCTCTCATCCTGCACTATAAATCCCACGACCCAACCCACATCAGAGCAGAGCAATCAAGTTTCAGCCTCGATCTCTAACTCCTCTCTCTGTCTCTCTCTCTCTCTCAATGGATTCAAAAGTAGAAATGTTTTTCATACCAAGTGTAATGGGGAGAGGTCACATCCTGCCAGCAATACATACCGCAAGGCTATTTGCAGATATAATAATGATAGAGACCACTAATTTTGGACCTCTAAAAAGATCACTAATGACATGATACTAAATAAAAAAAAAAAAAAAATATAACACCAAAGTTAAAACATCAAATCATTCATGATGGGACTTACTACCACATCATTAATAATAGCACTAATTAGTGCTCCCACTCATTTTCCTTGCAGCTCAAGGAGCTAAAGTCACCATAATAATAACACCAGCATATGCCCAGCTTTATTCAGCCAAAAAAAAGCATATGCCCAGCTCTTCCAGAAAACCATAGAGAGAGACCAGTCACTAGGACATGACATCAACTTCCACATCTTCAAATTACGCACCTCTGACTTTGGGTTGCCCGATGGATGCGAGACTCTCCTCGCTGCCTCTGCCGGCATTATCGCTAAACTTTTCATGGCCTTCGAGAAGCTCCATGAACCCATCGAGCAACTCCTCCGAGAACGCTGCCCCGATTGCATCGTCAACGACATGTACCATCCCTGGACTGCCGACCTTGGTGCTCGCCTCAGCATTCCCAGGTTCTTGTTCTATGGTACAGGTTTGTTCCTTTCTTTCTCTTTGATTTTAAATTGACACAACCTAAACTATCACATCATTCTGAATACAAATTTTGTGTGAATTTTTGTGTGTATATAACTATTATTAAAATTCTGATTCATGTTGCAGGTTTGTTTTCTCTGTGTTGTGAAGAGAGCATTCGACGGTATGCACCACATGACAAGGTAAATTCTGATGCAGAGACATTTGCTTTGCCGGGTCTCCCCGATGATAACATCATATTTACCAAGAGAAAAATCCCATACTGGTTTAAGGAGAAAGGAACTGGTTATGGACAATTCATTGACGAGGTTCTAAAGTCTGAGCTAAAAAGCTATGGGGTTATAGTTAACAGCTTTTACGAGTTGGAACCAGCTTATGCTGAGTATTTCAAGAATGAAATGGGCAGAAAGTTATGTCTCGTAGGACCGGTGTGTCTTTTCAACGAAGCATTCGAAGAAAAGGCCGAGAGGGGTGCAAAGAACTCCATTGATGGAAATACAATTTTGAAATGGCTCGACTCCAAACAACCCAAGTCAGTGCTTTTTATGTTAGTTTCGGGAGTCAGGCTAGTATGGCTCCTGAGCAGTTCCTCGAGGTTGCTCATGGGCTCGAGACTTCTGGTTGTCCATTCATTTGGGTGGCCAGAGATATGTCAGAGTACGGCCAAGAAGAGAAAGAAAAGATGGAAGGAGGCAAAAATCGAGGCAAAAAGCTTCCGGAGGGATTTGAAGAGAGGATGACTAAGTCCGGACAAGGGTTGATAGTAAAAAGTTGGGCACCACAGTTCCTAATCTTAGAACATGCCAACATTGGAGGTACTTGACACACTGTGGATGGAACTCGACGATTGAGGGGATAGGAGCGGGCGTTCCGATGATCACATGGCCATTGGTGGCAGAGCAATTCTTCAATGAAAGCATCGTTGTGGATGTGTTGAAGACCGGGATTCGAGTGGGGAATGATGAATGGTTGTCGTATATTTGGGAACCCAAGTTGACGGTGACTAGGGAGAAAGTGGAGGCAGCGGTGAAGTGGTTGATGGCTGGTAATGGTGGTGATGAAGTGGAGGAGATGAGAAGGTGAGCAAAAGAGGTGAGCGAGAAGGCTAAGAAAGCTGTAGACCACGGTGGCTCATCTAACACCGATGCTATTGCTTTGATCAATGAACTTAAATCTCGTCGCCACCGTGTTCGTGCAAATAAATTGTGATTATGGTATAGTGATATGTGGTATAGATTCAACTCTCTTATTTTGTAGTATTAATAAGTAATATGAATCTCAACCACATGATTGCTTTTTTGTTTTTGTTTTGTTTTATGGGGGAGCGGGTGGGGAGGGAAAATTTGGCCAAAGTCGGATTCTTGACCCTTGAGTCATCAATGACCGACATAACTATTTCAAGCTTCTTCTAATATATGATGTTTGTATTATTATTATTGAATAATGGGTTCATTATAATAAATTACTTGGATTTTCCTGAATAACTTCTGTAATATTATTGTTAAGAAAATTTATTTAGAAATCTTATATGGGAAATGTTGATATATTTATTTCTAAGAGTTTTTTTTATGAATCCATTAATCCATTTTGTTTTGAAAAGTTGTATTTATTTAATTTGGTGTCATTTGAGTTTAAATGAATGTCTTTTTGTAATTTATTTTTCCAATTTTCTTATTTATTTTTGGGATGTGAATGAAAATGTAAAGTGTAAAAGATTTTTTTTGGAGGGATTCATGGTTGAAGTGTTGGTTGTCAAACATGGAAGTCTACAGTTCTATTAGCGTAGTTTTCTGATGTTACATTGGAGTGTTATATTAGAGTGTTACGCTTAAAAAAGTTATACTAAGAATTTTTTGTGTGTTATATTTGTTCGAGTATTATGTTTGAGAAAAATATAATAAAGAGTTTTTCTAGATTGTTACGTTGTTACGTTTAAGAAAAACGCACTGAGGAGTTTTTTAGCGTGCTACATTGGAATGTCATGTTTGGGAAAACTACAAATAAAAGTTTTTATGTGTAATATTGATTGAAATATTACGTTTGGGAAAAGTACACTAAACAGTTTTTTTATAATGTTACGTTGTTACGTTTGAGAAAATTATACTAAGAAATTTTTTAGTGTGTTAAATTGAAGTATTACGTTTGACAAAGTACACTAAGAAATTTTTTAATGCTACATTGATTAGAGTGTTATGTTTGTAATTGATTAGAGTGTTATGTTTGGAAAAAATACATTAAAATATTTTTGTGGAATGTTACATTGTTACATTTGAGAAATACGTGCATCAAAAACTTTTTTAGTGTGTTATATTGAAATTTTACGTTTTCGGAATGTTACATTGGAGTGTTATATTTAAGAAAAATATATTAATTTTTTTTTTTGAAGTGTTATATTTAATAATTTCAACATTATGAGAAAACTCACATTTGTCGCTTAACACATCACATATGCGGATTTATACTCGACCATTTATATAATTCACACTAAAATGGGACTTTTGGATTCATAAGAAAAAAAGAAAGATCAAACAGTTATAAGATCAATATTTAAGATTTATTGGCACTTCACGTTTATTGTTAATCAAAAATAAAAATAAAAATGTTATTTACTTCGAATAGTTATTTGAAAAATTGTTATAAAAGTGAAGTATGTTGTATACATTCAAATTTTCTATAATGTGGACCATATCTAGAATGTCAATAGATGTACTTTTGGAAGCATGTTAATTTTACAAAAAAATCGTGTAAAATTTTGTTCATATATAGGAATTATGTGTTTAGGTACGTAGAGAATCTGTTGTAGACACAATTCCTGATCATGTACATCTTGTGTGTCACTTTTAACATCTGCCAACAAAGGACACAAATTTATATATTAACGGGTCGTTTGGTAAATATTTTAGACTAAAAAATCACAAAGGATAAATAAAAATTAAAAAATACAAAAAAACAAAATAAGAAAAATACACCATTCCAAAGCTAAAAAGTCACACAAGAATACCAAACGATTAAAAAAGTCCCAGACTAAAAAAATCAAAAAAGTCAAAAAGTCAACTAAAAAAGTCATTGCCAAAAAGGCACTAACTACAATAAGGTATTTCTAACACTTCACTAAAAATTTTATTAAATTTGAGTAAAAATATGTCCAATTTCTCTATTTGATATCAGTTACTCCAATGATGAACTACTGTAACTTTCATCAAAACACCGGATGTCCGGAGGGACAACTAGCCGGTCAATCGACAAGAGCATTTCATGAAATTTTTCCCCCCCTCCATTTCAGTTTCCCTCAATTTTTTTGCCATTTCTTTTTCCCTCCATTAAATCTTTGCCATTTTTTATTGTTCCATGCTTGAAAATATATTGCATGATTAGTGTTGCAAGTATGATAACTTTGATATGCAAGTTTAATTGTGACGGATACTTGTGATAATCACAAGATAATGAATTTACAGAGAACAATAAGAGCAAGAAAAACAAATATTTGTAATAGTTACTTGGATATATATATATATTAGAGAGAATGAAGAAAGAAAAAAAAACCAGCAACTAGTTGGAAAAAAAACTAGCAACTAGTTAGCTAACTTTATAATATATCTCAGCTAAAATGAAGAAAAAAAAAAAACCATTTACAAATTATTCCCTTTTTGGTTGCCAAGAAACTGCAAGGAAAGAAAAGAAGATCCTTTTTTGGTTGTCAAAAAATTAGCCATTTGTTGAAGAATCGTAAGACGAGTCACGCTAAAATGGAGGGTTTGGGTTTCCTCTTCAATTTTGTGCTGTTAATCGGATGACCGTGGGGACGATCGGCCGGACGTCCGGTCCGTCGTCCGGTGAGCCCCACCCCCAACGTTCACGCATAGTAATTTGGTGAAAGCTGACCAGGTCCTTAATTTGGTGAAAGATTTGGATTGTTTTCAATTTGATACAGTTTTGATGAAACCGTTGGAGATAAAAAAATAAAAATAAAAATAAAAATAAAAAAGTGCATTTTTTCACCAAATTTATACATTTGATTAAACGTTGGAGATAGCCTAATGAATTTCATTTTTTAATGAAGTTAGACAATACAATTTTTATTACTCAGACTTTGAAAAGGATTGTCGTATTTTCGTAACAAAAATGTTAGAGATTTTAAATATTGTACCAAAATTTCTATCAAATTTCTCATGTAAGTTTCGAACTCATATGAGACCCACATAGTGAGGATCCACATCGTGGGAGTTCCACACCCATATAAGATATTTGGTAAAAATTTTGATAGAATTTTTAAAATTTCTATTATTACTCTTTGCGTAATGGGATATGAAACTAGTTTTGGGAAGTTTGGGTTTGGGTTTAGGTTTTTTTTTTAATTTTTTCTACTAGAAGACAAACTTTTTGCAAAATCAAAAAAAAAAAATTCAAACAAAATATCACATCTAACTCAAAAGTTAAACTTATTTTCAAATTTAGTAATGTGGTAGACTATTAGAATATCTAATGCAACTCTATCTTTAATATTTTATTTAATCATCAACTAACCGTCTTTTTTATACAACAATGATTTTTGAAAATAGATCTTAAAAAATGAATTTCTATATCATTTTCTAATTAGTATATACGTACCTCATTATCTAAATTTTATTTTACACACGCCTGGGTGTGGGATGCAGGCCACAGAGGCAGCTGCCTCGGGCCCTAATTTTTGACCAACATAGGGCCCCCCAAAAGTTAAGGCCTTGTAGCCTCACAAAAATAAAATAGGGCCAATCTTCTTGTATAAATTAGAGTGGCCCAAAATTTTGGAAGTCAAATTAGCAAAAATAAAAGGGGCCTTAATGTAACTTTTGAGGCGCATTCTGTTTTTCAATCCCATATGTTTTGGTAAATTACGGGCCATAAATTAGAAGGGCCCAAAAACCTTGGGGCAAAATCAAGTTATATAATATTTTGGGTCTAAATTGAAAAACAAATTCTTTTATTAATTATAAGAACTAAGCCACGTGCTATTTTTTTTTCAAAATATATTTAATGGTATGATGCGTATATAATAAAAGAATAATTTAAAATTAAAATTAAAGTATGATTTTAATTATTTATTTTGATAATATTGGCACTATCATTTTATAAAAAATGTTACTCGAATACTTATATATATATATATATTAATTTTAGTTAAATTATTTGTGTATTTTGATAATTTTAGTTTTATCGTATTATAGAATTGGAATTATCATATAATAATTTTGTATGATATATATTAAATTATAAAATAGTAAAATAAATACTCATTTTAATATTAAAAATAATAGTTAAATTAGAAGAACAATTAATAATATAAGATTAAAAGTAATTCTAATTATTTAATTTTCTTTTATATTCATTTGGAAAATAAAAATATGTAGAAATAGAAATTACACAAAATTTATTTAAAAAATTAAATATAAATATGTTGTAGTTGGATTATTATATAATGATTTTATTATATATATATATATATTAAATTAAAAATTTATAAAATAAACACTCTTAATTAAATTAAAATATCAACTATATAAAAAAAAATTCAACAACATCTAACCAAGAACGAATCACATAACAAAATCTAAACGCAAAAAGAAAAAATAATGAAAATATCCAAACGATAGATACATCTCAGTGTGTAGAGTAATTAATCATATGTAATATGATGTCAAAACGTAAAAGAATTTACTGTTCAACAATTAAAAAAGTAACTCGAATAATAAATCCAAACTTTAGAGGTTCCTCGAGAGTGTAATTATTATGCATGTTTTTCTTCTTGTGAGTTGTGATTATATAAAATAATGTGGAAAGTAAAGTATAATTTCATATATAGAATCACTATAAAATTTAAAATGACAAATCCATAACATGTAATTAATCTGAATATTCATATATATATATATATTATATATATAAAAAAGTGACATATATATGTTGATATTATATAACATATTTATATATATTGTATTTATGTGGTATTTGTAAAATATAAATATAATAGTAAATTATGTATAATATACTAGACCTAGTTATAATCACGAGAGTGTGGAAGAATTTTAAGTAGCAGCCACGGGAAGAGAAGAAGGAAAAAAAGAAAAGAAAAAGTGTTCTATGTGTAGGAGCATGCCCCGGGAAAGAGAAAGCCGAGAGAGAAAGTGAGACGGCGGGGAGAAAGAGGAGAGGGGAGAAAGAGGAGGGTTATGGTTTCATTTAAGTAGTTTTATTAATTCACTAAGTATTTTCTTGATGTTCAAAAAATAATTGTGAGTGCAAAATACACTTTTCTTGATTTATGTTTATTTTGTTGTTATTATTTATTATTTTTATTTATTTGATGTTGGTTTGATATTGTATTGGCATGAAGATGATGGAATATTGATTGAGATTTATTCATAATTTAATATTTAATTGTCCAAATTTTGAGGCGTGACATCTTTAGGGTATTTGATAGAAAATTTTTATTGGATTGGTTAAGATTAAGTCACCGAATTGACCAAGTATTTTGTTAAGGTTTAGTCTTAAAACGACGACATGTTGCATTTGTCATAAAAAAATGCTATCAATTGGACCAATATATTGACAAAATAAAAAATTCAAGGTTAAAATCGATTCAATTGAAATTACAAAGAGTAAAATGATATAATAGCCAAAATAGAGGGGCTAATAGTATAATTTGCCCTAATTGTCAGCATTTTTTATTTTAGAATAGCATGCAAAACTTGTCTTACAATTAACTAAGGAATGAACATTGTAGACCTAAATGCCATTGTTTAAATTTAGACAAAATGTACTACCACTACAACAAAATGTACATTTGGCGACTAAAATTGGCAACTAAAAAAAATTTAGTCGCCAAAAGTTAGGGAATTAGTGACTAATAATTTTTTTAGTCGGTAAAAATAAAATAGTTAGTTACCAATTTTTTTTAGTCGGCGTATATTGATCATTGGCAATTAAAAAAAAATTTAGTCGCTAAAAATTTTAGAATTGGCAACAAAAAAAAAATTTAGTCGCTGTATATTGAGTTTTGGCTATTAAAAGCATTTAGTCGCCGAATGGAAAGTAAAAAATTATTTTTCAATCTTTGGCGACCAAACTTTGGTCGCCAAAAACTTAGTTTCAGCGACAGAGAATTTTTTTAGTCGCCGCATATTGAATTTTTAGCTACTAAAATTATTTCGTCGTTGAATGGAAATATAAAAAAATTATTATTTATGATTAAGGCCGAAATGTACATCATTGAGGCCGTTAATTAGAATCTCTTAACTTCACTTGCTGGTCAAACTGTATACTTTATGTGTGTTGAATGTCAATCAGGTTGTACATCGTCGGAGCATAAAATGGGCAAAAGGACAAAATTTGGACAGAGTTGACTTTTTCTGAGAAAGTCAAACCGACGTTTTAAACCTGTTTGGAAGTGAGTAGAAGTATAAAAAGAAAAGAAAAAGGCTTTTCTAGGGTTCTGAACTTGTTTTGACCTAAAGGGAGAGGCTAGGGTTTGGAAGGGAAGAGAAACAAAAAACTTCAAGGATGTCTCCCATGGTGGTTTCTTCTCCATCTACCTCATTCCACTCCTCCATGATTTTAGGCTAGTCTCCTTTTCTAGGGTTTTGATGAAACCCTAGCCATGTAATTATTTTGTTTTCTTTTTGATTTTTAATTATGTAAATGTTTGAACATTTATATGGTGATTTAGAAGTTTCTTTTATATATTTTTCATTATTTCTTCAAATATTTGACTTTCTGTGATTGTTGAATGTTATTCATACATGAGTTTTCTATTCCTTCACATTCAAGGTATGAGATGAACCATGCTACGAGGAACAAGTCGTGTCACTACCCTAGTTTAGAGTGAACGATTCGTATTACTTGAGATGGTTCGTGCTCGTACATTGAATGTGATGATCTTCTTGTTAAATGTTTCGAGCTTGTAGTTGTGAAGCATTAATCCGTTCAAACCATAGCATAATTGATTTCAATTGGAAACCCTAATTTCGTGGCTAGTGGTGGACTCTTTGCCCTAGTTTTTCCCCCAATTCAGTAAACCCAATTTCATTTATTATTGATAATTTAATTCCTTAGTTTAATTTATTCGTTATTAAATTAGGTTATGATGATTCAATCTTTTTATCAAAATTAATTTAGGAATTTAACAATTAAATTAGTTTAATTTCACAACAGTCCCTGTGGATCGATACCTGGACTTGCCATTATTCTGATTGAATTTGGTATAGTTTAGTATTTAATTTTGGTGTGTTCAACGACCCATCAAATTTTGGCGCCGTTGCCGGGGACTTCTAGCGAAATTAGTTAATTTAAAGTTACATTCTTATTTTAATTTTTAGTTTAAGATTTTGTGCTTTTGTGTTGTTAAGTGTGCAGAGCGTTTGAAATTGGAGCTATCATTGAAGTGCAAGCGGTGCGCAGCCGAGCTTTTTAAAAAAAAAAAAACCCGCAGCACTAAAGTGAGTAAACAGAAGAAAACACTCACAAGCAAAGCACCAAAGTGCTAAAACGAAAGTCAAAGCTCAAACAGAGGTTAGAGACAACGTCTACACGTCAAGCACCCGCAAGACGAGTAAAGCGTTTTCGTTAAACCGCTGTGAGTATTTCTCTTTTAGCATTTTGCTTTCGTAACTTAGTGCACAGAGTCAAACTTTTTGTGTGTGTGTGGGTAGTGTATGCACGGGCCTCGTTCTTGTCGCCCTGAATTGTAGAGTTTGGACCTTGAACTAGAAAGGACCCTTAGGAGACTTAGGGCCTCTACCCGTGTTCCTAGGCTTGAATATTCATATTCATACATTGAGCCATTAGAGATGGCAGATCCTAATGTCCCGAATGTGCCCAACCGGACACTTAAGGATTATTTTACACCCACTGCATATACATCACCATCATGCATCTAATTACCCAACACCACTGTTGCTCATTATGAGATTAAGTCCAGCACCATACAAATGCTCCCATCATTCCATGGACTAACTCATGATGATCCTTATAAGCATTTGAATGAATTTCTGAAAATTTGCTCGATAGTGAGGATCCAGAATTTCACAAATGAGGCCTTAATGTTGCGATTGTTTCCATTCTTGTTAAAGGATAAAGCCAAACACTGGCTAAATTCTTTACCTGCTAATTCCATTACAACTTGGGACCAATTATAGCAACGGTTCTTGGAGAAGTACTTTCCCATAGGTAAAACCAACCAACTTAGGCGAGCCATCACAAACTTTGCTCAAATGGATGGCGAGCAATTCCATGAGACGTGGGAAAGACTTCGAGACCTTCTCCAACAGTGTCCCCACCACCAAGTGCCTGATTAGCAACTTGTTCAAACATTTTATTATGGCTTAACTGAGCCGCACCGCCAAATGGTGGATTCGTCCTGTGGTGGGACATTCATGTCTAAAAATGATGCCGAGGCATGACAATTGTTTGAGAACCTAAGTGATAATTCCCTTCACCATGCCTCCGCAGCCCGACAAGTCCGATAACCAGTAGTTGGAGCCCCGAAAAGAGGGGGCATTTATGAGGTCGGGCAAAACCTAGAGTTAGCCCAACAAGTAGAGGCACTGTCCCGCAAAATAGACCACTTATTAGCTACGGGACATTCCCCCTTCCAGCAAGATCAGCCTCAATTCCGTGAGGCGTGTGTTATATGTGCGAGCCCTGCTCATGACTTGAGTGAGTGCCCTTCGGCATCACAATTTCCGGAGTTAGTCCAAGAGCATGTGAATTTGGCTCAAGGATTCTCCAACTCGGGTAATGACCCATACTCCAACACATATAATCCGGGATGGAGAAATCACCCTAATTTCTCATGGAGACCCCCTTCACAAGGCACTTCTTACAATCCTCCACCACCAAGGCAGAATTTCAATAATTCTGCCAACCAATCATCCTAACGACCACCGCAACCTTATCGACCCCCATAACCGTATCGGCAACCATAACCCCAGCCTGTTCCTCAGGGCAACTCTGCCTTTGAGACTCAGGTGTTGGAAGTTCTCTCAGAACTTAAGGGGTTAGCACCGATAGTTCACTCCCACACTCACTCTATTGCCAAGATAGAGACCCAATTGGGTTAAATGGCTAACAACATGAATCGGAGAGATGAGGGAAAATTACCAAGTCAAACTGTGGCCAACCCTAAGGGACAATACGGGGCAGAGAGGTCGGGTGGGAATGGTAAGCAACATGAGCAAGTGCAGGCGGTGGTTGCTTTGAGAAGTGGTAGGGAGTTAGAGCCTCAGTCAGTTGCGCCAGATGCAACTAGAGTTAAGAAGGGTGACCACAGGGATACACCTAATGAGAGCAAGGGTGAGAGGAAAACACTTAAGAGGGATGACTTAGTCCCTAGCACTCCATATGTGCCTAAGGCACCCTTTCCCCAATGCCTTGATACATCATCTCCTTTTAATAAGAAGGCGGCATCTATGGAGGCAATGATAGATGCCTTTAAATAGGTAAAAATCAACCTCCCCCTGTTGGAGGCGATTAAGCAAGTACCATCATATGCCAAATTTCTGAAGGACCTTTGTACGCAAAAGCGTAAATCTAGGACACATGTGTCCCAAAAGGTCCTACTCACGGAGCAAGTAAGCTCCATCTTGTTGAATGACACACCTCCTAAGCTTAAGGACCCGGGGTACCCCAACCATTGCATGCATTATAGGGGATCATTTCATTGATAGGGCCTTATTAGATTTAAGGGCTGTAGACACCCCATTTTTGACCGTCCTCAAGACTTGGACGTCACCGTTTGAACACCCGGTGATCATCCATGTTTGTGTTCGTTCGGAGTTCCCGGAGGTTTCGGCTACGCGCCTTGCCTCAAGATCTCCGAACCCGACTGTTTAGTGTCTGGTTTTGCACCAAACACTTGTTTGTTGCCTTGGAGGGGCAGGGAATGCCTTGTGAGGCATCCCCACACATCACCGGCCATGGCTAGAGGCCACCGGCTGGTGTTTTGTTGCCATCGGCAATGTATGTTACCGGTCGGCATTCTTTGTTGCCGGTCAGCAGTCCATTTTGTCAAAATGGAAATTTTGAGCAGCCGACTACTGTTCATCTGCTTTTGCAGATATTTTAAGACAGCTGTCTTGCATTTTGTTCCCCTCCATACACGTGTATGGAGGGATGGCCTTCTTATTAGCTTCCTTGATAAGCTTTACAAGATTGGTTTGCCTATAAGAGGAGCCCTCCTCTCTTGGCTTTAGGGTTAGAAGAAAAAAAGGTTAGAAAAGTTGTGAGAGAAGCTCTGGTTTTAGGTTTAGGGTTTTGTATCTATCCTATATCTATATCTCTCATTCTCTTGTATTGTGTGTGTTTAGGCTCATTATTGCACACAAACACATAGTGTTACACCTTTTCTTGGTTCTTGAAGGGCCAGAGGTCTGATATTGGAGCTTTAGAGCTGGTTTGAGCTCAAGGAAGAGGCTGGTCCATCATTTGTGAAGAGGTGCTTCAAGGGTAACAATCTTACCCCTTTTTCCCCCATTCTTGCATAGCTTGTTAGCCTATCTTAAAACTATTTTTGAGCTTAGTGTATAACACAAAAAAGTTATGTTTTTGGGCCCTCTAAATAGTTTGTTTAGAGTGTTTTGTGGTTTGGAGGTGTTTGATCCCTCTTAAGCCTTGAGGGGCTCCATTTTGTGCTATTTTGAGTGAGCTCCAGGACTTTGGTGTTTGGCCCTCCTCACCACTGAAATCTTGAGGGATTTCAGTGGTAAGGATGGTGCCTTGAAGTCCCAAGAAGGAGAGGGCCACCCCCTCTCCTTGTTGTCCTTAAAAAGGACTATTTTTGCCTCTTGAGGGAGCACCTAGCTTAGGCTCATGTTGACTATGCCTTGGCTATTATTTATGCTTATTTTTCCAGGAAATAACATTGTTGTATGTTGGTTTTGGTACACCATGTTAGTTTAACATACATGCCATGTAATGCCTTGTTGTTGCCTTAATATGCCTTAGGTTGTAAACCATTGTTCTAGCATGTTTTAGGCTTGGCTTTGTGAAGCTTTTGTGCTTATTGTGTCATGATTGAGGTCTGTCCTTAGTTGTTTGGGTCGACTTTGGCATGCTTAGTATAGCTCCTTTGCATTTTTGGCTTGTTAGCCTTAAGTGTGTGAATGTATAGCATGCATCCTTGCCTTAATTTAGTGGGTTGGGACCATTTGCCATGTTATTTCAGTCCCTTTAACATGCTTGTATGCTTGACTTGGATGCCTCTTTGAAGCTTTGAAAGCTTGTCTTGCATGCTCCATGTTTTGGCCATTGTGCATACCCTTCGAATTTGAGCCACTTAGATGTCATCTAGGTGTCCCTTGGGTGTTGTCTATAGCCTTGTGAGGCTTGGTGGACTTAGTCTCGGTTTAAGCCTCTTGGCTTGTCTTGGGTTTTTGGCTTTGTTTGCATGCCTTGTTTATCTTGTTTAATTGGCTTAGCATCTTTTGTAACATGATTTTCAATGCTTACCTTGCATGCCATTAGTCCATGTTATGCCTCTTTCAAGTGTGGTTGAGAGTTGCCCCTTTTGGGCTTGAGTGTTAGCCCTTTAACATGTGCATGTGTGTCTGTGTGTTTAGCCCTCACTTCACAGCATCTTGGCCACTGTTTTGGGCCTAATTAGGGCTGCCCAAATCATGTTTAAGTCCATCCTTTGCTTATTTGCATGCTTACCTTGCACGTTTGTTTGCATGCTTGCATGTATACATTGCATTGTCCATGTTGCATGCTAGTTCATATGCCTAGGTTGCATTGCATCTTGCATGCATGCCTTGTTCCTTGATCTAGTGATAGGAATTGGGCCCCTTTGGTTTGTTGGTTTGCATTGCATTTGACATCAAAATGTGCACACTTGGTCCCTTGGGCCATTACGCATGGAAATGCGCGATTGATGGTCCGAGAACCAAGGAGCATGTCCCTTTGAGTCACTAACATGATAAGGGACATGATTGGTGCATATATGGCTTGAATTGCATTGCCATGCAAAGCTCTGTCCTCTGCTGCTGTCAAACAGGTTCTGTAGGAACTTTTTGTCGATCGACTGCACAGAGTGCCGACCGGCAAACAATTGGTGGCCGATGGATTCATTCTCAGCCGACGAACATCTCCTACGGCCGGTGGCCATTCTCCCCAGCCGGTGGTACTGCACAGTGCTCAGAGAGGCAACCCTGAGGCTTTGGAAGCCTTCGAAGGAATACAAGAGGGAAAACAGAGGCAGATTGCGCATGGCAGTGCACTTCCGAGCAAGACCGAGCATGCATTGCATTGGGCTCTCTTTCCGAGGCGGTTTACTGTTTCTTCTAGCTTAGTTAATTTGTTAACTAATTAGATGGACTGTAATATTTTAATTAGCTTGTAGGTTAATTATCTGTATATTCTTTCGGGTCCCTCCGGGCGAGGGCGAATCTGTAATAAGTGTGGGTGCGTGTGTGTGCATGTCTTCCAATCCCCACTTCTTTCTTTCCTTTTATTTACCCGCTTATGATGGTAGATCAGGGCATGTTTAAATTAGCATATAGTATGACTGCATGCGTGCATTCATACATTTGTCTTACATGCATCGGGCTCGGCGCATCACGCTAACTGCATCGGTATTTCAAATCTAACTTGAATACATGCATCAATTGATCGCATTTCACATGCCATGTTTAAGTTAGCCAAGCCTACTCTAATTGCATCCTGTATGTGTTGCATTAGTCAAACTTAACATGAACTAGGACCATGCATGTTTGCTAACTAGTTTGTTGTTTTGGCACGGAGTACGATGTAAGTATTTTTATGCTTTAGCATACCGCATGCGTGTGAGTGCTATCATGACAGCATGCTTACCATGTGGCTAATTGCTTATGTGAGATAAACTGTTTGAATGCCTGTGGGTGAAGGTTGGATTGTCTGAGTCGAAAAAACTCGTTGAAATCCGTATTTTAGCCTACTTACGAGTAGCAAATTCCAAAGTGTTTTTCAAGACAAATGGATACGCAATGCTTATTTCCAAATTAGGCAATCTAGTCTATACTTGTTTGCTGTGCGCATAACATAGTAATTCTAGGCTAATAACCGGAATAAGAACACATAACGTTTTCAAAATCGGATATCACGGTTAGTAGAGGCCGGTCTTCGGACCGGGCGAGAGGGGGTGCTCATAGCTGACCTTCCCCAATCGTACCCAAGCTCCCGAGCCGAGGCAACTTTGGTGATGACGGACACGTGGCCTTTGGCACCGAGTCAGGGTTTCCTAAATTTTCCCATTTTAAAAAAATATTTAGGTGGCGACTCTGTATCTGGCAAAGCAGTCCATGTTTGGCACTTCTTTTCAAAAATCTATTGTCTCAAAACGATTTGCCGGATTTGGACTCTTTGGTTCAGATTTAGAACCGAAAACAAAATCGAGTCCGAACTGTAGCATGTAGCGCGGGGTCCCTCGCGGGCGTGTTACAGGGGCTAGTGTCAATTTATTGCCGTACTCTATGTACTAGGAATTTGGGCTTGGCGAGTTGAAGCCCACTACTGTCACTCTTCAATTGGCTGACCGGTCCCTCAGAGTGCCACGTGGCATGATTGAGGATGTGCTAGTTAAGGTTGATAGGTTCTACTTCCCTGTTGACTTTTTGGTGTTAGATATGGAACCGGTAGCCAGTTCTAAGAACAAATCCTGGTGATCTTAGGTCGACCTTTCTTGGCTACGGCCAATGCATGCATCAATTGTCGGACCGGGGTTATGGAAGTTTCATTTGACAACGTGTAAGTGAAACTTAATGTTTTCCAAGCATCCCAACAACCTTATGAGAGAGCGGAATGCTTATTAGTGGATGTTGTGGATGAGATTGTGGAGGAGGCTTTGCCCTCCATTCTTGTAGAGGACCCTTTAGAGGCTTGTCTAGCTCATTTTGGGTTTGAAAATTTTGATATTGATGGGTCAGTTGAGGAGGTGAATGTCTTGCTTAATTCTTTTTCTACACCGGATTTTCCTCCATGGAAAGCCCGGTTTGAGTCATTTCTTCCTCTGTCGAGAGAGCCTGCCATACCATCTCTGGTCACACCACCAACACTTGAGTTGAAGCCACTCCCGGCCACATTCATTTTGTATGATTCGTTTCTGGACGAACAACTCTTTGAGCTGTCACAAGCGAGCCCCCCGTGGTTTGCACATATTGTGAATTACTTGGCCATTAGGCAAATTCCGCAGAATTGGTCTAAGCAAGACAAAGACCGATTCTTTTCACAGGTTAGGTATTACTTTTGGGAGGAAATCCGAAATGATGCATATGAGAGTTCGAGAGTTTTCAAAGCTCGGACTAAAGAATTCCATGACAAGCACATTAATAGGAAATCCTTTGAACCCGACCAAAAAGTGTGGCTTTTTAATTCAAAATTAAGACTCTTTCCGGGTAAGCTAAGATCAAGATGGGATGGCCCCTTTGTAGTTGTTAAGGCATTTATTCATGGCGCCATTGAGGTGTGAGATCCAAAGACTGGCCACACTTTCAAAGTGACCATATATAGAGGGGATTGGGAATGGGGATATGATTGAGTCCATTGCTTTGATGGACCCATTTTACTATAATTGATAGGTTGTTTTCTTTTTTCTCTTTGTTTTCCCTCCTATGCTATTTTGTTTTTCTTTGTTCTCGTCATGCTTTATTTGCGTCTAGGAGACTTTAAATCCTCTAAAGGTGTAATTCCTTTGGTGTTAACCGTGCCCGAACGGTATCTGACGGTCTGGTATAGCCACCTAACCGTATTTGTAGTGAGTTCCTAGGAGACCAACTGAGACGGTGAAAACTAGAGTTCGAATGGCAAAGCCTAGAACACAAAGGTTTGGGATTTCCGAGACTAAAGTCTGGTTTAAATACCCAGGGGTGTGGAGATTGCTTCAAAACTACCTCGGGTTGAACTCTGTATGGCAGCCCCATAGGTTGAGGTAGCTTTATGCGCCTCGATTCTGGATACCGAATCAACCTAGTCTGTCACCCTGTTGGAGAATAGGGAAAGTTACAACCACAGTTAGGGAGAAAAATAGTATCCGTGGTTTTCGCGTGAAGATTATACCTTTAGTGGGCATTCCGTTATATTCTTATGTGCTATATTTATTTCGGATGTCAATTGAAGGTAGAAATGGTTAAGTATATTTGGGTTGTACTAGCCCGAAGGCTATAAACTACGATGGGTTTTATTACCTGGGGGATTCTGAAGTGGCAACTTTATGCCATAACTCTGGTGCCTTTTGTTAGGTGCTGAGAGTTAGTTTAAAAAAAAAAAAAAACATGCTTTCATGTTTATTTTCTGTGTTTTTTTTTTAAAAAAAAAGGGTTATACTTGTTCAATTTAAAAATAAAATTTTTAAATTTTTTTTTTGTTGTTGTTATATATGTTCAATTGTAAACAAATACAAATTTAAAATATTAAAAAAAAAAAAATTTGTGACTTTGAACAAATTGCCCCGTGCTTTAAAAACAAGTGCGGGCTGGAGCGCCATGACCAAGCCGCACGTGCGGCTTGGGCCCCGCACGTGCGGGACGACGATTGAAACCAAAAAAAAAAAAAAGAAAAAAAAAATGCGCAGGGGTGAAATCGCCGCACGTGCGGCCTAGGCTCCGCACGTGCGGGAATTTTGATGATTCCGCAAATGGCACCCTGCTTAATAAGCAGGCGCGTGAGTGGTGCGGGAGTATTTCAAAAAAAAAAAAAAAAAAAAAAAAAATTTGTTTTGTTTTATTCTTATTATTATTATTTTTTCATTTCATTTTTAATTTATTTAAGTAAATAAATTTTAAATAAATACATAAATAAATTTTAAAAATAAATAAATAAATATACAATATTTTATTTATAATTTTTTATTAAAAAAAATCGAAATTTATTTATTTATTTATTTATTTGATTTTTAATTTTCTATTTTTGTAAAAAAAAAAAAACTCCGAAATAATGGTGCTAATAATAATCCTAATTTAGTTTATTTTTATTTCCTCTATTTATTTAGTTTAAATTATTCGTTAGTGATTCTGGTTAGTTTAATTAGTTTTAGATTGTTTTGGTTTTATTTTTATTTTTAATTTTATTTGTTTAGTTAGTGCTATTATTTTTATATTTTTTTATTCTATGATGTAATTGTTCATTTAATTATTAAGTAGTTTAGTTTTTATTTTATTTCAGTTTTAGTTAATTTTCTTCTCTTAAATTTAAAAAATAATAATAATAATAATAAAAAAAATAAATTAAAAAAAAACCTGTTTAGTTTTGGTTATTTTATTCTATACTTTAGTCTCTTTTGTAGTTTAGTTATTTTATAGTTTAGTTTATAATTTAGTTAATTTAATTTAAGGTCATTTTTATTTATTTATTTAATTATTTTCATTTTTATTTACACAAAAAAAAAAAAGAAAAAAAAAGAAGAAGAAGGGAATTGCATGTGGGACATTAGTGGGCCAACTTGTGCTTTCATATTTTATTTTATTCTCATGATTGGTTCTATCGTTTTGTGTCTATTTGCTTTTGGTGTGTGCAGGATATAAGTCGACGTGTATCTGCTCGGGCCTTCAAAAAGGCTAGAGGTTCCACCTCTTCGGCGCCACCACCACCACCGGCTTCCCCATAGTACCCACCTGTATACTGCTTTGTCTCTTTTATTTTTATTTTTATTTTTCTTTTTAGTTCTTTCTTTTCTTCAACCAAACAAAAAAACAAAAAAGTGTGAAGTGTGTATATGTTACTCTCTGCCTACCTAGATGTGCACCTACAATTCTGGTAATATTCTCTCATTTCTCTTTACTTTTTCATTGAGGACAATTTCATATTCAAGTTGGGGGATGAGGGTTATATTTTCTTTTGTGCATTTTTATTTGGCTCATAATTCATGCTTATACCTGTTTCACTTGATTGCATTACTTCACTTGATGTGACTTTTTGCTAGTATATGTTAATTGGAGAGCATAGTAGATTTGTATGAAAAGGGTTTATTGGGTAGATACTTGCATGCGATGTTTGCACGAGGAGAGTTGTCTGTGTTTGTGGTATTAGTACACTTGTCATGAGTATGCCTTAATTCACATGAACACATTATCATAGCGGTGATATTTTTTATTATAATCCCTGGTGTACATCATTGATAATAGCTAGAATTGCAGAAAAGAATAAATGAGGAGCCAAGATTCTTAAAAAAAAAAAAAAAAAAAAACCACTTGACTAGTTTGGGTTCGTAGCCTTTTTAACTCGAGTTATTAAGCCCGTAGGGGTGTCTCTACACCTAATGCCCTAAAACCGTCTGGTTTGGGAGTCATTGGCCCAAAACTTACTACATGGGTTAATTAGAAAGCTTAAGGCACTTGGACATTGCACAGTTAAGGAAAAATAAGAAGAATGACTTGTTCGGATTCGTAACCTTTTCAACTCGGGTTATTAAGCCCGTAATGGTGTCTTTACACCTGGTGCCCTAAAACCGTCTGGTTTGGGAGTCATTGGCCCAATGCTTGTTACATGGTGTGACGCCCTCAAAATAATAACATTTAACTCAACAATATTGACATGCATTGATACATAAAAGATCAACATCTTTCTATTCATCATAGTATTTCCTTACAAAAAGTATTACATGTTGACAACAAAAGTAAACGCCCCATGGGCTTACAACTTTCCAAGCCAACACTTGGTTACAAGAAACGAGTACTAACTCATATACACATTAAGCCCTAGGCTTGAATTTACATGTAATACATCAAAAGAAAACGACATCCAAAAAGTCTGACAGCCTCTAGCCTCCCAAGCTATGTCCTTGGAGGTGGCATGCTACCTGCACCTGAAAATGATGTTCCCATATAGGGTGAGCCACAGCCCAGTAGAAATATACTAAACCAGCTATGAACAATGACTAAAAGATTAGCAGTTGATAAATGGTCAATCCTGATACATCCACTTATATCACATTACAATTACATGACATACAAGTCCATGTTACTTTTCATTTTCCATTTTCAGTAGATAAGGATACTAGCTAAATCAATACATCAACAGATAAGCATATTAGCTATATCAACATCTCAACAGATAAGTATAAGAACTATATCCTACAACCAAAGATAAGCATATGAGCTGTATCTACACTTCTCTAGACAAGCATATGAGCTATATCAACGCTTCTCAAGGATAAGCATATGAGCTGTATCCACGGAGTTCATCCCCTATCTCCTCCCAACGCTATCCGGTTTAGAGGTACATCCCCCATCTTCCCCTAAACTGCGGAGTACATCCCTCATCTCCTCCTCTACACATAATGCATATAAACACAAAGGTTCTATACACAATCAGCCAATACATAAAGTTAATGTATTCTATTAACCGTCATGCTCCATGACACATTCCATTTATTAGTTTTCGTTTGCCTAATCATCATGCATTGTCTACAACAATCAAGACTATCCTCCACCGATAGCCCAAAGCAGTTATTTCTAAACAGAAAATAAATGCACAAAATGGATAATATATCAACATTTCAATTTGGTGAGCGATAAATAATTCAATTACACCCTTTAATCCTATACATTCCAAATTTCAACATTTCCAATTCAATTCCTCATTTCCTTTAATTAATTATATACATTAATTAATTAAAACAATTAGGGCAAATTCCCATAATTAACAAAACGACCCTAAGGTTCCATTTTCATCCATAATCCATCATCTATCTCATCTTTCTATGCCAAACTTGCATTTAGGTTTATTATAAACAAAACCCCAACTTTTGTAAAATTACACAAAAAACCCAAACTTTCTCAAAATTACTCAACAACACCCAACATATCAAAATGCTAAAATTCAAAGACAAAACTCATAAAGAGGAGTGGGGTATCCCTACCTCGAAGTTTGAGCTCAAAAGGGGATGAAGACCAAAACCCAACGTGCTCCAAATCCCAACTTCTTCAGATGAAAACAAAGCTCTCAACATCCTCTATCTTTTCAATAAAGGCCCTAGGATAGATTCACACTCTAGAGAGATCAAATCTTAGAGAGAGAGTAAGTTTAGAGAGAGTGGGTCTCAGATCTAGGGTTTGGAAAGAAAAGGGAGTGAAAAAGTGATGTTTAAAATCGCTGCTGCCCGCTGATATAAAACAGGCTCGCTCGAGCGAAGACTTGGTCGCTCGAGCGACCAGACACAGAAAACCCCGCTCGAGCCAACAACTCAGAGTCTCGTTCGAGCGACAAAATGTTCGCTCGAGCCAACAACTCGACCCTACAGGTCTGCAACCTGACGCACGCTCGAGCGACGGAACGCTCGCTCGAGCGAAGAAAAACCAGATCGCTCGAGCGAAGGAAAGCTCGCTCGAGCCAAGAAATGCAACTCTCAGGTCCAGAACTAGACGCAATCGCTTGCTCGAGCGAAGTCACTCTGGCTCGACCCACCAGACACAAAAACACATTCTCGCTCGAGCGACCGAACCCTGGCTCGAGCGAAGGACCAAAACAGAGAGCTCGCTCGAGCGACAAACTCCTCGCTCGAGCGAAGGTCCAGAATTCTGGGCAGCAACACTTGGCTCCCAGACACAACCAACCTGTAACAAACCTGCCCAACACATCCTATAACTCAAAACAAAGTGTGAAAGGATGTAAACAAGAGAATAACAACTGCTAATGTCCACGGACTCAAGTCCGGACCACTGTACAACAAGGGGTAAAACCCAGGATCGCTATACATGGGTTGATTAGAAAGTTTAATGGATTAGGACATTGCACAGTCATAAAAAAAAAAAAAAAAACTTTTGAGAATCTTGGCTGCAACAGGTTAGTTTTTCTGTATATGTTTGGTGTTATTATGAGTTACACTGGGCTATTATAGTGGATAGTTAACTAATATGGAGATTGCACTTTACACCGAGGGTACTCATGACTTGTCTACTAGCATGCACAAGTATAGGGAACTTTACTTTTGTATTAACTGAATTGTGATTTCGACTCAATAGGTTCCTTCATGCTTGTCCATTGTGTCTTTAATGACTCATGATGTCTCAATATCACACTGTAGTGGCACATAAGTTGATTGTTAGGTGGAGTAGTGTGGTCATTTGTTGTTGAGTATATATGAATATGTTAATGTTTGTGGGTATCATTTCTGGAAACCCTCACGAGACTTTACTCGTCCACTTGGGGTAACCTTGTGGTTTAAAGGCTTGTTGCATATGCTAAATGCAACCGTTTTCCCACGAAAGAGGAAATAGATAGATTTTGTTTTACTTTATTTTATTTTACTTGCTTGAGGACTAGCAAATAGTAAGTTGGGGGATGTGATTAAGGCCGAAATGTACATCATTGAGGCCATTAATTAGAATCTCTTAACTTCACTTGCTGGTCAAACTGTATACTTTATGTGTGTTGAATGTCAATCAGGTTGTACATCGTCGGAGCATAAAATGGGCAACAGGACAAAATTTGGACAGAGTTGACTTTTTCTGGGAAAGTCAAATCGACGTTTTAAACCTGTTTGGAAGTGAGTAGAAGTATAAAAAGAAAAGGAAAAGGCTTTTCTAGGGTTCTGAACTTATTTTGACCTAAAGGGAGAGGCTAGGGTTTGGAAGGGAAGAGCAACAAAAAGCTTCAAGGATGTCTCCCATGGTGATTTCTTCTCCATCTACCTCATTCCACTCCTCCATGATTTTAGGCTAGTCTCCTTTTCTAGGGTTTTGATGAAACCCTAGCCATGTAATTATTTTGTTTCTTTTTGATTTTTAATTATGTAAATGTTTGAACATTTATATGGTGATTTAGAAGTTTCTTTTATATATTTTTAATTATTTCTTCAAATATTTGACTTTCTGTGATTGTTGAATGTTATCCATACATGAGTTTTCTATCCTTCACATTCAAGGTATGAGACGAACCATGCTACGAGGAACGAGTCGTGTCACTACCCTAGTTTAGAGTGAATGATTCGTATTACTTGAGATGGTTCGTGCTCGTACATTGAATGTGATGATCTTCTTGTTAAATGCTTCGAGCTTGTAGTTGTGAAGCATTAATCCGTTCAAACCATAGCATAATTGATTTCAATTGGAAACCTTAATTTCGTGGCTAGTGGTGGACTCTTTGCCCTAGTTTTTCCCCCAATTCAGTAAACCCAATTTCATTTATTATTGATAATTTAATTCCTTAGTTTAATTTATTCGTTATTAAATTAGGTTATGATCATTCAATCTTTTTATCAAAATTAATTTAGAAATTTAACAATTAAATTAGTTTAATTTCACAACAGTCCCTGTGGATCGATACCTAGACTTGCCATTATTCTGATTGAATTTGGTATAGTTTAGTATTTAATTTTGGTGTGTTCAACGACCCATCAATTTATCTTTGGCGACCAAAAGTTTGGTCACCAAAACCTTATTTTTAGCGACCAAAACTATTTTAGTCGGTGTAGACGTCCCCGAACGCATCCCGGGGAGAGGAGTGCGAGTCCCCCCCGTTCTGGTTCGATATTGGGTCACTACAGTTCAAAGGACTCAAATGTCACGGTTCTAAATCTCGAACCAAAGAGTCCAAATCCGGCAAATCATTTTGAAAACAGATTTTTTGAAAGAAGTGCCAAACATGGACTGCTTTGCCAGATACAGAGTCGCCACCTAAATATTTTATAATGGGAAATTTAGGAAACCCTGACTCGGTGCCAAAGGCCACGTGTCCGTCATCACCAAAGTTGCCTCGGCTCGGGAACTTGGGTACGATTGGGGAAGGTCACTTCGTGAGCACCCCCGCTCGCCCGGTCAAAGACCGGCCTCTACTAACCATGATATCTTATTTTGAAAACATTGTATGTTCTTATTCCGGTTATTAGCCTAGGTTACTATGTGATGCGCACAGCATACAAGTATAGACTGAGTCGTCTGAATTGGAACAAAACATTTCATGTTTGTTTTTGAAAGATGGTTTGCTACCCGCAGGTAGGCTTAAGATACAGATTTTGCCACCCTCAAGTGGGTTTAGAAAACATGGTGTTGCCACAATCTAGTGGGCTTAAAACAAACATTTGATGCATTGTCCCAATCCAAATAACACAACCTCCACCCACAGGCATTCAGGCAGTTATATCACATAAGCAAATAGCGTCATGGTAAGCATGCTATTCATGGCAACACTCACACGCATGCAAGGATGCTAAAGCATAAAACTCACCGAGTACTCCAAGCCAAAACAAAAACTGATTAGAAATCCATGCATGATCCTAGATACATAGAATTGCCTAACGTAACACATGCAAAATGCAATTATAGCAGGCTCGGCTATTCTAAACATGGCATATGGAATGCTACAACTAACACGTATTCAATTTGGAATTGAAATACAAATGCAGTTTGTATGATGCGCCGAGCCCGGTGCGTGCAAAACAGATGAATGATGCAAACATGCTATCATACTGTATGCTAATTGAAATATGCCCTATATCTAACCACTGTAAGCAGGTAAATAAAAGGGAGAAAGACGTGGGGTTGGAAGACATACATCACACTCACCCACACTTATTACAATTATGCCCTCGCGCAGAGGGTCCAAAAGAATATACAGTCGCAAATAAAAGAATATTACAGTCCAAAATATTATAGTCCCAAATAATATACAAATTTCTAATTAATTAACAAATTAAATAAAAAAATGTAAAACTGGCATGCAAGTCAGGGACTGCCTTGACTCCGCTCCGGATGATGAAATGATGCATGTTGGGCTGCCTTCTCGCGGAAATCCATTGGGATGCCCCAATTAGCCTCTGTTTGCAATGTTTCTCGAAATGCGTGTCAGACTCCGAAAAGTTACTGATTCTTCATTTTGCTGCAACAGAGAGCAGGAAAAGGGCATAGCAATGTATTTCACAAATATATGCATGCCTCGATCCTCGTGCCACCAATCACGCATATCGATGCATGATGGTCGAGGAGCCGAATTGCACAACTCAATATAGGATGAATGCGTGTGAATGCTACAACAAAACCTAACTCCATCATGGGTAATCCGGAGTGTCGGTGACTTGGGAATTGAGACTCGTTCCGTCACTCGGGGTGCGAAACGTGCCTCGTTTCCCGTGCAATATGCATGATATGCATGAAATGCAACTAAGATACAATCCTGACATACGCAATGTTATGGAATGGCATGCCTCGAAATGCGTGCACACGGGCACGCAAACCGAGGCAATGGCCCTAAGGCAAGAAAAGGCAATACGCAACGCAAATTGGACTTACACTAACACGAGTGGACCTCAGCCACACTCACATAAGAGGCCGTGAGATGAAAATGAGATGCCTCGAAATGCGTGCACACGGGCACGCAAACCGAGGCAATGGCATACGGAATGCGATGATGCTAAAATGACATACAGAATGCAAAGTGGACTTACACTGACACGAGTGGGCCTCAGCCACACTCACATAAGAGGCCGTCGGATAAAAAATGAAGTGCCTCGAAATGCGTGCACACGGGCACGTAAACCGAGGCAATGGCCCTAAGGCATGAAATGACATGCGAAATGAAATGAGGGCTTATACCAACATGAGAGGGCCTCAGCCGCACTCACATAGGATGCCGTATGAAAATGAAGTGCCTCGAAATGCGTGCCCACGGGAAATGGCCCAAAGGCATGGAATGACATGCAAAATGAGACATGGGATATGGAATATGGAACATGCAAATTTCAGCAGCCAAAATGATGCAAAACAGCCCCCGAATCATAGCAAAATTATACCCGATGCCCGAAATAAGTCCCGAAATGCAATGGAATGGCCTACAGCTATGTCAAACATGCACAATATGGACATGAAGTGTGAAGACAGATGCTAGGCAGTCCCTAAACTAGCATTTTTCCAGTACGAAGCATGACCAAACAACAATCATAGATGGGGCAAAAACAGCATGCAAAAATGAGGGAAAAAGGGGAAATAATGAAGTAAGTGGTATATGCAATGCTCAAACTGAAAAATACAGTTCTACAACACTGAAGAGGGACCAAAAATATGAACATTTACAGCTTATGGTAACCCCCAAAACAGTATGTAGATATGCTCAACATAGCATGCAAAATATGAGCCAAAAGAGGGCTATAAAGAGAGGTATACCAAGCATTCACCAAACAGCCTAAGACCCTTAATCAAATATGTCAAGAAGATCAAAATATGACTCTTTCCAGATCTGATGATGGCAGAAAACAGAATCTAGATAGGCTTAACAAAGCATGCAAAAATGGGGGTCAAAGAGGGGTATAATGACAAGTATAACATGGAGACCCCCAACAAAGTTGATCCCTTCTACAATGTTGTATAGGGATCCAAAATAAGCCTACTCACATTTCATGACATGCTCCAAAACAGATCACATGTAGGCCAAATAAATCATGCAAATTTACGGTAAATGTGAGAGATTATGAAGTAAGTGCATGATAGAGAGGCCAAACAGGGTTGAGCCCTTCTTAAATATTGAAGAGGGACTCAAAATAGGCCAACTCACAGTTTACATCAGGCTCGAAAACAGATCACACATAGGCCAAATATTCAATGCAAAATAATGGCATACAAGATGATATTGAAACAAGTGCAAGATGGAGGGCTCAAACAGGGTTGAGCCCTTGAACAAACATGAAGAATAGCTCAAAATAGACCTAGTTTCAGTTAAGGTCGGAGCTCAAAACAGTGAGCAAGTAGGCTTCAGAAATGAAGCAAGAAAATGCTACAAAAGAGGGAAATAGAGACTTACTCTTGAAGACAAGTCTTGGCTGTCTCTTGGCTTGAGGAATGTTGCTTCTAAGCCTCTAAGAACCTCTCCTTGCTGCTGGAAATGGAGTGGTGGTGGTGGTGCTTGAAGATGGTGAAGAAATGGCACCAAAACTTGAGAATTTGAGAGAGAGGGAGAGAGATATGTATCTAAGCTCTTAAGAGAGTTTTTCCAACCCTAATGAAGGAGCTGGGAGGCCCCTTATATGGACCAAAAAAAGGGTGTAAAGGTGGAGGAAAATGCACCCAAGCTTTCCCTCTCAAAATATCCCCCGGATCCAGATCTTTTCTGGGGGAAACAGCTATACAGCTGTAAAGTGTGGACTGAGAGGGTTATGGCCGGCCTCTCACTTTTCTTGGAGGTGGCCGGCCGGCCACCCCCCATGGCCGGTCGGCTAGGGTTCAAAAGGTTTAATGAAAATTTATGGCCGGCCACCAAAGGTTGGTGTCCTCCCATGTGTGTACAACAAGGCCCTGTGGTTGGAATTTGGCAACTCTGAAACAGGAGAGAGAATAGGCCACTTAAAAGAGGGGTTCAAAAGGGTCAATGAGGATTACTGGCCGGCCATGTGTTTTTAGGGTCCTCCCATGTGTGTACAATACAAATATGTGGTTTTGGCTTGAAGAAAATGGCCCTAGGGTGTTCAACATTAGCCCGGAAGTGAGAAAAACGGGCGCCGGGGGGCGCCGGAGGAGCATAACTGGTTGTTGAGACAATTGCTGGCCTCCCACCCTCCAGTGACCTTCCTTATGGTAAAACAGAGGTACCTGCCAAAAATGAACGAAAACCAATGCAAAACGAATGCTCGGGGGCCAAAACACGCAGTTCGGGATCCCGAAAACCGACTGTTAAGCACCGAAAGTGGTGTTTGGCTACGAAGTGGGTATCTGAGACCCCAGTGTCCCTTGAAAGGGAGTAAATAAGATGTATGCCAAAAATCGGAGGAATCGGAGATGGTTAGGCGGTTCCGAACCGAGGCACACGGCCTGACGGCTTCGAAAACCGGGAACCGGGCTCCGAAATGGGCAAAATGGCCTACGGGCATGAAATGTAGCCCACGGCCACTGAGAGATAGTCTACTGGACCTCTCCCTCCCCTCAGGAAAGAAAACAGAGAAAACCGAGTCTGGTTCGCAAACCGAGGCAAGGCACAGAAGAGGGTTCGGAAGTCCGGAGGCAGGGCGCATGGCCGCGACTCTGAGACTTCTGAACGAGCAGAATATGCAACATCACCGAGCACTCAATCGGTGACGTCTGAGTCTTAAGGTCGGTCAAAAATGGGGTGTCTACAGTCGGCAAAAACCAAAATTTTTTGGAGCCAAACATTTCAAATTTTGAATGGATTTTATAAAATGAATTGGGGACTAAAAATATTTAGTCAGTAATGGTGTTATATATATATATATTTGGTTCCCAACAACAGACCAGCGCCTGTCTCTCTCTCTTCAGCGTTTCTCTCTACCTCTCCCTCTCTCTCTGCCTCTACCTCTCCGCTGCTCTTCTCCCCTCCCTCTCTCACCGTCCCTCCCCCAGCCGTGCCTCCACCATTTCTCCTCACGGTCGCCGACAATTGGAGCACCGATTGCCAGCTCTCTCTCTCTGTGCAGTTCGTATATTGACCCAAAATCTAGGTTGGTGATTAGGTCTTCTTCTACACCATTTTTCTGGGTATCGATAGAACCATAACTGTTTTTCTTCATTGAAATCGTTTCCTGTATATAATCCAGAAGATGAGTGTAGATCTGGTTGCCTCGAATACCCATGGGAATCTCGATGAGTAGATTGCACAGCTCATGCAGTGCAAACCCTTGTCCGAGCCTGAGGTACCTCTCTCTTTCTCTCTCTCTCTCTCTCTCTCTCTCTCTCTCTCAAAGTCTCCATTTTGAAAGCTCTCTCTTTCTTTCCACTTTCTAGGAAAATTTCCAGAATCATCCTGACACTTCTTTCTGTTTCTTTCTCTTCTAGTCTTCTTTGTGTGTATATATATATCTATATATATAAATCAAAACCCATTAAAATCTAATGGCTCGTTGCCCCCAATGAATTGTTGGTTTGGGAAGTTGTTATGGCTTTTCAATTTGTTTGTTTGTTTGTTTTTTTTCTTGCTTTCAAACTGTTTGATAAAATGTCTTTTAGGCTTCTCAAAAATCTAATCTACTTTTGTAGCTGTGGTGTTTTCAGCACCATTTTGGCCACTGGCAGAGTATCAATAGTTGAGTCACAATTTGAATGAATGGATGATATCAGCAAGTTCTATATACTCTAATATCAGCAAGTTTTTCAAGTGTTGAATAATTTAAAAAGGTAATTTTATGTCTCACCAATTTTGAGTAAAATCTGATGACATAAATTGTTAAGAAACCTCAATTGGACAAAGCAGTGTGTAAATAGTGTTCTTTGAACTATGTTGGTAAAAGATATTAATCCAAACAGAGCTCTGTTGCCTATTCTGTTGCAACAATTTTATGATTATATCATATGACAGTAAAGATGTGATAATGTTATCTTGTCCTTTGATATAAATATAACCAATAAGAGGATATATAGATGCATTCTTAGAATTGTTGAATAATGGTCCCTGTGAAAAAATTCAAAATAAAATCACAAATTAATAATCATCTGATGCCTGATGCGTAGTATATACATAAGGTATTTTTTATAGAAATAATTCAATGGGTTTCAATGTGAGATAATACCATATGAACATTCGAACCGATAATCTAAAGAACTTGTTCATTTTATAGTTCTACCTACTTCAGAGAAATGCACTGGCACAGACAGCTCAAGATTATTTCTTAATGTTTTGGTGAGACAGGATGATGAGTCTTTTTTTGTTTGTTGTGGTTCCACTAAGCCCAAAAGTCATCTTTTTCACTTTGGCCTTGCTTGAATCTTGCCTATTTTATTTTGAGTTTAAATTTTTATTGTTTTGATTTGATTCACAATGAAGGGGTTATTCTTCAGTTGTAGTTATTATATGTAATTTTCAACCCTATTTGTGACCTAGGACGAGCAATATCCTTCAAAAGGCTTATACCAGAATTGGGTATTAAATTTTATTATTGATTGGAACTCCCATGATCTCAAAGGTGCCCTCTTTTCTCTTCTTTCTTCACTTATCTTTAATGGGTATTTGATAGTTTTTGTGCTATTGTTTTGGATACTGTGAGTTTTTGTGCTGTTGTTGTATAAAAAAATCCTAGATGTCCAATTGGAACTGAGATTGAAGAACCCATTGTAATTTCTAGGTTTTTGATGATGGGTTGTGGAAATTTTGAATTTTTGATTTGAGTATCATTCATATTGTCTTTGTTCTGGTTTTCTACTAGATTTACTCCTGCAGACCAGCATCTTATAGATTGTGGATCACCCTACAAAAATTATAACTTTAAAGACAAAATGAATGAATTTAAAAAAATATATATTTAGTTGTGTTATTACATTTTTTTGGAAGAAACAGTACAAGTAACGTGGAAAAAGGATGGTACAAATATAAGGTACTTGCATTTGCAGGGTTTAATTCTATACTTATGTTGTTTTGGTGCTATGTATAACCGTGTTTGTGCTGTTAATGGATCAAAAAATAAAAAAATAAAAAATTATGGTATCATGGCATTATGGGTATGTTCTAAGTTTTCAATTGTATTTGTTAATGCTTATATTGATTTATTAGTGTTACATTTGATATAATGATCTGTTGCTATAATTAGGGTAGACTCTATCATAGTTGTGTAAGATTCCATGTCAATTATTGTTAGTTGAAATTTAAAAATATTGTTTTGCATGAAATTGATGTGGTTTTGATGTATCCATTGGTCTTGGGGTTCAAGACAAGTTAGGATATATTGGATGAAATTGATGTTGATTGTTGTGGTTGAATTGTTTGCTCAAATTTTGACTTTTAATGATCATAGTGCTGTAGTGAGTTCTGTAATTATAGTCAGCTTCTTAATTTCTAATAATAGAACTCAGATTCTTACTTGATGTTGAAACATGAATATAGTGCCAACTGAATTCTTGCCCATTGTCTGTAATTATAGTCAAGTGTGGTTATTGTTAGATTCTTGTGGATTGCCTTTTCTACTTTCCAAAGCCATCCAAGATATTTATTCAGATTGCCTATTACATGTTTGTTTATATGCCAAGCTCAAGTTGAAGTCTGTGTGGCAACCATTGAAAAGAGAGAGAGACAGAGGGGCCGGTTTATTCAGATTGGCAACCATTGAAGTCTGTTTGGCAACCACTGTTCTGTTATAATCACTTCTGACTTATAGGCTTGCCATCTTGTGGTATTAGCTAATTGACACTTGACAACATACATGCAATTTGTAAACTGACAAAATTTAGCATTGATTCGACTTGTAGATTTAAATTGACATTGAATGCAATAGTAATAAATTATACAAATTTATTTAATTTAACTGAGCATATAAAGAGGAATGATAAATCCTACCCGGTTGAGACACAAGGTTTAGTTTGATTTGGTTTGGTATCTGCAGTTTGTGGGTGGCAATTATGGCAAGTGATGGGTCATTGAACACACCAAAATTAAATACTAAACTATATCAAATTCTATTAGAATAATGGCAAGTCCAGGTATCGATCCACATGGACTATTGTGAAACTAAACTAATTTAATTGTCAAATTCCTAAATTAATTTTGATAAAAAGATTGTTTGTTTATAACCTAATTTAATAACGAATAAATTAAACTAAGAAATTAAATTAACAAGAATAATTGAATTTGGGTTTACTGAAGTGGGGAAAAAATCCTAGGGTAAAGAATTCACTACTAACCACATAATTAGGGTTTCCAATTGAAATCAATTATGCTATGGTTTGAACGGATTAATGCTTCGCAACTACAAGCTCAAAGCATTTAACAAGAAGATCATCACGTTCAATGTACGAGCACGAATCATCTCAAGTAATACGAATCGTTCACTCTAAACTAGGGTAGTGATACGACTCGTTTCTCGTAGTATGGTTCGTCCCATACCTTGAATGTGAAGGAAAAGAAAATAATTGTATGGATAACATTCAACAATCACAGAAAGTCAAATATTCGAAGGAATAATGAAAATTATATAAAAGAAACTTCTAAATCACCATACAAATGTTCAAACCTATATATAATTTAAAATCAAAAAGAAAACTACATAATTACATGGCTAGGGTTTCATAGAAAAGATGACTAGCCACTCATGGAGGAGTGGAAGGAGGAAGATGGAGAATGAAGCACCATGGGAGACATCTTGGAGCTTTTGTTTTCCCCCTCTCTTCCAAACCCTAGCCTCTCTCTTTAGGTCAAAACAATTTCAGAACCCTAGAAAAGCCTTTTCCTTTTCTTTTTTTACTTCTACTCATTTCCAACAGGTTTAAAACATCAGTTTGACTTTTCCAGAAAAAAGTCAACTCTGTCTAAATTTTGTCTTTTTGCCCATTTTATGCTCCGACGATGTACAACCTGATTGACATTCAACACACATAAATTATACGATTTCACCAGCAAGTGAAATTAAGAGATTCTAATTAACGGTCTCAATGATGTACATTTCGGCCTTAATCACATCCCCCAACTTACTACTTGCTAGTCCTCAAGCAAGTAAAATAAAATAAAATTAAACAAAATCTATCTATTTCTTCTTTCGTGGGAAAAACGGTTACATTTAGCATATGCAACAAGCCTTTAAACCACAAGGTTACCCCAAGTGAACGAGTAAAGTCTTGTGAGGGTTTCCAGAAATGATACCCACAAACATTACATATTCATATATACTCCAACAAATGACCACACTACTCCACCTAACAATCAACTTATGTGCCACTATAGTGTGATATTGAGACATCATGAGTCATTAAAGACATAGTGGACAAGCATGAAGGAACCTATTGAGTCAAACCCACAATTCAGTTAATACAAAAGTAAAGTCATCTGTACTTGTGCATGCTAGTAAACAAGTCATGAGCACCCTTGGTGTAAAGTGCAATCTCCATATTAGTTAACTATCCACTATAATAGCCCAGTGTAACTCATAATAATACCCAACATATACAGAAAAACTAACCTGTTGCAGCCAAGATTCTCAAAAGTAGTTTTTTTTTTTTTAAATGACTGTGCAATGTCCTGATCCATTAAGCTTTCTAATCAACCCATGTAGCAAGTTTTGGGCCAATGACTCCCAAACCAGACGGTTTTAGGGCATTAGGTGTAAAGACACCCCTACGGGCTTAATAACTCGAGTTGAAAAGGCTACGAATCCGAACAAGTCATTCTTCTATTTTTCCTTAACTGTGCAATGTCCAAGTCCCTTAAGCTTTCTAATTAACCCATGTAGCAAGTTTTGGGCCAATGACTCCTAAACCAGACGGTTTTAGGGCATTAGGTGTAAAGACACCCCTACGGGCTTAATAACTCGAGTTAAAAAGGCTACGAACCCAAACAAGTCAAGTGTTTTTTTTTTTAAAGAATCTTGGCTCCTTATTTATTCTTTTCTGCAACTCTAGCTATTATCAATGATGTACACCAGGGATTATAATAAAAAGATCACCGCTATGATAGTGTGTTCATGTGAATTAGGGCATACTCATGACAAGTGTACTAAAACCACAAACACAGACAACTCTCCTCGTGCAAACATCGCATGCAAGTATCTACCCAATAAACTCTTTTCATACAAGTCTACTATGATCTCCAATTAACATATGCAAATATCATCACCCTACTAGCAAAAAGTCACATCAAGTGAAGTAATGCAATCAAGTGAAACAGGTATAAGCATGAATTATGAGCCAAATAGAAATGCACAAAAGAAAATATAACCCTCATCCCCCAACTTGAATATGACATTGTCCTCAATGGAAAAGTAAAGAGAAATGAGAGCATATTACCAGAATTGTAGGTGTACATCCAGGTAGGCAGAGAGGAACATATACACACCCTTTTTTGTTTGTTTGTTTGTTTGTTTTTTTTTGTGTGAAGAAAAGAAAGAACTAAAAAGAAAAATAAAAATAAAAATAAAAGAGACAAAGTAATATACAGGTGGGGACTACGGGGAAGCCCGTGGTGGTGGTGGCGGGAAATGCTGGGCGAACAAAGCTTGCATCAAAGAGCGCGTCTCAAAGGCGTCAT
>JAXFYN010000095.1:421648-544994 GCA_036172215.1 Camellia granthamiana | reverse complement strand
TTGGTAGCCCGGTGTGAATTTAGCTCGGTTGAAAGGCTAAAGTTTTTAGCTCGGCTGGTAACGGGTAATCCCAATCATATTGTGCAGATGAAATTAAGGGGCAATTGAGAGGGTAATTTATAAGTAAATTGGGCCGAGCTAAGGAATGGCCATCTTAGTGAGTTGGGCCGCACAAATGGGCCGAGGTGAAGGGTTGACTTAGTTCGGTCTTCGAACTAAGGAGTTGAACCCAGGGGAAGTTGGACTGAGCTAAGCTTCGCACATGGTAGCTGTCATACCCCTGTTCTGTATTATGTTAATTGGTCCCTAATACGTATGTGATTATGTGTTTTGATATGATTTTGTGTGCCATTATGTGAAAATATGTGGTTTTGAATTTCTATCTGTTCACCGTAGGAATATCTGTTTGATTACTTGCTTTAGAAATTAAATTGAGGGCCTTGTCGGCCACAGAACCCGAAATTGATTACGTCATTGTGATTGGCATAATTTTTAGAGCCTACGGTGGAATTAATTGAAAAATTGATTCGGGTCAGATTAAGTCGATTAAATTGGTGAATTAGTGCCCAATTGTTATTATTATTATTATAATGGGCTTAGTGGAGGTTGTTGTAAAAGAGGTGCTACACCTCAATTCTCCTCCTTTATTTGCATTGTGGCTGATCTTGGACTCAAAATTGAGAGAGGGCCGACTATAGGGTGGAAGAAGAAGGATTGTACAACTTTGGTCTTGAGACTTGGAATTTTGAAGCTACACTAAAGAATTAAGCACAAGTTTGGAAGATTAAAATTTCTATGTGAGTAATTCATGAGTTTGATGTGCAATTTGGTGTATTCAAAGTTGATTTACGGTCAAGATTAAGAATTGGAATGAATTTGAGTTGCTTGCGTTCAATTGAAGGTCAATGAAGCCATGCATGTATATAATTGTTGTAGAAATGCATAATCTAGCATGTATTGAGTTGAACATGGAAATAAAGGTGTTAAATCTCACATGCAAGCATGCTTTTGTTGTATTCCATGAGAATGAACACCATTTGCATTGTTTGGGATGGAAATGAAATGAAGATTGACATGCATGTTTGAATAATCAAGTTATGAGCTTTGAGTGTATGATTTTGTATGTTGTTAATGAGTTTGATGGGAGATTGGGGCATGCATGTGGACAAATCAAGAAATTGAGCCCCATAATGTTATAATCTTGCATTGGTACCATGTTAGTATGAATATATTTGAGATTTAAGCCATTGCATGCAAGTTTTGTGGCTGGGAGTGCGAATTGGAGCTCAAGAACACAATCTGGAATTTCCAGAATTTTGGTGTCCACTCGAGCGGGGGAAATGGCCGCTCGAGCGTAAATTTCGTGCTCCCAGCACTTTTTGCAGAGTTGGTGTCCGCTCGAGCGGGATAGTTCACGCTCGAGCGGGGAATTTTTGTAGGTAGGCCTTCCGCTTGAGCGCCCTATTTCACGCTCGAGCGTAATTTTCATGCAACCAGTACTTTTGCAGGCCTTAAGGGTCCGCTCGAGCGGGAGAGTCCACGCTCGAGCGGGGACCCTGTTTTCTGAAATTCTGTCTTTGTATTTTGTATTCTGTTTTCCGTTCTCTTTCACTTGTAAGCACTCTTAGGCATGTGTTAAGCATTATAAATGAGTTAATGAGATAAAAGTAAGGCCTAAAGAGGAATATGTGAATTAAAGAACGGATTGAACTGTTAGTGACCCTTTTGTGTTCGTCAAATGTGTAGGGTCAAGCTCCAGGGCAATTCCACAAGTCGATCACTGTGAGTAATGTCGATATTTGAAAGTTATAAATGTCCAATTGTTTATTCCTTTATAAGCTTTATGAGTTGCTAATTGGGATTGTGGACAAAAGTCTGATGTGAATGAATGATTGGACCAAAGGTCGTTCTGATAGAACTAAATGGACCGAAGGTCGTTTTGATCGGAATGAGTGGACCGAAGGTCGTTTTGATAGAATTGAATGGACCGAAGGTCGTTCCGATAGAACTGAATGGACCGAAGGTCGTTTTGACGAAAGTATATGGGCCAAAGGCCGTTTGACATAAACGAATGGACCAAAAGGTCGTTTTGACATGAATGAGTGGGCCGAAGGCCGTTTAGATACGAATGTATGGGCCGAAGGCCGTTTTGATAGAAATGTATAGGCCGAAGGCCATTTTGACAGAGATGAATGGGCCGAAGGCCGTTTTGACAAGAATGGAAATTACAGTCACTTGAACTAATTTGCATAAATGTATATATGTTAAGTAGAAACATGAATTGGGCCCAAGGCCGTTTGGAGCATGTTGTTTTACATATTGTTATGTAATTGTTATAATTGATATTATTCACTGGGCTATCGCTCACACTCATTCATGATTTTGTAGGTGAGCCAAGAGAAGTCCAAACCCAGCACCAGTGAAGTCGGTCAGGAACAACATGAGTTTTGGAGAGTCAACCTTGTGTCTCACGCACGAGACCCACCCTTGCCATTTTGCTATGTATTTATATTTTGTTTTGTTGGCAAGGACTTTGTGTATATTTGTAGATAGTCTGTTACGGGTTGGCTCGGTTTAGATGATCCTGTCTGTAATGAAGTTTATGCTACTGTACTTTTGATGTGGGTTATTAACGTATATAAGTACGGTTTGTTTTGATGTGCATATAAGCACGGCTCTATGGACAAAGTTTTAAATTTTTGCTTCCGTTTGGCCCCTCTACTCTGACGAGTTATGTCTGTTTTGGTCTGAAGCCGTAGGTAATCACAGGATTACTGGCCGGTTATGTCCCTAACCCATAGGGGCAAGTTTGGGTCATGACAGTAGCGCCGAGCTAAAGTCATCATTGAGCATGGTTTGATCGGTCTTGAGTAGATAGCTCGGTTGGAGTGTGCCAAGCCGAGGTACAAACAGAAAAGGGAAGACCCGAGCTAGGCAAAGCTTGGTCTAACCTACCACTTGGGCATAATAATACTAGCTCGGTCGTTTGGTCATTCCACCGAGCTAGAACCATCTCACTTGGTTTATGCAGTGAGGGGGGTGTTGAATGATAAGCATTATCTTTCAGGAGTGTGATTCCTAGGAGGACTCTACATGGAGGAATAAGAGTCCTACTAGGATTGTACCACACGGAACCTATAAAAGCTCACAACATCACCTATGGAGAGGTAACACAACTTTGATTCTCGAATACATAGAGCTTTTTGTCTATTTGTCTATTTTGCTGACTTAGGCATCGGAGAGGTATCCGGCACACACCCGCCGGCTAGCTCACGTTTGTGTTTCAGGGAGTAAAGTGACGACATTTGGAGGAGCGCAGACTTGATCAATAGGATTATACGAGAACATTATTTCTTGCTCGTACAATTGGCATCGTCTGTGGGAACATCAGAAAGAACAAAACCTCTTGATCAAAGTTTATCCCCTCTAATTGGAAGTAATGGCGCACAATGAAGATTTTCCATAGTCCGCTATCGACGGACAAACCCCAGAAGGGAGTGGGAGGCGCGAAGGTTTGCCTTCTATCCCCCCCATGGCGGATTTAGAGCCCCAGTGACAGAACTCCCGGAGGGATGCAAGGGGGAGGTGGACTAACAGCCCTCGTCGCTCTCAAAGTCTTGAAAGACAGAGGCGGATGATCGATCCTCAAGTTTTGGAGGATCGCGTGAAGAAACAAGACGAGTTAATAAGGAAGATGGCGGCTGACATGGAGTCTATGAAGCGCCAGATCAAAGGAAAATGGGTGGCGACGGGAGAGGGGCGCAAAAGCAACACGCCCCCTCGTCACTCGGAAGATCGTGGTAGGCGTACCACACCATCGCAAGCAGAGAGCAGGAGCCTGAGAACAGGCGACACTCAGTCAAGAACTCCCAGGACTCGTTACTCCAGGTCTGAGAGAAGGAGAACGGAGAGGTTATATACTGAGGGACGCACCTATCGGCCCTCACGCACGCACCAGACGTCATCCAGGTAGACGGAGTTGCCTAGATCATCCGATTTGCGAACTGTGCTAGAAGAAAGGGCACGATGAAAGGAAGATACCAAGGCGCGCAACCCGTGCAGAGTTTCAGTCCTTCAGCGGTTGGCTCCTCGGACGCATGGGAGTGTCAAGGTAGGAATGCCAATACCGCGCCTTGCTTACGAACCAACAGACAAAGCATTAGCAAGGCTGCAAACCTCGCCGTTCGTTCCGGCAATTGAGAACGCACCACTACTGTCGGGCTTTTATCAGCCCAAATTCACCACTTATGAGGGGAAGACGGACCCCTACATGCACCTAAGCCACTTTCGCCAGGTTATGGCAGTATACCGTCGAAACGAGGCTTTAATGTGCATTCTGTTTCCGTCCAGCCTAGGCGACTTGGGTCTAACTTAGTTTGAAAGGTTACCAGAATGCAGCATCGCCTCCTGGGCACAATTGGCTGAGGCGCTCGTGACAAGGTTTCGAACGAACACCAAGACACCGGTGGAGATCGATCAGCTACTCTCCATTGACATGGGCGACAAAGAAACTTTGAGGTCCTACAACAGTCACTATTGGGAAACTTTTAACCAGATAGGAGATTGTCCTACAAACCTCGTCATCGCACAATACAAACGGGCTCTGCCAGTCTGCAACAAATTGAGGGATTCAATTACTATGACGCCTCCCCTCATGATGGAGGCCTTAATGGAGAGAGTGCACCAACATATTCGTGTGGAAGAGGATGGCGCCTGTGCTAAGGCGAAATCTGGCACGACAGCAACACCAGATAAAAAGACTCCGGCAAAAGTCAACACGGTAGAACGACCAAGCAGGAATGGGCGAGGCAGACTGGCCAACAAAGAGGATCCAGACAAAAGGTGGCTAAGAGTTCGCACTGCCATTACCACGGTGTTCAAAAAACCAATCTACTGAATTCTCAGTGAGATACGCGATGAACCTTTCGTCCAATGGCCCGCTAAGTTAGGAGAAGCGCAAAAAGACTATAACGAAGGATCCCGGTGTACCTTCCATAATGAAAAGGGGTACCGCACAGAGAATTGCACGCCGTTGAGGCAGCACTTGGAGGAGTTAGTGGCAGCTGGGCACCTGGACCAGTACATAGAAGGAGGGACACAGCCAGCCCCTTAGAACCACGATCACCCAAACGGAATGCCGACCGATGCCCCACCTCAAGGCGTGATCAACGTAATACATGGGGTATTCAAACCTGAGTGAGTATATGAGCTCAGGGGAATGATCAAAAAGGCTGAGCACTTAAGAGAGGTATTAAGTGCACAACCTGCCATCAAAAAGGGGAGAACAGAAGCCACGAATGTCATATCTTTTTCAGACAGAGACTTGGCAATGATATATTGCCCTCACAATGATGCACTGGTCGTCACACTCCGCGTCAAGGATTACGACATCAAACGGATTTTGATCGACCAAGGGAGCTCGTGTGAGATAATATATTACAAAACCTTCAAACAATTGAAACTGGAGGACAAAGACTTGTCGCCTGCAACATCTCCCCTAATCGGATTCAACTCAATGCTAGAGTGGCCAGTGGGCAAATTAATCCTCCCAGTCAGAGCAGGAAGCATGACGAAACAAGTGGAATTTTGGGTATTGAAAGTCCTTTTCACTTACAACATAATTTTAGGAAGGACATGGCTGCATGCCATGCGATCGGTAGCGTCAACCTACCATCAAGTATTGCGGTTCCCCAACGAAGCCGGAGTAATTGAAGAGGTCTTTGGAGACCAAATTATGTCCAAACAATGCTTCGTCACAGTAAATGGTAGCCGCGCTGCCAAGGGATATGTACAGATAGTGGAAGACCCTGAAAGCAATGAGCTGTTCGCAGATATTGGCAAAGCAGCCAAACAGAAGGCGGTAGAAGACTTGGTACAGGTAAGGATAGATGAAAAAGACCAAGAAAAGTTCTTTTTGCTCGGCTCGTCATTGTCCAGCACTGAGAGAATAAAGGTTATGAAGTTCTTAACCTCTAACATCGAAGTGTTCTCTTGGACACCGTATGACATGCCTGGCATTGACCCAAACTTCATCTGTCACCAATTAAATGTCCACCCAACTGCCAGACCAATTATACAGCGCGCTTGCAGATCAACACTTCACTACGCCGAGATAGTGGCGGAAGAAGTGGGAAACCTTCTAGAGGCAGGAGCTATCAGAGAAGTGCACTATCCCAAGTGGATATCCAATACAGTGGTGGTGTCAAAGAAGAATGGAAAATGGCGCATTTGCGTAGACTACAAAACAGTCAACAAGGCATGCCCAAAAGATAGCTTTCCCTTACCGCGGATAGACCAACTGGTAGACCTAACAACAGGGCACAATCGACTTAGCTTTCTTGATGCGTACAGAGGGTACCATCAGATCGCTATGTATGAACTAGACCAGGAGGTCACATCCTTTACAATGCCAAAAGGACTGTATTGCTACAAGGTCATGCCCTTTGGCCTAAAAAATGCAGGGGCAACATTCCAGCGGATGGTCACCAAGATGTTGGAACCATTGTTAGGCAGAACAATGGAGGCATACATAGATGATATGGTGGTCAAAAGAAAGGATGAGAATGACCATCTCAGGGACCTAGGTGAGATGTTTCAGATCCTAAAGAAGAACAAGTTACGCCTTAATGCATCCAAGTGTGCGTTTGGCGTAGGATCTGGCAAATTCCTAGGCTTCCTGGTGACCAACCGAGGTATAAAGGCAGACCCCTCTCAGATCAAAGCAATTCAGGATCTAGAGAGGCCCAACTCAGTAAAAGAAGGGCAGCATCTCACTGGTATGGCAGCTGCGCTCAACCGGTTCATAAGTCGGTCGTCAGACATATGTCGACCATTTTTTCAAGCGCTAAAGGCCAAGTTTGAGTGGGATGAAGAATGCGACCGCGCCCTAGAAAGCTTGAAAGAGTACATGTCTTCTCCACCTTTGCTAGTAACCCCAGTACCTAGAGAAGAGCTCTTTTTGTACCTGGCAGTTTCACAGCACGCAGTCAGCGCAATGTTGGCCAGAGCGGAAAGAATCCAACACCTGCCCATCTTCTATGTTAGTAAAACTTTGCTGGACGCAGAAACCAGGTACCTACCATTGGAAAAACTGGCCTTAGCTTTGATGATGGCCTCAAGGAAGCTGTTGCATTACTTCCACGCCCACACTATAATTGTCCTAACAGCTTTTCCTCTAAAAGCTTTGTTTGAGAGGGCGAACTTTTCTGGGCGAATCTTGAAATGGGCGGTGGAATTAGGACAATTTGATATCAAGTTTCAGCCCAGAACCGCAATAAAAGCACAAGCCTTGGTAGACTTTGTGGCAGAGTTCATACCAGGAAGTCATCACATCTGCCCAGTTGACTTGACCGGTACAACCGAAATGGGGATGGAAAGCGCAGCAGGAAATGCGCAACCCCTGATACAAGATGCCCAGCCACATCCCAAAACGGACCAGAGTGAAGAAAGGGAGGAAGAAGCAGACCATGCTACACCAAGCAAAGGCTCATCAACCAATAAAAACTTGGTACAATCAGATAGTAATGGGCAAACAGTAAGTGTGGACTTTGAAGAAAACACCAGCAACACTCATGACCCCAAGGCATCATCCGATCCCTCCATTTGCTGGAAGCTGTTCGTCAGAGAGATGTGGAAGCTTTTCGTGGATGGAGCATTCAACAGGCACGGTGCAGGACTTGGCATAGTCCTTATCTCACCAGATGGCCTAATAGTGGAACAAGTAGTCAACCTTGGCTTCCCAGCATCAAACAACGAAGCGGAGTATGAAGTGTTTCTGGCAGGACTAAAATCAGCACTCTATATGAAGGCCACCGAGCTAATGGTTTATAGTGACTCACAGCTGGTGGTAAACCAAATTTCAGGCGACTACGAGGCAAAGGATGAAAGGATGGCTAAGTACCAAGAGTTAGTCAGAAAGGAGATTATGAAGTTCGAAGTGGTGCGGATAAAGCAGATTGGTAGGGAAGAAAACAGTAGAGCAGACGAACTAGGAGGCTTTGCTTCGATGGCAGATACATCCACCCCTCATCCGTTACTGATCAACTACCTACCAAGACCAAGCATTGAAGAACTTGAAGTAACTGAGGTATGTTGCGCCGAATTAGGCCCCTCATGGATGGATCCCATTATAATGTTCTTAAAAGACAGCGTCTTACCTGAAGAAAAGAAAGAAGCCAACAAGATTAGAGCAAAGTCGCAATGATTTTGGCTCTCCCTATTAATGGCCTTGTACAAGAAATATTTCACAAGACCTTACCTAAAGTGTGTTCATCCCAGCAAAGTCGAAGCATTCTTGTTCGAAATACACGAAGGTGCATGCGGAAGCTACCAAGGGAGAAGATCATTAGCCTACAGAGCAATTTCACAGGGATATTGGTGGCCTTACATGCAAGCAGACTCAGAGAAGTATGTCAAGAAGTGAGAGAAATGTCAGAAGTTCGCACACTAAATACATCAACCAGCTAGAGAACTCCTACCTTTAACTAGCTCATGGCCCTTCGCAATGTGGGGCTTGGACATAGTAGGACCACTTCTAATGGCACCCGGCAATAGAAAATTCTTTCTTGCAGTAACAGACTACTTCACAAGGTGGGTAGAGGCAGAAGCACTAGCATCAATAAAGGAGAAAGATGTGAAGAAGTTCGTCTGGCAGAATATCATCACTCGGTTCGGCATACCCAAGGCTCTAATATCAGATAACAGCACTCAGTTCGATGAAAAAATTTTTAGAGGCTTTTGTGAAGAACACAAGATAGAATTCTACAATTCTACACCAGTATACCCCCAAGAAAATGGCCAAACAGAAGCATCAAACAAAGTCGTCTTGGATGGATTGAAGAAAAGGTTAGAGAAAGCAAAAGGAAAGTGGGTTGAGGAGCTCCCTCATGTTCTATGAGCTTACCGCACCACACCTCGACGATCAACTGGAGAAACACATTTTTCCTTGGCCTATGGCATGGAAGCGGTAATCCCACTGGAAGTCGGCCTCCCCACAATTAGAAGTGAAAATTTTGATCCAGACTTAAATGGAGAAGCCATAACATTGGAGCACGACCTTGCAGAAGAAAGAAGAGAAAGAGCACTGGTTCACATTGCCTCATACCAGCAGGAGTTATCCAGAAAATATAACAAGACAGTACATCCAAGGCAATTCAAGATTGGAGACTGGGTGCTGCGCAAAGTGATGGGAAACACCCTGGTACCTGGAGATGGCAAGCTAGGGCCCAATTGGGAAGGACCTAACAAAGTGGTTGGTTTAGCAGGAAAAGGGGCATACCACTTGGAAGACGAAGACAACATAGCCATTCCCAGGTCATGGAACACTGTCAATCTCAAACTATTTTATTTTTAGCTTTTCTTTAAACTTAATTGTAGTTTTTATTTTTTCAAATAAAACAAGTAGTTTCTTTTTCGGCATAAAATGTTTTCCTCTGTAAAAATAGTTTTAGGGAACTAGGGGCAATGAAATCAGAGTTGGCCGGAATAACCAACTTTGAGCTCTCTTCAGCCAGGATTAGAATCTGGGCTGAAGAGGTTGGTTGGAAAAACCAACACTTCTCCTAAGCCAAGATAAGGATCGAGGCTGCAGGACGTTTGGCAGCAATAACCAAACACTGTGCTCTAGGTTGGCAGGAATAACTAGCTTTGAGCTCTCTTCAGCTAGGATTAGGATCTGGGCTGAAGAAGTTGGCTGGAAAAACCAACACCTTGCCTAAGCCAAGATAAGGATCGCGGCTGCAGGACGTTTGGCAGGAATAACCAAACATTTCGCTATAGGTTGGCAGGAATAATCAACTTTGAGCTCTCTTCAGCTAAGATCAGGATCTGGGTTGAAGAGGTTGGCTGGAAAAACCAAAATTTATTGCTCTTCAGCCGAGATAAGGATCTGGGCTGAAGAGGTTGGTTGGAAAAACCAACATTTATTGCTCTTCAGCCGAGATAATGATCTAGGCTGAAAAAGTTGGCTAGAATAACCAACACTCAGGACTCTTCAGCCGAGATAAGGATCCAGGCTGAAGAGTGGTTGGCTGGAAAAACCAACACTTAATACTCTTCAGCTGAGATAAGGATCTAGGCTAAAGAGTAGTTGGTTGGAAAAACCAACACTTAATACTCTTCAGCCGAGATAAGGATCTAGGCTAAAGAGTGGTTGGTTGGAAAAACCAACACTTAATACTCTTCAGCCGAGATAAGGATCTAGGCTAAAGAGTGGTTGGCTGGAAAAACCAACACTTAGTACTCTTTAGCCGATATAAGGATCAAGGCTGAATAGTGGTTGGCTGGAATAACAACTTTTAGTGATCTTCAGCCAAGGTAAAAACCTAAGCTAAAGAGGTTGGCAGGTATCACCAAATAAGGTCTCAAGGGTAGAACCGAGATAGGTATCTTGGCCAAAAAATGTTATATTGCATTCAAATTACAATTGGAAAGTAAATGCAAACATAAACCGAAACAACAGTTGAAACAGAAGAAGCTTTCATTTAAAGTTCAAATCAGAGTTACAAAGGAGCGGGACTGCAGCCCGGTTACAGTTTCTTTCCAAAAGTAAAAAGAAGAAAATATAAGATCAAGCAAAAAGGTCGTCAAGATCCGCATCCAGTTCAACTCGAAGCCCAGTTTCAGCAAGTAGCTCGGTTACACTTTCAACCAAGTCTTCCACCGGTGGCTCCACCTGAGCTGACTAAATGGCGGGATCATTGGCGATAACCGGGGCATTGTCGGGCTCTAGGGCCTCTTCTTCATCATCAACTTGAAGAAATTTTTGTTGAATGGCGTGGGCGTACTCTGCTATATAGCTCAGTATAAAATGTGGCGGAGGGTTGAGGAAGACCTTGGTATCTTAGCTAAGACCGAGTTGCGCTACCTCCGCCTTCTATCCACATTTGAAAAATATGTCTTTGGCAGCCTCGCATTGCTGGATGTAGGTGTCCTCCCCCTTCTTGTAACCTCGGTTTTCAGCATCTTCCACGCTATTCTCTAATCGGGCGATTTCATCATTCTTCTTTTTCTCGAGCTTAGCTAGCTCGCGCAGATATTTGTCTTTTAGCACGGCCGCAGCCTTTTGCTTATCAGCTTCAGTCGAGCTGACAAGACCGGTCAGGCGGGCCACCTCGGTATGTAGCTCGGCCATTTTCTTTTTGGCCTCTTCTAGCTCGGCCGATTTAGCATTGGCTTCCGCCATGGCCTGCCTTGTGGTTTTTCGAAGCTCCAACACGCGCTTGTGAGCAACGTGGTTCTTCTGCAGGGCCTGCAAATAGAAAAACAATTTTGAGCTGAACCGAGCTAACAAGATGTAGAAATTGGGGCCAGAGAAAGGAGAAACTTACCAGCACCATTGATTTTGACGTCGAGCGAATGGCCTTCAGCTCGGTAAGATGGTCATGGTGCTCCATATCGGCTGGAAGGCACACACTCTTGGCAAGATTAAATGCCAGCGAGTGGTCTTTTTCGGCTACCACTGAGTCGGAATCAGTGATAGCTCGGTTCTTGTAGGTGACCTTGGGCGCCCATTCTGATGGGCTAGCTCGGTCTGAACGCTCGGTTTGTAGGCTTGGTGGTATGGTTGGCGGAAGCACGATTTCATCCTCGTTGACAAGGCGTGGCTCGGTTGTGGAAGTCCGAGCACGCTTGTTGGGTCGAGATGATGAAGGCTAATGGGTTGGTAGGGCTACCACGATCTCTTGTGATTGGCCGGTTGGCGGTACTTCGACTTGATTTGTTTCGGTGATTAGGGCCCTAACTGCTCTCTTCTTCGCCATTTCTTGCTCAGCTGTTAGTGGGATCAAATTGATTTGAAGCAAGCTAGGATCTGGTTCTGGCGAGGGCTCCAACAAGAAGTCTGTCACCCTGGTCTTTCGCCTGCTGCTATATCTATACGTCGGCTCGAAATTAAGTAGCTCGACCCAACTTCTATTGGGATATCGTAGTGCGGCGCAAAGTGCGTCTAAGTTAGGGTAGCTGTACTGTGACTTTAGAAAGTCTAAATCTGCACAAGGAAAAAAAGAACGGTTAGTACAGTTCATAGCTTACAAACGAAGTAAAAGAATACACAAAACTAAGCCAAGATAATTATACCGGTGACTCCTTTGTTCCAGTTAATTCAGTCACCTGGGATCTGGGCCTCATGGTCTTCAAAATTCTCAGAAACCCAGAAAAAATCGTCATCATTAACGTCCTTATCTGGGGTGTTCTTTATTATCTTTTCACGGCGGCGCCTTATTCTTAAATAATAAACCCAACCGTCCTCATTTTGGCCTAGAGAGTACTGGTGAAATAGCTCAGCCAAACCGAGGTTGAGGCGAAGCCGGCGGTTTAGCTCGGCAATGCCATTTATTATTCGGTATGAGTTTGTTGAAAGCTGGGTAGGGCAGATGTTTGTTTGTCTAAGGAATGCACAAAGAAGAGGCTGTACAGGGAATCGGAGTCCAGTTTCTACAATAGAAAGAAGGGTGAAGGGAACGAAGCCCGGGTTTCCCCAGGGTGTGGTGTCTAGTTCGGCTAAAGTAAGATGGACATCATCGGGGATATGGTAGTCCCTTCGAAACTCGGCCATAGCCCCTGGTGAGTTTACCAAAAACCTATATTTACCCATGAGGTCTTAAATTATGTGTAAATTAGCAGGAATGCTAGCTCGGTGCTGAGATGACGTTGGCTATCTCGGTTGGACGTTCAAAGGAGTGCCTGGGCAACCTAGTCAGAGTCTGCAAAGTGCAAAGAAAAAAGTGTTAAGCACAGATCGTTGGACCGCGCTAAAAGACACAAAGGCAGAATAAATGGAGTCCTAGCTTGGCTACGTAGGGTATCTCATTTTTAGCTCGGCCTGAGTGAGGGACTTTAGCCCGGCTAAGTAAATGAGAAGTTCGTAGCCCGGTTGAAGCTTATGGTGCAGCATTCTTAGTTCGGTTTTAACTAAGTCAGGGAGCTGGTTTAGCCCGAAATTATAGCTCGGTCGGTGGTTAAGTCTTTCAAGCGCGGTATTGCGCAAACCGCAATATGGCTCGCTAGCTCGGCTAAATGAAACAGAAGGTACTTGGACCTATTGAAACTACAAGTATGGCGTGAAGTTTTTCGGTTGTTTAGTTTGGCTAGGTTCACACCTAATACAAAGAACTTCCTAGTTCGGTTGGAGTGTGATTTTGGATCTAAGAACGTCCCATTTCAGTTTGTTCACAAATCCAGTAGGTGTGATTACTATTCAGAAGGTTCTTGTTCATTACAGAAAGATCCATTTGAAAGTGTTGTGGAAAAACATATATATACAAGTGATATGTGTTGCTAGTCTATACAACTGGAAAACAAAAAAGGAAATAGGAATAAGTTACTTACAGTTTAAAGACAGAAAAACACAGATCCAAGTCGCAAGAATAGTGAGTAGAGCACGGGCTTTGCAAATAATGAATGTTGTGGAAATGGAGGCTCAGAGAGAGAGAGAGAAGAAGAAGATGAATAGTAGATATGGTGGGCACAAAACGTAGGGTTTTTGTGTAAAGAAAGTGAAAAAGGCGGGACTATTTGAATTTCTCGGAGTACGAAGATGGCGCAATAGTTACGCTGGGCCAATGAGAGTTTGCCACGTGTCCATGGCAGGGGAAGCGATTCAGTTACAGCGATTGAAGCGACGTTTTGAACGGACAGATTGGTAGCCCGGTGTGAATTTAGCTCGATTGAAAGGCTAAAGTTTTTAGCTCGGCTGGTAACGGGTAATCCCAATCATGTTGTGCAGATGGAATTAAGGGGCAATTGAGTGGGTAATTTATAAGTAAATTGGGCCGAGCTAAGGAATGGCCATCTTAGTGAATTGGGCCGCACAAATGGGCCGAGGTGAAGGGTTGACTTAGTTTGGTCTTCGAACTAAGGAGTTGAACCCAGGGGAAGTTGGACCGAGCTAAGCTTCGCACACGGTAGCACCGAGCTAAAGTCATCATTGAGCATGGTTTGATCGGTCTTGAGTAGATAGCTCGGTTGGAGTGTGCCAAGCCGAGGTACAAACAGAAAAGGGAAGACCCGAGCTAGGCAGAGCTCAGTCTAACCTACCACTTGGGCATAATAATACTAGCTCGGTCGTTTGGTCGTTCCACCAAGCTAGAACCATCCCACTTGGTTTATGCAATGAGGGGGGTGTTGAAGGATAAGCATTATCTTTCAGGAGTGTGATTCCTAGGAGGACTCTACATGGAGGAATAAGAGTCCTACTAGGATTGTGCCACACGGAACCTATAAAAGCTCACAACATCACCTATGGAGAGGTAACACAACTTTGATTCTCGAATACATAGATCTTTTTGTCTATTTGTCTATTTTGCTGACTTAGGCATCGGAGAGGTATTCGGCACACACCCGCCGGCTAGCTCACGTTTGTGTTTTCAGGGAGTAAAGCGACGACGTTTGGAGGAGCGCAGACTTGATCAATAGGATTATACGAGAACATTATTTCTTGCTTGTACAGAAACCAAATATATGTTATAGTACTTTTGACAAATGTAATAGATATAATGTGATACTTTAATGTGACGAATATGATGTAACATTAAATACATTTAAAGGGTTATTTGGGATGATATAAATAAGTGCACCTTTTGACTTGTTACAAAAAGATATGCAAAAAAATAGAGAGGTAATATGACTCAAAAAGATAAAAAAATAAAATAAAAAAAGTGTACTAATATCAAAGATGCCTAACAACCCCTTAGAAGTTTTGCAAAAAATATTTTTTAATATACTTCTCCCAAATATAACACTCTAATGTGACAACTATGATGTAAGGAATGATGTGATACTCCAATGTAACGAGTATAATGTGACATTAAGTACATTTAAATGCCTATTAAAAAATTTCTTAAAGTACTTTTTCTAAATGTAACATCCCAACAAACAGTAACAATTAAGTCATTACACATTCAGAATGATTAAATGCATTCAAAAAAAGAAAAATATATGAGATTTATTGATGTGACATTGGGTAAACATCTAGAATGTTTGTTTGGTAAAAAAAATTTTAGTGCACTTTTTTTAAATATAATACTTCAATAATTGAATACATTTAGAATGTTTGTTTAAAAAACTCTTTAGTATATATTTTTTTTTAAATGTAACACTCTAATATAATAGATATGATGTGACATTGAGTAACATTCTAACAAACTTCTTACTATACTTTTGATTAGATCTCTATTTTTTGATATTTTAAATCTTAAATATTTATGATTTTCTATTTTTCATAATAGAGGATGATATATTAAAGAATTTGAACTTCTCTCAAGTTCACATATCAACTTGAGAGGGTCTAGAGGCCTATTAGACCCACTACGTGTCTCATTTTAATAATTTAAACCATTTATTTTGTATGGCCATACGTATATTGGAGCAATTTGAAAACTTGGTAAAAAGCCAACTTTTTGGCTTTTTACCAAGTTTTCTAAAAAAAGTCACAAAAAAACTACCAAAAAAAACTAGCTTTTTTGTCAAAAAGCCACCAAAAAAGTCAAAAAATCAAAAAGTCAACTTTTTATTAACTTCCCAAAACACCCCATTATCTACGAAAAAAATTGAGTCAATTCGATAATCATAACTTATTTTGTTTTATTATATTTCTTTTTAAAAAATAAATGATCTATTTTTAAAAATGTAGTTAGCTATTTTTTGGAGATAAACGAGATAATATGAAAAGATTATAACTATGAGATCAACTATTTTTTTTTTTCATGAATAATATATATTAAAAATTTTACAAAATGAATGGTTCAAATTATTAAACGAGACTCATGAGCCCTCAAATTCTCTCTAATTGAGATATGAACTTGAGAGAGCTTAATACATATTGAAAACAATGAAACTTCAAACTTCTAAATAAGCCATCTCTTTTTTTTGAAATTATGTCAAAATTTATTAATTTATTGATTCGTCTCGTTGAGTAGAATTTACGTTAAAAGCATTTTGAAATTTTTTTAAAAATAATTCCTTAAAAAATGAAAAATCGGTGTTTGGGATCTCATAAAAAAAAAAATTCGTTTTTTTTTTTTTTTTTTTTTTTTTTTTTTTTTCAAAATCATGTCAATTATGACAAAATTATGCTAACAAGTACAATTAGGGCACAAATAAAAGATAAAATATTTATAGTACGCAATATATTTTTTATTAACTCCAATACATTTTTATTAAAATTAATATTTTTTAAAAATATTTTTATATATTTTTAAGAAATTTTTACACACTTTCTAATATTAAATAATATTTATGAGACCCTGATTAACATTTGAAAAAAAGTAATAAGAAAAAACAAAGCGAGCCAGAGTTGATGCGGCATGTAAGTAGGAATGGGGACGGGGCGGGGGCGGGGTCGGGGATCACACTTCCCGTCCCCGATCCCCGATGGTAAAAATTTCCCCGGCCCCGGCCCTGATCCCCGACAGGGAACCTATCATCCTCCCCGCCCTTGCCCCCCTAACGAGGATCGGGTTTCTCTGACCCCGAAAATCCCTGACCCAAAAAAAAAAAAAAAACAGTAGCTCTCATCATCATCAACAACAACAACAACTATAGTCTACAAAATCATCATCAATGATCATTATCATGAACATCAACAGCAAAAAATATATATATATATATATATCTCAGATCGGAAGAACAGTGATGGCTAAAGGGCGACTAGTGGTGGTAGATCTGGAAACGAGGCAGCAAACGGAGGTGTGAGAAAGAGAAAGAGAGAGAGTGGTGGTGGTGTCGGTGATGGTGGTGCGATCAATGACTGACGGTGGTGCTAAAAAATGTTCATCTTGGCTCAGATCTAGAAGGAGCTCTCTGTTGCCGATCTATCTCTAAACTTCTCCGTGGCTTAAATCTGGAAGGTGTTCATTCATCTCTCACAGAGAGTAAATGGAGAAGAAAGAGAGAGAGGAATCTATGAATCTGTTAAAAAAAGAGTAAAAGGAGAACAGAGAGAGAGAAAGAGAGAGTGAGAGAGTTGAGAGCCTAATCAATTCAGAAGCTTTTTGACCAAGTCCTTGGGAACTTGAGCCTAAACATATATATAATATATAATATAAAGTAGTCTAAACATATATATCGATATATAGGACTGTTCGGGGATATTTCGGGCGGGGCCGGGCCGGGCTGAGGCCGGGTTTGGAAAAGTTATCACCGTTCCTGGTCCGAAAATTATCAGGGATTAAATTTTTAATACCATCCCCAGCTTTATAGGGATAATTTTCCGGAAAAAACCCGTTCTAATCGGAGTAGAGGGATCGGGTACCCGTCAGGCTAGGTTTAAATTGCCATCCCTATATGTAATGGTTGTTTCGGTACCTCACCAAAAAAAAAAAAAAAAAGTATATTTGTTGTCTTTTCATTCTATTTGGATTACATTCGTTTTGTTTGATTTTTATTTTCAGAATTTATTTTTTAAAAGGTTTTATTTTTTCATTTTTTGTATTTTTTTTTTTTGTTTTCATATAATTTTTTAATATTTTAAGCAAATTTTTAATTTTTAGACATACTTAACATAAATACACTTAAGAAATATAATATTTCTGAATTTTTTTTAAAAAAAATTCACTAAATATCAAAAAATATAAAAAAAAATATATGAAAATTTAGTATTTTTTCATATTTTTGTATATTTATTAATTTTAAAAAATATTTTACTATTTAGATATATCTAAATAAGGTGCATCTAAACAAGTAAAAAAATTACTTAAAATTTTAAAAATATTTACTAAAAATAAAAAACAAAACTCAATTTTAAAAAAATTAAATTTAAAAAATTAAAACCAAATACACGGATTATCTATTTTTTTTAAGCCACAACTTCCCTATCACATTACATATTTTTTTTATAAAAAGTAAAAATTATTAAAATAATTTATTTCGAAGCCATTTCTAAATCATAAACAATCCGTGACTCGGGTGAGTGCGTAGAAAACATAGCCGGAAAGAGTTAACCGCGTTAAATTGGATTTAATTAATAAAGGGCGAATTACAAACAGCCCCTCGAAGTTTGGTGAAAATATAGATTTTCCCCTGAGGTTTAAGAAATTACATCCCGCCCCCTGAGGTTTATATTTTCATAGCAAATTGTCCCCTGAGGTTTTTATTTTCATACAGATTCCCCCCTAATTTCCCCTAATTTGTTATGAAAATTTGACACTCATGGGGCAATTTGTAATTTCTGAAACCTTAGGGGGGAATCTGTATTTTTACCAAACCTCGAGAGGGGGTGTTTGTAATTTGCCCATTAATAAACAGACTCCGTTTGCAATAAATATTTGAGCTAAAATAGTTATATAGGGAAAAATAGATTATTTTAGTCAAATAAAATAAAATATTACATTCAATCCATAATCATTTTATTTTTTCTCTTATAAAAATTAAAAAAGTCAAAAATTCTATTCTAAACAAAGTTTTTTTAATCTCAGATAAAAATAATTAAAAAAATTAAAAAATCAACTCATATCTGAAAAATATGTAACAGTGTTCTTTGTATTTCTAAAGTTTCGTAAAATATGTATATATATGTATACAACCCCGTTATGTAGCTCGAAATCCGCACGGCTCGATTGGCCCGAAAATCAAAACGACGTCGTTTTGATTTTTTTTTTTTTTTCCTCGTTTTCTGAAGATTTGAAGAAAAAGAAGAAGGAGAAGAAAGAAGAAGGAAGAAGAAGAAGCTGGTGAACAGAGCATCATCATCAACAACAACCTCTTCATCAACACAACATCTCATCAACAACAACATCCATCATCAACAACAACCTCTTCATCAACACAACATCTCATCAACAACAACATCTTCATCAACGTCAAATTATCTCTCTTTTTCTTTTTTTTCCTATCAGCTCTCTCTCATCTTCCTAGAGAGAGTGTGTGCGTGTGAGTGACTGAGAGAGAGAGAGCACCAAAATCAAACCCAAAAAAAGCTACAGTTTTTCTAAGAGAGAGAGCACCAAAATCACCCATTTTTCTTGTTCTTGTTTTATTCATCAATTACAAACCCCACAAAGAGCACCAAAATCAATTACAGACCTAGAAAGAGCTGCACTTTTTCTAAGAGAGAGAACACCAGAATCACCCATTTTTCTTATTCTTGTTTTATTCATCAATTACAAACCTTACAGATCTTGAATTCATAAAGAGAGAGCACCAAAATCAAACCAGAAAGAGCTGCACTTTTTCTGAGAGAGAGCACCAAAATCACCCATTTTTCTTGTTCTTGATTTATTCATCGATTACAAACCCCATAGATCTTGAACTCATAAAGAGAGAGCACTAAAATCAAACCCAGAAAGAAATTTGTACGGAAGCCCACCACTCTCAAACATCACCATCACAACCACCACCTCCTCACTCAGTTCAAATCCCCTTGTCCTTTACTTGAAGTGTATGCAGGGGATCTCCACAGGAGGCGGCGGCGATGGAGGGTTGACTGCCGGGAGCGATCTAGCCACCAATCATTTGTTTGCGAGCTCGCTGGTGCCGTCCGAATCGTGCAAATTCAGATCATTTGATTTGCAAAGGAAGAGAGAGGGGGAAGGAGGAATGGCCTCTATTTTTGGTCTCTCTCTCTCTCCTTTGAAATGAAATGTATTAAAAGAGAGATGAACAAAGGTGTACAAAGATATGTGGGTGTATGTAGAAGGTTAGGCCATTTTCGAGCCACGGTATTTGAGCTACCAATCTTTTCTCTATATATATATAGAAAAATGACTCGTAGCTCGAATTTGGTCTAGCTCGAATGGCCTGAACTGCCCAAAACGACGTCGTTTTGGGCAGTGTTTTTTTTTTTTTTTTTTTCCTTCTTTCTTTCGTTTTCATTTTTTCTTCTTCATTCTTTCGAACATAGAGACAGAGAGGGAAGGGAAGCGAAGAGGAGAGAGAGAGAGAGAGAGAGAGAGAGAGAGAGAGAAGAGAGAAGGGAAATTTGATGCCTGGATCTGCATCTGCAAAAAAATCTGCATCAGCATTTGGATCAAAAATATGAACAAAAAAAATCTGGATCTGCAAAAAAAAAAAAAAATCTGCATCTGCATCTGGATAATGTCTGTGTAACGCCCTCAAAATAATAACAATAAACCCATAAATATTGACATGCATTGATATAAAAAGATCAACAACCCTCTATTCATCAGCGTAATCCATTACAAAAAGTATTACATGTTAACAACAAAAGCAAATGTCCTACGGGCTTACAGCTTTTCAAGTTAACACTTGGTTACAAAAAGTAGAGTGCTAACTCAATTACACATTAAGCCCTAGGCTTGAATCTACATGTAATACATTAAAAGAAAGTAAGACAACAAAAAGTCTATCCGCCTTTAGCCTCCCAAGCTATGTTCTTGGAGGTGGCATGCTACCTGTACCTGAAAATGATGCCCCATATAGGGTGAGCCACAGCCCAGCAGAAATATACTAAACCAGCTATGAACAATCACTAAAAGATTAGCAGTTGATAGATGGTCAACACTTATATTCCGACTAATATCACATTACAGTTTCGTAATACAATTCACTTTCCACTTCTTTTTCAACCTTGAGTTTGAAAACAAGGCTCAACACTTAGCCAAATAATTTAATGAGATTGTAACTCATCTTTTAAAACACTTCCGTACTTTACCAAAGATACACATTTTGGTGTTGTATCAACATAACATAGAAACACTTCTATACTTCACAATTGATAACGATGTACATTTTAATGCTATATCAAATCAATTCAAACACTTCCATAATCAACACTTGATACACATTGTAGTGCTGTATCAATGTCACACAAAATCCGGTTTAGAGGTCCATCTCCTATCTTCCCCTAAACCGTGGAGTACATCCCCTATCTCCTCCCACACAATACATGTATATAAACATAGATCATATACAATCCATCAATACATAAAGTTAATGTATTATTCCAACTGCTATGTTCAATAGCATGCTCAATCGATTAGTTTCAGTTTGCCTAATCATCATACATTGTCTACAATAATCAACACTATCCTCCACCGATAGCCCAAGCAGTTATTTCTAAACAGAAAATAAAGGCATCAAATGGATAAAATATCGACATTTCAATTAGGTGAGTGATAAATAATCCAACTACACCCTTTAATCCCATACACTCCCAATTCCAACATTCTCAACTTAATTTGTCATTTCTCAAATTAATTTCATAAATTAATTTATCAAAGTAATTAGGGCATTTATCCCATAAATTACATAACAGCCCTAAGGTCCCATTTTCATCCATAACCCATCATTTAACTCATTTCTCTATGCCAAACATGCATATAGGTTTATTATAAATAAAACCCCACCTTTTTGTAAATTTACACAAAAGACCCAAACTTTCTCAAAATTACCCAACAACCTCCAACATATCAAAATGCTAAAATTCAAAGACATAGCTCATAAACAGGAGTAGGGTATCCCTACCTCGAAGTTTGAGCTCAAACGGAGATGAAGACCAAAATCCAACGTGCTCCAAATCCCAAGTTTTTCAGTTTACATCAAAGCCCTCAACCCACTCTATCTTTTTAACAAAGGACTAAGGGTAGAAACTCACCCTAGGTAGATCAAATCTTAGAGAGAAGACAAGTTTAGAGAGAGAGAGTCTCGTATCTAGGGTTTGAAAAGAAAAGGGGATGAAAAAGTGAAGTTAAAATCGCTGCTGTCTGCTGATATAAAACAGGCTCGCTCGAGCGAAGGATTGGTCGCTCGAGCGACCAGACACAAAGAATACTCGCTCGAGCGAAGAAAGTCTCGCTCGAGCCAACAACTCGAAGCTTCAGGTCTGCAACCCAGAAGCACGCTCGAGCGACAGAATGCTCGCTCAAGCGAAGGACTCGAAAACATACACCTCGCTCACTCGAGCGAAGGAAAGCTCGTTCGAGCCAAGAAACACAACTCTCAGGTCCAGAACCAGACGCAATCGCTCGCTCGAGCAAAGCCACTCTCGCTCAAGCGAAGAAACCCTGGCTCGAGCGAAGGACCAAAATTCTGGGCAGCAACCTTTTGTTCCCAAACACAACCAACCTGTAACAAACCTGCCCAACACCTCCTATAACTCAATTACGAAGTATGAAAGAACGTAAACAAGATTTATACAACTACTAACATCCACGGAACCACGTCCGGATCACTGTATAATAAGGGATAAAACTCGGGATCGCTATAGTCTGGATCTGCATCTGCATCTGCAAAAAAATCTGTTCATTTTTTTTCTAAGTCTGGATCTGCAAAAAAAAAAAAAAAAAAAATTTGATGATGATAATGTTGATCCGGATCTGCAGAGGAATTTTTTTTTGTTGTTGATGAAGATGATGAAGATGATGTTGAAGATGTTGAAGATGATGATGTTGAAGATGTTGAAGATGATGAAGATGATCCGAATCTGCAGAGAAATTTTTTTTTGTTGTTGATGAAGATGATGATGTTGAAGATGGGAGTTTGATCCAGATGTTGAATTAAAAATGGGAGTTTAATTGCAATTCTGAAGATGATGATGATGTTCAAAATCTGAAGCTGTTGAAAAAAAAATTTGATATGGATCTGGATCAAAAAAAAAAATTTGTTCAATGGATCTGGATCTGCATTAGATTTTGAACAAAAAAAATTTGTACAAAAAAAAAAAATTGATGTTGATGAAAATGGATCTGGATCTGCATAAGATTTTGAACAAAAAATTCATGTTCAAATTCGGAGGTTGATCTCTCTCCCTCCCCTCCCCTCCTTTTCTTTCTTCTTTCTTCTTCGTCTCAGTTTCAGACCAGAGAGAAGGGAAAAAAAGAAAAAAAGAAAAAATAGCAAAACGACGTCATTTTGGTGTCGAGCCAAATTCGAGCCTTCGAATTTCAAGCGATGAATCGGAATGATGTATATATATAAATGTTTTTTCTTAAAGAGAATATATCCGCATTGAAAACAGAGATCGATAATAATGTTATTTTAAGGTTGTCGTCCTGGTCTGACAGTACTACCATGTTGAGAGATTTATTTTCATCATACAGTGATGCTAGAGACCTTTAATTTAGAGACTCTAAAGACACCTCTGATGAGGTGGAAAAGGAAAAAAAAAAAAAAAAAACAGACATAGCATTGACAGTGGCAGTGGGTGGGACCCACTGCCACATCACTTGTGGTACCTCTAATTAGAGGTCCCAAGCATTTTTCTTTCATCATATTTTAAAAATTATTCCTATTCTAAACATATCATTGATTAAAAAAAACGAAGCATGCTCTTAGACCTGTGGGACTCATTGCACGTTCCTTTTTGATAATTACAACCGTTTAATATATAGGGTTCACCAAATATTTTATACTTACAAAAAATTACATTAATTAAATATCAATAATTCTTTGATTGGAACATATTTTTTATCAATAATAAATATAATTTTAAAAATAAATTGTTAATAAAAATATATTTCGATTAAGAAGTTACCAATATTCAATCAACTTGATTTTTTATCAACATAAAGTACTTGACGAACTCTACACATTGAACGGTTCGAATTATCAAAACAAAACCCGTGATAAGCCCACGAATCCTTAACAAAATCAGGTAATCAAACATGTATAATCTTATAATTTAATCAAAGTTATTTTAAAAAATTTAGAAAAATTATGTTAATTATTTATTTCCTTTAAAATATAAACATGATTTTATTATAAATTATAAATGATTTACTCCATAAATTTTATATTATAAACAATTTAAATTATTAAAATAAATTTCAAACACGACTTCATATACTCACAGCGGTCCCGTTTGGTAAGTTAGTTATTTTAATAAGTTAAAATAGTTGTTTTTAAGAAAAATGTTAAAATATTTTATGATTAGATGTAATATTTGTGAGAAAAAAATTAAATAATTATGAATTTAATATGATCTTTTGTTTTATTAATTATTAATTACTAGCATATCACCCGTACTATATACGAGATAAAATAATATATTATTTATTGAAAATACGATAATTATATTTAATTTTTTTAATATATTTTGTCTTAAAATTTTATATATAATTTTAAGGGTTTTGTTTCAAATATTTATAACATATAGTATAGGTAGATTAAAACTATTGTATTGACAATTAATAATTAAAATTATACTTTGTTATAAAAAAAAATGACATAGTTCTAATATTTCACTATTTTAGAATAAAAATATATGAATTTTAAAATTTTGTCATATTGGTTTTTGAAAGGGAAATAATTAAAAAAATGATTAATTACTAAAAAGCCCTATCTACATATTTGGTGGTAGCTTAGGTCCTGTCAAAAAGTTTTTGAACCATTAAGTCCCATTTATAGGAAAAAAGACGTTTTGCCTTTTAATCCCAAGACTGAGAATGTTCTCAATTTTAAAACTGAGAATGTTCTCAATTTATAATTATTAAAACTAAGAAAATTCTCAATTTTTTTCTAGTATGAACTAAGAATATTATCAAAACTAAGAAAATTATAATTATCAATTTTGAGAAATTTCTCAATTTTTTTCATGATTAAAATTGAGAATATTATAAACTGAGAATGTTCTCAATTTCAAATTAGAATTCAGAAGAACAATGTAGTCGAGTACATAGGGTTACAATTTTAGATCTGGTGAACTTTTTGACTTGGAAGGTTGCAATTTGGGGTTCGATTCGAAGCCCTGGTGTGATCTGCGTACTTCTTGACCTGTTCTTGGTTCAATTGGCTGGAACTTGAATAGGTTTCACAGGCAATCCGAAATGGATCCAGATTTGGATTCCGATCGTTGTCATTCTCAAACAAGCCCGAGAGATCAAATCCTTGCGAGAGAGAGATGATATCAAAGGCATTCATGCAATGGCTTCATGATCATGGAACTTGTTGTCGCCTCTCTTCTCTTCTTCTTTATAATTTTTGAATCGGATTCAAATGCTTCGTTGAAGTCTAGAAGGCTGCGAGGTGTGTTGTCGTGTTCGTCTTGAATGGGCAATGGGACTTCAATTTGTTTGAATCCTTTCTTGAACCATGAATTGTCCATGAGCTTGGCTACTATGATTCTTGTGCATGGATTCGTCGAACTGAAGTTTGCGTAGAACTTCAAATTGCAACTGTGAAGAGAGAGAGAATGAAGACAGCAATGATGTTTGGCAGCTATGAGGAGGTCTTGGAAGGATAAATTGGGCTATTAAAAATTAATGAGAGGTGAAGGAGCAAATAATTTTATTTAGGACTTAATGGATTATAAGTTCACAAAATGGGACTTGTATGTAAATGCCCTTAAAAAAATTTAAAAACTTAATGCGTAAGAAAGAATCATTGTAACTTATAAAACCGCAAAAATCACGATTAAACCGGCAAATCATTCTAAGGCTGTTCGAAAACCCGTTCAAATCGGTAATCCGGACCGAACCAGACCGAACCGTACGGTTTGGTTCGGTTATTAAGAACTAGTGCGATTTCGGTTCAAAAAATATTGAAAATCGTAAAAACGATTCGGTTAATAGATTTTATGAAAAAATCACAGTTCGAACCAAACCGAACCGAACCGAACCGAACCGAATCGAATTTTAAAAGATATATATATATAATATTTAATAAACAACAGCAGTCCTTAAACCATGCATAAGTGTCATATAATAAGATATATATATATAAAATATTTAATATTATCATATCAAGTTTTATTTTTATTAATTGATTTTTTGTAATTTTAATGATATTAAAATGATATAGATATATAATGTTGAGTAATGTCTTAATATTATTAGTTTTTATCATGAGTTAAATGTAATCAGTTTGAGTAATTATTTTGCTAATATTAACAATTTATTCTTGTAAATAGAAATTTTTGGAACCGTGAACCAAACTGCAATTGAACTGTTATTTCGGTTTGGTTCTGGTCCGGTTTTACAAGTGCAATGGTTTGGTCTGGTTCTCAAAATCACAGAACCGTTAGGATCGGTTTGGTTTTTGGATTTTCTCAGAACTGAATCAATCCAGACTGTGTACCCCCCTAAATTATTCAAACCAAAAATGATTTAGCTTAATCAGTTAGGTTAAAAGAACAACCAGCTTCCACAAATTAATTAATTAAAACTTTTAAATTTTATTTTATTAAAATTTAAACTATCACTAAATATAGAAAACAATCTATTAATTTAAATTTAAAATTGACACAATATAAATTTAAAATTATAATAATCTATCCCATGATTTATAAGTTTTAAATACAAATTTAAAATTATCATAATTATCTCATAATTTTTGTATTAATGAGCAGTAAGAGTGACGTTGAGATTATCAATATCTGTATATATTTTTACAAAAGAATAACTTTAAAGAGAGATATTATGAGAGTTTCAAAACCTCATACAAAATTATTTTTAAAATTAAAATCTCTATGTGAGATTGTAAAATAAAAGTTAAATGGAAACTAGTTAATGGAGATTTTTTTAATTGTTTAAAATTAAAAAAATCAAAAAAATTAGCCTCGGTTTGGCAATCTTTTTGGGGCTATATAAGTACAACACGACAAATTTTGACTTCAAAATCACAAACAGACAAACAGAATGGACGCGTGTGGTGGGAAGCACGTGTAGGAAGGGACAATGATGAAATACCCCATGTTCAATTGTTCGCTGTTTGACATGTATTTTGGTAGGATTTCCTGATGAAACACACTTCAACTTCACGGCGACGAAGAATGACAGAGGGGGAGACGGCGACACAGCATCCGACGACCGATCCAGGCCTACAGTGCTTTGTCAACGCCTCCACCATCTTTCACGCGTAACATTGTGCCGTCGTTGCATCTTTGGTACGCATAACTCGCTCTATTTTGCGGTTTTCGTCTTTTTCCACGAGATGTCACTCATTTCTGCTGTGTATGTTAAAAACCTGTCGTTCTGAACTTGGATCACTAGTAAAACATGTATTTTGGTGTCAATGGTGGTTTAAAACCAAAGTCGATGTTCATGTATTTTGATATGTTGTCGATAAATTGAAGCAGATAAAGGACGGTATTGTTGATTTGGTTTATTTGTTATTTTTTTTTTTAAAAAAAAAATTTAGTTCGGTTTTTTCGTTTTTTAATTTTCGCTATTTTTTTTTTCGGTTTTGTTCGGTGTTCTGAATTTTTTTTTTCAAAGTCAGTGGACGTTAAACTGGTCCAAATTTTTTTGGAAAATATTTTTTTTCCTTTCTCTTTTATTATGATTTTTTTAAATTTTTTTGTTCTTGTATCCCTATTTGTTGTCACTTGTTGAGCACAAATTTTTTGAGCTCACACTACAAATGGTTTTGCTTGTTCGTTTGATTGATAGAGCAATTGGAATGTTAGACATATAATTTTTTGAACTGAACAGAGCAATATATTTATCTGTTAGTTGGTGCGTCTGTTACCATTTTCTAAATTACGAATGTGAACCATATTTTGTTGAACATCTGTTAGGAATGCTTTCATTTTGTTTTTCTTAAATCAGTGGACATACTGTCATTTTGGAGTTGGTTGTATCTAGATTTTGGTTGGAGAAGCATTTTCTGAAATACAGACTACACAGAGCACAGCATTTGCACTTGTTAATTTCTTTTTCTTGTTTGCTGAACTTCTTTTTCAGCAATATAATAGCAATTGTTGGTTTCTTTGTGGTCTGTGACTATTTCTTGTTGTTTGCTCTTTCACCACCCAATAGTTGTGCCTTCGCCTGATCTGTCTATTACTTTCTATATGTGTTTCTGCCTGGTCTTCAATGTAATCATAATTAAATGGCCAACTAACTAACTGAATATGTGTCGTAGCTGATAATGCTGTTTTTCTTTTTGTAATTATACTATGTTAATTTTACTCCTTTCAATTATGTTGGATGAGTAACACTTTCCTAACTGTTAAACGAAAAATAGTGGTCCATTGGAGAATGTTGCTTATGTCTATGCAATCCTATAGGTGTATGTGTATGTATGCATTGGTCGGTATGTGTTATTGTATTTATGCCATAAACAGTACTGGTAAACCAATCATGTAGTTAAGTGCAATAGAGTGTATGCTAACAACTGTTGTAGGACATAACCATCTCATTAGCACACATATCATATACGACAAGCACACAACTTTTTGACAAAAATGTAACCATATAGCTTTTCCTACACCTTATGTTTGTCTACTATTCATCTATGTTACAAAACAAAGCATGGCTTCATTCATGTCAAGCGGCACATCTATTCCATGGCCACGTCGTACGTATGCCTGTGGCTACGGTCAGTGTGTTGTCAAGATTTCCAGATCTCACAAAAATCCAGGACGGGCATACTATGTGTGTCCAAATCCTGTGGTGAGTACACCCAATTTTTTTGTAAAATATTGTGCATTGTAAATCAAACCAGTTTACTAATAGCTTTGTACGTACCTTTCGTCAGCTATGTTTAAGTTGGATTGGTTGGTGCGACGAACCTAGGCGACTGAACGCAAAGTCTGACTCCGCCACGCACGACATTGTCATGCAGTTGCGGGATGAGGTCATTCACATGCAACAAACGCTGCATATCTTGAAAACCATTGTTTCTGTGCTGTGCATTGTTGTTGTAATCTTATTGTTGCGTATGTGAAAATGTGAAATGTGTCTTGGCACACCCTAACAAAGCTAATATTGTAAGGACTTATGTTTGATGTGGACATGATACATACTAGTCGTTGTCAATTATGTGTAATGGAATGGTGGTTTCGATCTACAAAATTATTTGTTGGTAGTTAATCTTAATTTTATGTGTAAGTTAACGTGAAATTGTTACTTTTTATAACTTTTTGCGCCAATTCGTTTGGGTGAGTGATACGCATACATGTATAAGCTACTTACGCTTTAATTTATCAGTTGCATTGTCATTATGGATTCAACACGAACTTCACCACATACCGTTGCCAAGAATAAATGGGTTGGAAGTGCCCGAGCTAACGTTCTTGCCGACAGCCAAAATGTTCACAAAGCTGTGTGGGATTATGAATCCACACAGCTTTTCCTACAGCTTATTGCCGATGAGATTGTTGAGGGCAACCGACCATTCATGGTTTTGAGCAGTGCTGGGTATAAGTCTTTGGCCAAAAAGTTTGAAAAAAAAACTGGTAGAAAACATGATGTCAAGCAGTTGAAGAACAAGTACGTATGCCTCAAACGAGAATGGACTGCTTGGATGAAGTTGATGGACCGTACGAAAGGCATAACCGGAATTGGCTTTGACGCGGAAACAGGCATGTTTTAGGCTTCTGATGAATGGTGGGATCGTATGGAACTGGTAAATTATTTAGCCTATGTTGTTACCTTTGTACATTGTTTTAATTTTTTTTTGTAACATATTGTCAATAATGGTTTGTGTTTCCTTTGCTGCAGATAAACAAGAGTTGTGCAAAGTTCAGGACTAAGACTTTGGAGCACCGGGAGTTGATGGAGATTGTCTTCACAGGCGCTGCTGCAACAGGCAGACATCATTGGACATCGGGGGAGAGGACTGTCGAAGATAACGAGGGATTTTCTGATTCGGTTCAAAGCCTTGGTATGCGGCCTTTCACAAATCCAATCCCTTCTGTTGGTATTGACGTGGATGCTGAGTCGTCAATGGAAGCTGTTGAACTTACGGTTGACCCCGGCGCAAAAAGGAAAAGGAATACTCCCATAAGTTCAGAAAAGTCGAGGAAGCCGACTAGTGGAGCATCTGCCATAGCTGACAACGTTAACAATTTTGAGCAATGTCGTCCGTACTAGAAACCAAGAAGCTACTGTGAGGCACTTAACCAGGAATGAGTCGTTGTACACCATTTCAGAGTGCATGGACAGCTTGAAATCCATTTCTTCCTTGGTGGGTACATCGTTGTTCCACTTTGCATCATCTCTTATGGACAACACTGATTATCGTGAGGTTATGATGTGCCAGCCCGATGATGACAATATAATCGGGTGGCTTATGCAAAAGCAACTACAAAGCAACACTGCAGCTCCATTTGCGAACCTTTTTGGTGCACGGCGGGTTTGATGGATATTGGGATACGCCATGGGGTTGGGCGACTTCTGGGAAGTGATGGGTTCTTTCGGTGTTATGTCTTAGCGTGTTAAGGCGAACTTGTTACAGTGTTGGATATTTAGGAGGACTTATGCTTTATTTTCCTTGTTTTTTTTTTAAAACTTTTTTTTTATTTGGGTTTGTTTGGCTTGCTTAAGTTGGATGTTTGTGTGTTTGGTGGGACAATACGACCAGGTTGTTAGGTGTTTATTATGTTTTTCGTTTAGGTTGTGTTGGTTTGGATTGAATGGCTGATTTATGCATGTGCAGTACTTGCTAGCTTGTTTTTTCAATACTTTATGTATGGTCTGTTGTTCATGTATTAAGGTGTCAATGTTAGTTAACGTTGGACATATGTCTTGTAGGCCTCGTCGAAGTGGTGGCCATGTCTAACGGGGAAGGTAGCAGCAACGCTGACTTTATCGAGCAAATTAACCAAATGGCTATTCAGATACAAGAACAAAATAATTGGACGTACGTCCAAGCATGTCGGTACGTACAACAATATTACGCAAACTACATGTCAAAAACACCATGTCGAACATCAATATTGACTAGAGGTGCATGGATATGTGAATTATATGACGGACACGTTGGTCGTTTTGAAGAAAATGTTTGTATGCCAAAACATGTATTTTCCTCATTGTGTGACACGTTAGTTAGAGATTTTGGTTTATGTGTTAACCAACGTAGCCATGGATTAGCTGTGGAAGAAAGCGTAGCAATGTTCATACATGTGTTAAGAGGGTTTAAGAATAGAGCCATCCAAGAACGGTTTCAACATTCGGGCGAAACTGTATCACGCCACGTGCATAATGTTTTGGAGGCGATGAAGCAGTTCACGGTTGTGCATTGTAGGCCAACAACAAATCAAAATATGCGACATCCTCACTTCCGGTAAAAAATGAAATACCTACTATTCAAGGTACAACTTGCATATGTGAAAATGTTCCAAAAAGTTATGGGCCATATTACATGTGAAAAATTTTGCTGAACTTTTGTGCTCTTAGGATAGCATCGGTGCGATCGATGGCACGCATGTTGTTGCGAAAGTGACGGGGCCTGAGGCAGCGACCTATTTTGGACGCAAATACTGTCACACACAAAACATCATGGCGGTTGTGGATTTCGATATGTGTTTTACGTTTGTATCACTTGGATGGGAAGGCAGTATGCATGACAGTAGAGTTTTTGTTGAAATAATCAACAACGAAAATGTGCCGTTTCCACATCCGGAGGAAGGTAATGCATAATTATCATTTCAAAATTCACTATGTACAAGTATGCACACTATGTTCAAATAACGTTATTTGTTCACATCCAACAGGGAAATATTATATTGTTGATTCGGGCTATCCTAATCGAACGGGTTACCTCGCTCCATACAAGGGCCACTGTTACCACCAAGAAGATTTTCGACGAGGTGCAAGGAGCGCAACGAACCCATGAGAATTATTTAACAAGGCACACTCGTCGGTGTGCAGTGTCGTGGAACAAACCTTTGGGTCGTGGAAAAATCGATGGGGTTTTCTGGAAAATATGCTTCGTTATGATTTTGCGACTGTGTAGGTGTAGTTAGTTGATGCGTCGATGGCATTGCATAACTACATACGGAGAAATACGGGAAATCCAACCAATGTTCAACCCATAGTGACAGAGGCCGACGCGACAAACATAATCAATGTCATTCTGTTGTTTGCTCCTCCTGGAGGGGATGGAGTAATCATTGGGGATGATGATCCAGATATGGAACTTGTCCGAAATGTCATACGACATCGTTTGGTACACATGCGCAATCACGGCATGTTGGGAAATATATAGGACAAAGTCGGTAACCCAAGTTCGGGCGTTCTTGTTGTTTGTATGTGTAGGGAAATGTAGGATCACGTTTACTATTTATGGTCTTCTGTGTATGTACGTTATGTAATTAGGTATGTACGTTCCCAGCACGTGTACGCCGAAGAAGTTGGTTATTGTCAGAGATCTAATTACCAACGAACGTTTGTTATTATGGAGTTCACTATTTTATTTTATTAACGTATTGAGACATACCTTGATTATGGACTTGACAATTTTATTTTATTAATGTATTTTAGCTCTCAGGTTTAAATATTTTTTTTGTTTTTTTGTTTTTTTTTGGAACACTGGCTTGGTGGAAATGGGAGTGCACGGCCGTTTTCACAAATTTTGCAAAACATATTTTGGCTTCTTTTCGTCCAGTGGGTAGAGGGAGTGAGATGTTGTTTGATTACGTGGCCATCAGGGGAACCAGAAAACTACCAAACCCTTCCACCATGAAGCAATTGAAAAAAATTGTGAAAAAAATAAAAAATAAAAAAATAAAAAATAAAAAATAAAATTTGGGTGACAATGTGTATAGAAGTTGGAGGTGTAGTTGGATTTTGCCCACATGAGGGCAATTTAGTCATTTTGCTCATTCACACATCACTTAAAATACAAAAAAATCAAAAAAAGCCTAACAAGAATACCAAACGAACAAAGAAGTCCCAGGCTAAAAAAATCAAAAAAGTCAAAAAGTCCACTAAAAAAGTCATTGCCAAACGATACCTTAGTATGAGATATTGAAACTCTTACAAAATTCCTTACTAAAATCTTCTTTTCTTTATATAATATATAGATTTTAATTTATTTTATTATTTAATATTATTTTAACTAAAAAACCAAAAAAAATCTCTCCAAAAAAAAACCAAAAACAAAAAAATTCAACTCACCACGCAATTTCCGTAGCTTTTCTCACGTAACCCAACAAACTTATATACTCTATATATGAGTTCGTTCGAAAAGTAGATTGACTTTCTTTTCTTTTTTTTTTTATTATTTTAATTTAGAATTAAAAAGTCTTATTTGAGTGTAAACTCATTCGATGAGTGTATTAAGGGTTGTTTGGAATATTCTAAATAAGTGTACTTTTTGACTTTTTATGAAATATGGGTTGAGTTTAAAATGATGTGGTAGAGAGGTGATAAGACTTAAATAAGACGATGTGACTTAAATAGGATAGTAATTTTTTAACTTTTTTAGGGGATGCCAAACCTAACCTTACTAACTCCGTAAAATATAAATTTTAATTTTGAATTAAAAATATAAGGTAAATTATAAACACACCTCCTGAGATTTACTTAAATTATAAATTACTCCCTGTGTTTCTAGAAATTATATTATGCCCCCTAAGATTTCTAATTTCATAATAAATAAGTCATTTTATTAATAAATCATCAAGTTAATTAATAGTTTTTAATAATGTTAAAATTTTATTTCAATTAATAATTCAGATAATTTTATTATTATATAGGTGAACAGTTAAAATTTTCACTTTTTTAATTAATTCTGTTAAATAAAAAATTGTGACAGTGAGGTATTTGTAATTTTCCAAACCACAATGGACAATTCGTATTTTAAGTAAATTTCAGATATGTATTCTTAATTTATCCAAAAATATGCATAGTATTTGTCGATCAAGTAATAAGGGTATTGTTTTTTAAACTCAAGACATGGGTTCAAATCTTCTATACTATACTTTATAATTTTTTTTTCCTTTTTTTGATATAAAAAAAAAAATTCACTAGACAGAAGAAGAGATGATATAAAAAAATTCACTTGACAAAAAAAGAGATTAGGCTTTAAAAAATTAAAATAAATTATTCACAAATATAATAAAGATATAAGTGTTCTTCCTTAAAAGAGAATCTATATACTAGTATGTCACCCGTATTATACACGAGATAAAATAATATATTATTTATTAAAAATATGATAATTTTATTTAATTTTTTGTATTTTGTCTCTTGTAAATAAAATTATATATATAAGTTTAAGAGTTTTGTTTCAAATATTTTTTACTATAATATATAGTATAGATAGATTAAAATTGTTGTATTGATAATTAACAATTAAAATTATGCTTTGTTATAAAAAAAATGACATAATTCTAATACTTCACTATTTTAGAATAAAAATATATGAATTTTAAAAAAATTGTTATATTGGTTTTTGAAAGGGAAATAATTAAAGAAATTTAAAAAACTTAATGAGTAAGAAAGAATTATCGTAATATGTAATTTAAAATATCAAAAACCATTAAAAAAATGAATAAACACTTTAAAAAGATGTGATTACAATTAAAACTAATGTCATATTTATTAATAAATATAATTTTATTTGGATATCTATTTACATTTTAACATGCTTATTTAAAACAAAAATAAAAATAATTTTGATTTTTAAAATATGATTTTGTAGACTTGGTATATTAACTTTTGGAAGAAATATATTGAATTTTTTTTACAAAAAATTGAATATTAGTCATTGAACAAATCTTATAAGATTTAAAATAAAATTTATAATTGGAAAAAATTAATGATATTGCAACATATGCATTTTAACAATTTAAATTTTGAAACAAAATAGATTAGGACTTTGAATTTCAATTATCATACAACATTTTTATTTATATAATAATACAAATAAGGATAGGTAATAGATTGATTAAAATTAATTGTAAATATAGCTATATTTAAAATGATATGGTTTTGTATAGATATATTTTAAATTCCAAAATTTATTTTGTAACTTTCTATATAAAAAGATTCAAAATTTTAAATTACATATGATTTTTTTTTTCTAAAAAAAAACATATGAATTCACAGTAGAGTAGAGAGAGAAGTACCATAAAGTAAGAGAGAAACTGTACATATTAAAGATAAATAATTAAATAATTGACTAATACCTTTAATAGTTTTGAAAAAATTGATTAAAATTAAAATTTTCTTTTTTATAGCTTTAAACAGCTATCATATGCCTTTGAGGTAATGTTCCGCATCAACTGTTAATTAGCACATATCATGATATCAAAAAAGTATCAAAAGTAAATTATTTTTTATTTAAAAAGTAATGATATACAAATATAAAATCAATACAAAAACTTATTAATAATGATTTTGTTTGGATTTTGATCTATCACTTTATAATGAGTGACATGTTTTTTATTATACAAATGACCCCATCACGTCATTTTAGTATAAAAATTCTAGTAAAACAATATTAATCCACAAAAAATAATTATAAACAAAAAACAGATAATGGTTGGTAGGGAGGACGGAGAAATGACACAGTTGTGATTTTAAATATTTTTAAAATTACAAAAATTAGTAATTGTGATTTTACGTTCTTTTTAATCTATAATGTTTTTTTTTTAAATATATAATTAATTTGTTATGAGATGAGATTTGTGTTTTTTTTTTTTTTTTAATGTATAATTTTTTTTTTTTAATGTATAGTTACAAGATGAGATTTAGGAAAGAGAGAAATATTAGGAGGAGAGATTTTAGGAACTTGTAATTCAAAATTTTAGGTGATTTTTTGTTTTTTTTTTAAAAAAAATCTATAATTACTTTGTTAGCTAATAGAATTATTTTTAAATATTTTTAAAATCAAAAAAATTAACAATTGGGGAATGAGATTTTGGAACTCTGATAAGCTTTTTCACTAAAAATCTCATTTTTCTTATATAATATATAGATAGATTACATAAGGAAAAAAGAGTTTTTAAGAACATTGATTGTGGGAGTTCCAAACTCCCAATCTAATTTTGTTAATTTGTTAATTTTTAAAGAAATAAATAAAAAATCTGTTGGTTAGTTCCTTAGTAAAAAAAAAACCCAAAAAAATCCCAAAAAAAAAAAAAAAAAAAACTCTAATTATATACGATTTTGAATTTCAAAATTCAAAATAATATGATAAGCCATCCTCACTCTTTCTAAAAACAATGTTGATCAAAACAATTTAAATAAAGAAACAATAAAATCACTATCTATGATTTTGAATTTTAAAATTCAAAATAATATGGTAAGCCACCCTCACCTCATCCTTATCCTTACCCTCACCCTCACCCTTTGCGAAAATAATATAAATCTAAAACTTTAAAAACCCAATCAAATTGAAATTCAATACAATTCTGTCTGTAGAATACCCAATATTTAATCTTGTTTTTTTCAACCCGGCTAACTCCTTTCCAAATGTAATGATGCAAATGTTAGTATCTCTCTTTCCAATAGTCCAAACTTATTTCAAAATTGTTTGTTTGTATTTTTTATTTTTTTGGGGTAAATTTCTATTTTCGTGTGGTTATTTTTTTTTCCTCTATATGATTTTTTTTTTTCCATTGTATTTTTTTTCCAACTAAATTGATAATAAATATATATCTATTTAACTATCTTTGTTTTGGGAGTTGATTTGAAATTTTATTTTTATTTTTTTGGGTGGATGTTTATGTATTTTTTATATTGTTGTTATTATTTCTTTTGATATATGTAAATTGATAATATAATTATGAGTTTTTTATAGAATAGATTTTCTTATATTGTTCTTTATGATCTGGCCATTTTTTTTTAATTTCTTAAACAAAATTTTTTTATTTTTTTATTTGTGAAAATTAAAAAAAAATTAATTTACTTGTGAATCAATAAATAAAATTTCAAATAATAAACACTGTTCCATAATTTAGGGATTTAAAAAAAAAAATTAACACCCATATATGGAATAAGAAAACCTAAAATCACTCATTTTTTTATTTTTCATTTTTAACTCTTTAAAACTCTAATGATACCTTTTTATTTTCCCTACATTGTCTTTTTATATTTGCAAAGATAAAAAACTAGATTAGAGTTGCATAGTAGTTAGTGGAGGTGGTGAGCATGGCAATAATAAGGATGATGATGAGCTCGGCCAAAGTATTGTTTGGTAAGTTTTGTAAAGGTAAATATTACTTAAAATAATAGTAGATAGTTTAGGTGATGAATTGATTTAGAAAACTAATGTCCGGTTGAGATTTATTTAAAGTCTGAATTTTACTATTTAAAAATTGAATATGGATCATATATTGTTTTTTTATGTATAATTTTAGATATCTTTATATAACTATAAAAAATTATTGTGATCACATATATTTATTTTTAAACTAATTTGTTAATTTTTAAATAATAATAAAAAAAGAAAACATCTATTCGTTAATTCCTTGAGTCAAAAAACCAAAAAATAAAAAACAAAAAAAAGGCTCCAATGACCTATGATTTTGAATTTCAAAATTTAAAACAATATAGTAAATTATTCTCACTCCACTCTCACTCCTTCCGAAAATAATAAAAAAGCTAAAACTTTAAAAAACCAACCAAATTAAAAATTTATACAATTCTCTCTTTAGAATATTCAGTATTTGATCTTTTTTCCAACTCTGCTTCAAAAGTAATGGTGCAAACGTTAGTCTGTCTCATTCTTTGCCAATAGTTCAAACTTTTTTTTTTTTTGGTTGTGATACAACGGAAATAAAACATATTACATAGAACTAAGCCCTTTCTCTACCCATCCCCAGCATGTTAGCCACAAGCAGCTCACGAATCTCAGTTGGGGGTCATTAACAACTAGGATGTCTTGAGGTTGGGCAGCTCCCAATTTGACTAGAGCATCCGTGCATAAGTTCCCTACACGATAGACATGTTGGGCAGTGCATTGGCAACCATTGAAGATGATCCTTGCATCTTCCACCAGACCTCTGTAGTTCAAACTTATTTCAAGTTTGTTTGTTTGTGTTTGTTTTTATTTTTGGTTTTTGTATTTTGTAGATTTTTATTTTCATGTAAGTATTTTTTTTTTCTTTATATGACTTTTTTTTTCAATGTTTTTTTTCCCAACTAAATTGATAATAAAGTTATATCTATTTAGTTATTTATTTGGGTGGATGTTTGTATATTTTTTATAAGTTTGCAAGACTTTTATTTTATTTTTTATTGTTTATATTGTTGTCATTATTTCTTTTGATATATGTAAATTCATAATACAATTATGAGTTTTCAAAGAACCAGGCATTTTATATTGTTCTTTATGATTTGGCCAACTTTTTAATTTCTTAAACAAAACTTTAATTTTTTTATTTGAAAAAAAATTAAAAAACATTTAATTGACTTGCCCATCAATAAATAAAATTTTAAATAATGAACAGTGTTCCATAGCTTATGGATTTAAAAAAAAATTATCACCCATATATGAAATAAGAAGAACTAAAATCGCACATTTTTTCCCTAACTTTTCAAAACTCTAATGGTACATTTTTATTTTCCCATCATTGTCTTTTTAAATTTGCAAAGATAAAAAAATTAGACCGGAGTTGCATAGTAGTTATTGGTGGTGGTGAGCATGGCAACAATAAGGATGATGATGAGCTCGATCGGCAAGAGTATTGTTTGGGTGGGTTTTAAAAAGGTGAATATTACTTAAAAGAATAGTAGATAGTTTGGGTGATGAATTGATTTAGAAAACTAATGTGTGGTTGAGATTAAGTGTGAATTTTACTACATAAAAATAGAATATGAATCATATATATTTATATATAATTTTGGGTACTTTTGTATAACTATCAAAATTATTGTAATCACATATTACTTATCATTTGATGTATTATTGTTGTATTATCGCAATGAGTTTTATTATTAATGTCTATTATCAATGTAGTGGTGAAACGTCACATAATAAATAAAAATATGCTTTGTTATTATTATTAGTGATAATATATTTCTTTATTTATTTTTTACAATGTTCAAAAAATAATTTATGTTCATTGTTAGTTTTTGTAGATGAGAAGTCAAAAATAAATTTTAACCAAATTCAAGTTGTAACTAATTTGAGATTGAAAAGGAAAGTTCAAAAGAAATTATAATTTTATATATTTTAAAAAAAATATAAAGAAAAATTGGAACTATAAATTATAATTATCAAACAACCTAATTCTATTATGAAAAAATTTAAATGAAAAATTGATCAAATTAAATTTATAATTATTAAATATTTTTAATAAGTCATTAATTTTTTTATTGAGGTTCTATCCTGATTTGGTCTAAAATAATTTTTCAGATATAAATATATCTTTTTTTTAAGAAGGGTAAATTATATCGATAGTCTCCGCGTTTTGTCTCTTGTGTTAATTTGGTTTCTATAATTTCAATTAGTTTGATCTAGACCCTTAATTTTAGATTTTGTATTAATTTGGTCCAATTAATAAGGTTGGTTAAGGTTTTTGAAAGAAAATAGTTATTGAGTTGATTGAGATTAACTTACTGAGTTGAACAAGTTTTTAATTTTGTCTATAAAAGTATAACAGATTCTACTCATTTGTGTATTTTAAATAAAAAAAAAAACTAGCAATTGTAATAATTGGACCAAATTAAGACAAAATTATAGATTCAAGGTCAAAATTGAGCAAATTAAAATTGCAAGGACAAAAATAACACAAGAGTTAAAATATAGAGACTACCAATGTAATTTATCATTTTAAGAATAAGTACATAATTTCTTAATTAATTTTAAAATTGTTAATAAATATACCAAACAAATATGTACTTATTTCCTATTTTTGTTATAAATTTTTTAAAAAATATATTTACTAATTAAAAATTAAATAAATAGGTGGGTCTACTAACTCATAGATTGGATATGAATTAAACGATTTTCCAAAGACTAGGCTTAAATCAAGAATTATTAGCAAAAAAATCGACTCAAACTAAATTTTGTTGGCTACTTTTTAGTGCTTAATCCAATATAAGAATCCCCAAATTAGCTCATATCAATCACAAACTAATAGACTATGATATAATTTACATATAAAATTTAAAGTTATTAGGACTAGAATATGACCTACAATTTAGGGTGGTTCTATCTTAGATAATTTTTTCATACATAAATATATATATTTTTATTTTAATTTATTTATTTTTTATAAAAAAAAACTAAGTTCAAAATTTTTAATAAGTATGCATAAAATATGTCCATATTTCTTATTTTTATTATAAAAAATACTTACAAATATCTATTTACTAATTTAATAAATAGATAGGTCAAATGATTCGTATAAGTTGGGAATAGACCAAGTTAATTTTTAATGATTAGGCGAATGACAAGTTGGCGTAAATCTAATGTTAAGTCCAAATTTAGTATCATAAGTGAATCCTAATCCATTTTTAAGTAAATCTTATATCACAAGACAAATAATAATTTTGATGCTAGACAAATTTTTAGACTTTACAAAATATGAAAAAAAATTAATATATTGACAAATATAATTTACTACTATCATATGATAAATTAAATTTACTAAACTCATAAGACGAAATATATTTATATTTTATCATAAATATAATTTTTGTAATTTATTTTTTAATTTTTACCAATTAAATTATAACATATATTTATTATTAAGAATTTAGAACATACAAGAATACAATAAAAATCTTTTCTATGTAACTGTGATAAAAATAAATTAAATTTAATAGATTCTAAATTATTTTTACTAAACAGTGTAGATAATTTTTTAAAATTATTATTTAATTTTAAAAATTAATTTTTAATTGTTTATTTATATCTGTGTTATGCTAAGCATATTCGTATTTGAAAACAGAGATTGATAATAATGTTATTTAAAGTTGCCGTCGTGCTCTGAGAGTACCACCACGTTGAGAGATTTATTTTCATCATATTTGAATGATTATTCATATTTTAAACATATCATTTATATAAAAATAAATTAATTAATTGGACATGTATGATCTTATAATTTAGTCATAGTTATTTTTTAAAAAATTATCAAAATTATATATATATTTTTTGTTTATATTTTATAGTGAATTATAAATAATTTATTCCATAAACTTTATTAATAAATAATTTAAATTATTAAAATAAATTTAAAACGCAACTTCACATACTCATAAGATCATGCTATGCCAAGCTTCCTAAAATCACAAAAACAAAAACAAAAAATTCAACGCATAATGCGAGCACCTTATTTTTCCGTTAGTAATTTTTTAAAATTAAAATATAAGATAAAAAAGGAGAAATTTACCTGAAAGTCCCGTCTCAAAATCATACAAACTTAAGTTTTTTTTTTTTTTTTTCCACGTAAGTTCTATTATTTTTAAAAGATATTCCGTGAAATCCTTTTAAATTTATTTTATATCATATTAAGATTTTTTTATCTTTTTATTTGTAAGTTGTAACTGTTTCGCATTCCACCATGGAGGGGACCAATCATATGTTATAGTACTTTTAACAAATGTAGCAGGTATGAGGTGGAATATAATAGGTATGATGTGACATTAAATTTATTTAAGAGTTATTTAAAATGATATAAATAAATGTATTTTTTAAATTTTTATAAAAAATATATAAAAAAATAGAGAAGTGATGTGACTTAAAAAAAAGAAGATAAATGATAAGAAAGTATATTAATATCAAAGATGCCAAACAACCCCTTAGAAGGTTTGCAAAAAATATTTTTTAGTATACTTCTTCCAAATATAACATTTTAATGTGACGGGTATAATGTGATACTTTAATATAACATGTATGATGTGACATTGAGTACATTTAAAAATGCCTTAGTATACTTTTTCCAAATGTAACACCGCAACAAACAGTAAAAATTAAGAAAATTATAACGACAAATGAGACATTACACAATTATAATGACAAATGAGACATTACACATTCAAGAGACTAAATGCATTCCAATATATATATATATATATATGAGATTACATATGTCACAAGTCTAAGATACGAGATTTATTGATGTGATATTGGGTATATATCTAGAAGGTCTGTTTAAAAAACTCTTTAATATATTTTTTTAAATATAACACTCCAATATGGTGGGCATGATGTGACATTCAGTAACACTCTAACAAAGTTTTTACTGTTAAAAAATTCCTTATTGTATTTTTTCAAAATGTAATACTCTAACAAGCAACAACAATTGAAGAGATTATAATGACAAATGAATTATTACGCATCTAAAAAGATTAAATGGATGAAAAAATGAGATCATATGAATTATATGGATTATAAAACCAAGATATAGGATTTATTGGTCAATATCCCATAAAAAAATCATATGTTTAGATAAAACAAAAAACAAAAAAGAGTTATACTAGAGACCTTAAATAATTTACTAAGGGGTTGTTTAGAATGTCTTAAATAAGTGCATTTTTTGAATTTTTGGACAAAAAAGTAGAGGAAAAAAAATGATTGTTTGAGATAACCTTTTGACTTTTTACGAAAAAATATGTATTAAAATATTGTATAAAATAACAAAATTATCATTTTGCCGTTACTGTAATGAATTGCCTACTCAAACAAGTATATGAGTAGATTGCCTACAGTCTGAGATCAGACTAGACAGTGCTGTTCAGCCCGTGGGAGCCACCACGAGTCTCGTTTTGATAATCAGAATCGTTGAATGTGTAGAACACGTCGAGCATTATATGGCTGTAAAAAATCATGTCGGTCGGATATTGATAACTATCTGATCAGATTAGTTTTTTGTCAATGGTTAATTTCTTCATCGTCTATTTTTTTTTATTTTATAAAACTAATTTGATCATATAGTTGTCGATATCTAATCAACGTGAGTTTTTACAAACCTATAGTACTCGATGAGTTCTACATATTAAACGGTTTAGATTATTAAAACGGGATCTATGATAGGCCCCCATGAGCTGAACAACACCATCTTATGCAAATTTTTTTGTGCACCCGCGTGACCATCACTTCAATACTGATAGTGGCTTGTACTTGGCTAGTGTAAAAGGGTTTTTTATATATATATTTTTGGTTAATAGTGATAATTTTTTTACTTTTTTAGTAATTTTTGTACTTTTTATATTTTTTAGTATGTGCCAAACCAACCCTAAATTTTCTACCAAACCTCTTACATGAGTGTGAGACCCACACACATGTAGATTTACATGGGATCCACACATGTGAAAGGCTTGATAAAAATTTTGATAAATTATTTGAGGTTCATAATATTTTTCAACAAAAAAAAAGTAAAATATATTATTTTAATAACTTTTTTAATAACATTTTCACTACATCAACGTAATCCAACCATTAATACTTGATTCACCTGCTTCTCATTTTTTTTTACAAATGGGTCGCGGGATTTCATTATTCATCACTTAATATTTATTAAATAATTTTTCAAACGTATAACCAAAAATATTGATTCTTACTATTTTAATCACAGAACATTAAGTTAGAACACTACATGCTCCGTCGATATTTAATCTTTCTTTCTATTATTACTTTTATATTCCTATTGTTTGACAAAATAAAAATGATAAATTTCAATTACATTTTTTGAATTTTATTTAAATATGATTTGTCCTATATAATTTTAAAAATTACACTATATTTTAAGTAAACTTTAAGAGAAATGTTAAGAACACAGAGGATTGTGTGCACATAATGGACAACTTTCTTATATGAGGGTAGGACCATTTCTTAAACCTTAAGGTTCTGTTTATTTTGGGCGATAGAAGTGGGATTGAGATTGAGATTGAGATGAAAGTGAAATCCACTATATATTGTGTTTGTTTTGAGAGATGGAGAGAGAATTCATAATCCTATATAATTAAGATGGGCCTTGGTATTGGGATTGAAATGGAGATGGTATTAGGACATTAGTCCCATCGGATTAGGTTTATTTATTTATTTTTATTTTTTATTTACATGTTGGGTATTTTTTTTAACACCATCAAAACAAACACAATTTTGCTTAATCCTCTCACTAACAATTCCCTCACTATTAATCATTTTATTATCAATATCTTTCATTCTTCCTTTAAAAATAAACGGGGCTTAAATAATGTATTTATAATTTATATAGTGGCATTTTAGAAAGTTGGTAAAAAACTATTTTTTTGAATTTTTGACTTTTTTGGCAATTTTTTTTTATAAAAAACTGGTTGTTTTAAGTAAAAAAGTTGACTTTTTTAACTAAAAAAATTAAAAAATCAAAAAATTAATTTTTTACCATTGTTCCCAAAAGACACCATAATAAAAAATAATAATAACAATAAAATGCACCTCTTATAAAATCCCTTGCACAAACCCCCACACTCTTCTTCAGGGCAACCAAATCTCTGTCTCTGTTTGTCTGTCTCCCTGTCTCTCAATTAATCAACTAATTAATCGATGAGTTCATTAGAAGATAAGAAAGTAGAAATGTTTTTCTTGCCATGGATAATGGCAAGAGGGCACATGATTCCAGTGATAGACGCAGCAAGGATTTTTGCAGCTCATGGAGCTAAAAGTGACCATAATCACAACTCCAGGCTACGCTCAGCTTTTCCAAAAACCCATATCAGCTTCCACACCTTCAAATTACCCACCGCCGAGTTCGGCTTGCCGGATGGCTGTGAGAATCTCCTCCACGGCTCCGTTGGCATAATGGAGAAGATTTAGGCCAAGTTTGGCAACTCAAAAATAATCCATCTTTTTATTTTTTTTCCATCACTTCACTTCTCTACTTTTCTGCACATCTTTTCGTAAAAAGACAAAAAATACACTTATTTAGGTCATCCCAAACAACCCCTTACTTGGTCGTCCAGAAGCTTCAAGAACCCATAGAACAACTCGTTCGAGAACGCCGCCCCGATTGCATCGTCAGCGACATGTTCCATCCCTGGACCGCCGATCTCGGTGCTCGCCTCGGCATTCCCAGGATCTTGTTCTATGTTACAGGTTTGTTCCCTCTCTATTGTTGTAAAATTGATCTAAATAAATATATTTTTTTATAAAAAAATAAATAAATTACAAACACACCTATTGAGCTTAAATTACAAATTACATTTTGTGGTTTTAAAAATTACATTATACCCTTTAAGGTTTCGAATTTCATAACAAATAAGTCATTTTATTAATAAATCATCAAGTTAATTAACAATTTTTAATAATATTAAAATTTTATTTCAATTAATAATTCAAATAATTTTTTCATTGTATAAGTGAACAGTTAGAAATTTTACTTTTTCAATTAATTATGTTAAATAAAAAATTCTGATAAGAAAATATTTATAATTTTTCAAATCACAAACTAATTCGTATTTTAAGCAAACTTCTCTCTCTCTCTCTTAAAACCTCCGACCCAGGTCTCGTTTGGGGCCGGCCGGCCACCGCCTTTGGCTATGGTGGTCGGCTGGCCTAGCTCTTTCCGGTGTTAGTTTTTTCTGTCAATAAACTTGATACCCCCATTTTCCCCTCCTAGGTGGTTCTATGTTGCTGCGGTAGTAGTTTTGTTTTGGTGATTCGGAGCCCGGTGCAGCTGCTTCATTCGAGCGCTCTTCGGCGAGTTGGAGCTTGAGGGATGAGCACTGGTTCAGTTTTGGTGGAGAAGTTTGGGTGTCGTAGGCGTCCCGGATCTGCCTGGCGTTTCATTCGCGCACTCCTCTCCGAGTGAGAGTTTGAGGGGTGAAGAAGAGCTGCAGTGGGTTATATTTTTGGGTGAGGCTGTGTGAGTAATATAGTGGTGGCAATGGGTTCGAAGAAGAGTTGGAGCTGCAGTGGGTGATGAACTGCAGTGGGTGGAAATGAAGGAGAGTTGGAGCTGCAGTGGGTGTCTTCGGCGGAGGTGTGGAGGGGAGCTGCTGTGGGCGTTTTCAGTGGGCAGTGGGCAGAAATGCAGTGGGAGTTGGAGCTGCTGTGGGTGTTTTCAGCAGGGGAGATGTAGTAGGGGTGTTTTCCGGGGTTAGATGTGGAGTCATCTTCTGCAGGGGAGTTTTCCGGCGTTGGCTGCGGCGTGTTCTTGGCCGGTTTAGCAGCATAGGTGTGGAGTGGTTGGTGTGGCAGCAGCTCTGGTGTGGTTGGTGTATTACAGAAGCTGAGGGAAGGCGTTGGGGCAGCAGGCTAGGCGTAGGTGTGGCGTGGCTGGTGTATTGCAGAAGACTTGACTAGTGGTGGCAGCAGATTAGACTAGGTGTTGTGGTTTGATTGAATAGTTTTTTAGCTTGGGTGGTGGGTTGATTTTGTGGGGTGTCATGTATTTTATTTTAGTTAAGTTCTTCTTAACTTTTTTTGTAAAAAAAAATGAGAGGCCAAGGGGTTGGTTGTATGGATGCGAGTAGCAGTAGTAGGGGTATTTTTATACTGTCCGAATCTCTCTCGATGCATGTCATCTACCTGTACCTTTAATTTCTTGCTATTAAATGAAATTTTTCTTTGCCGATCAAAAAAAAAAAGAGCAAACTTTTATAATTTACCAAAAAAAATAAAAATAAAAAATAGGAAAGTAATGTGACCAAATAAACATACTTGTCTCAAATAGTGCCTCATACTAGTTGATTCCACCATCTGATATTATACTGACCCTTTTGAGATTTGGAATGAAAAATATTAGGAGCATCAATTGAGGAACTCTAATCCATCCTAATGATATGAAATGAATCCTGTGAAGAGGGTGGACACACCCTCCTCTTTTTATTTTTCTTTATTTTTTCTCAATTCATTATTGGTCAAAATAGTGGTGTTATATTAAGAATGGTAGAATAGTTAAAAAAAAATATATATATAACAAGATTATAATTTTGATATAGGTATACCGGTACCTTTTAATAAGGTTTTTGCAATTAAAGTCAATGTGTTAGTTAAGAAACTAAGCTACAAACATTTTTTTTTTTAATAAATACTATAAAATAATATGATAATGACATTAAATTAAAGTCAATCTTGAAAATGCAAGCTTCTGACCTAAAAATACCAGAACCTAAACTATTGTATCATTAATAAAATTCTTTTATGAACTTACTTTGTGTTTGTATATCACTATTTTTAAATTCATGATTCTACGTTACAGGTTTGTTCCCTCTCTGTTGTGAAGAGAACCTTCGGCGGTATGCACCGCACGATAAGGTAAATTCTGATACAGAGACCTTTGCTTTGCCGGGTCTCCCCGACGACAACCTTATTTTTACGAAGAAAAAAACACCATTCTGGTTTAAGGATAAAGGAACTGGTTGGGGACAATTTCTTGACATGGTTATAGAATCTGAGCTCAAGAGCTATGGGGTTATGGTCAACAGCTTTTACGACATGGAGTCAGCTTATGCTGAATATTTCAAGAATGAAATCGGCAGAAAGCTATGGCTCGTAGGGCCCGTGTTTTTCTTCAACAGTGAAGTCGAACAAAAGGCTGAGAGGGGCCAAAAGAACTCCATTGATGGAGGTACAGTTTTGAATTGGCTCGACTCCAAAGAACCCAAGTCAGTACTTTATGTTAGTTTCGCGAGCTCGGTTAGTATGCATCCTGAACAGTTCCTCGAGCTTGCTCATGGGCTCGAGGCTTCTGGCTGCCCATTCATTTGGGTGGCCAGAGATGCGTCAGAGTTTGGCCAAAAAGATAAAGAAAAGAAGGAAGGAGGCGGAAATGGAGGTAGAAAGTTTCCAGAGGGATTTGAGGAGAGAACGACGAAGTCCGGGCAAGAGTTGATAGTAAAGAGTTGGGCACCACAATTGCTAATCTTAGAACATGCCAATATTGGAGGGTTCTTAACACACTGCGGATGGAACTCGGCAGTTGAGGGGGTAGGAGCGGGTGTTCCGATGATTACATACCCGTTCGCAGCAGAGCAGTTTTTCATCGAAAGCCTCATCGTGGATGTGTTGAAGATTGGGATTCGAGCGGGGAACGAGGAGTGGTTATACTATACTTGGGAACCTAAGGTGACGGTGACCAAAGAGAAGGTGGAGGCAGCAGTGAAGTGGCTGCTGGGCGGCGGCGGTGGTGGTGGTGGTGGTGATGAAGTGGAGGAGATGAGAAGGCGAGCAAAAGAGTTGGGTGTGAAGGCTAAGAAAGCTGTAAACCATGGTGGCTCATCTGATGCTGATGTTGTTTCTTTGATTAATGAGCTTAAATCACGTCGGAAGTGTTTGTGCGAATAATTTTTGATACTTGCCAATAAAATTTCTAGGGGCCAGAATAAGACTACTGATTACTTTTCTAATTCTGTTATTTTTTTTTGGGGAAAAAGATCCAGACAACCACTTGGGGGTCACCCCACGACCCCCACTGACTTGTAATTGGTCAGTTATTTATTTATTTATTTATTTTTCTCCTCCAATCACCAATTTGCTGCGCGTGTGTGGGAGGGGGGGTGGGGTCTTAATCATTTCTTGTTTTTTTTTTTTAGGTGTCTAGTGTTAAGGGCCAGAATAAGACTATTAACTCTTGAGTCATTGGTCACTGATTACTTTTGTAATACTAAAGAAAAATGCTAGAGATTTCAAAAATTCTACTAAAAATTTTACCAAATGTCTCACATGGGTGTGGGACCCACATGAGACCCACATTGTGTGGATCCCACACCCATATGAGATATTTGGTAAAATTTTTGGTAGAATTTTTGGGATCTATAGCATTACTGAATACTATTATGTGTTTTATTTTTTTGGTGTCAAGTATTACGGGCCAAAATAAGACCATTGACTCTTGAGTCATTGGTCACCGATGTAACTGTTGTCGTAAGTTATCCTATAATGGTTTCTTTGTAGAAAACTATTTGAATTTGCTTGAGTAATGGCAGTAATCTTATCATTGATGAAAAAAAATTGTTATTTATTTGGAACATTATTATATTCAAAATTTGTGAGTTGGTTTGAGAAGTGAATTGACTTTTTAGCTTTTTGGCCTTGAAGCTAAAAAGTCTCGTTTGGGAATGATTTTTTTTAATTTTTTTGACTTTTTGTGAGAGAAAGAATGTTATAGGTTGACTGTGATATATTGTCTTATTGGGTTAAAAAGCCTATTTTGTTTTTTTTGTGACTATTTTAACCAAAAAATCCTAAAACTTCCCAAACGAGCTTCGTATAATGTGGGCAATTTTAGAATGTCGATGACGGTATTTTTTTTCTATGTAATATTAACAAAATCCTAAAATGATTTTTAATCTTTGAATACAATGGCATGATGGCACAACCCAAAAAGATATGAACTTAGAAATCAAACCCAAAAATGACCATCTCAATAATTTTAAATCTATATTATACCACTACAAGAAAATGCATGTTTGGCGACTAAAATTGGCGACCAAAGCAATGTTAGTCGCCAAAAACCCCAGATTGTGCGACTAAAAATCTTCTTTGGTCGGCATTGATTGAACCTTTTAGCTACTATAGTATTTTAGTCGCCATATAGTATAATTGGCGACCAAATTTACCTTTAGTCGTTGTTTGTTACCAATTTAGGCTACTAAAAATTGATTTTGTCGCCGTATAATTTCATTTTGCGACTAAACATTTTTGTCGCCAAAAAATGGGCATATTTCTTCTTGATTTTTGACGACCAAAGCTCTATTAGTCGTTGTATATTCAATATTGCCGAGGAATTTTTCAATTTAGTAGCCAAAGAAGCATCTTTAGGCGACCAATTGTTTGTCGCCGTTAAGGTTTTTTGGCGACAAATAGTCGTTTAGTCGCTAAATCTTCGAAATTTTTTTTAGAGGGAAAATAAGTAATTTTGGCGCCCAGAGTATATATTACGCACACAGTTTTTTGTTCTCTTTTGTCTCACACACCAACATACCAAACCCGTCCATACCAAACCCGTCGCTCACCACCGGTGATCATCACCATCGCAGGCCACCGGCACTCGCCACCACCACCACTACAAATCGGCGATCATCACCACCGGCGATCATCACCATCGGAGGTATGTTTCTGTCGTCTCTCACCCTCTCTGTCGATCTGGTTCTATCTGTTTGTCAATGTCTCTCCCATCCTCTTCTTTCACGATGCAAGTAGGGTCTGACATGTTTTTTTCCTTTCATTTTCCATTTATTTCGTAAACAAATTTTTAGGGCTTTTTCTGATTTCATTAATGGGTGTGGTAATTGCGGATTGTCGATTTGGATTTTGGATTGTGGATTTCGATTGTCGATTTTGGATTCTTTTTCTATCGTTTAAATGTGCCTCTGTTTCAGTGAACTTTTTTCGATTCTGAACTCTTCAATCCTCTGTATTACATAATTTCTAAATTCATTTTTTTTTGGCTCAGCCACTAAATTCATCGACAAAAAAATTGACTCTATAAAATGTTCCAACTATCTTCATTTCTTGGCTGAGCCACTACTTGTGAGGATGACTCGATGTGGAGTCAAACAAGAAAAGTTTAGATGAGGCTTCAAACGTAGAGGTAAGAAGCCAGTGGCAGTGGCACACAGGATTGATGAACATGAGTCTCGTGTGGTGCCTCCTACTTACCAATGGTGTGACTCAAATTCGAATTAAGTAAAAGAATTTGTTTTTTTTTAAAAAATCACAAATCGGTTCAATTCAATCCTAGTTCTTGGTAGTTAGGTCCATGATTTTATAGTTATGATTTTAATTTTAAATTGAACTGAATTATTTATATATATATATTTGTTATTTGTCATACACTTAAGTATCTTATAAATATCACTTATATATTCATAAGTTTTTAACCCTCTTCTCTTGCAAATAAGTTCTTAACCCTCTTCTCCTGCAAGTGTGTTCTTATATAATGATAAGACTAATTTTAAACAATTATTCAAATAATTATTATCTGTAAAATGATTATATATTGTTTGATATTTGAGAATGTTGTGATTATATTGTGCATGATGAGTTGTTTATAGAAATCATAGTTCCAAATTGAAATGAATCCCATTTTCATAGTTGGTTTGATTTCAATATGTTCAAGATTCGGTTTGATTCCAAATATCATAAAACCGTAGCTAATAATTCGATATTAGTTTACTTCAAAACCAAACCAAATTGAACCTTGCTCTCCCCTAACTCGAATCCTAACCACCAAATCAGTTGACAATAAGCCTGATGATCATAGTATGAGATCATCTATCCCAATTCCTATCCACCAAATCACTTGAGAATAAGCCCCTGACCACTTTATCACATCGTCTGTCCAAATTCTTGTGTCATTTTATATCCCAATCCCTATCTTGATTTTCTTTATTCAAGAGACGAAAGCCAAATGATATGGTTAAGCTCTGCATCTAAATTGGGTTAGGTAGTTGTCGTTTGAAACACCTCAATTCAATATATATATATTTTTTTTACAAAGAATTGCAAGTGTAAAATTATAGACTATCTGGATTCTCTTTTTAAAACAATTAGACACATCCAAATTGGTTTGTTTTTGTAGTCTATACTCTTCATGACCCATACATTATTGTCTGACTTCAAACTCAGATAGTTCGTTACTTCTCTATAGACATTTCAAGAAGAGTAAGACAAAGATAAAAGTAGTATTTAACCAGTAGGGTTATGCCAGTTACCCAGGATTTATAGGTTTCAACATCAGAAGTAAATACTATCTTGTATATGTAAAATGAGAAACTACATATACTTCAAATGCTCAAGCCCGGTGATTATTTGGTACATATGACATGAGAGATTTTTTTTTTTTTTTAACAGGAATCGAAGCCAAACACCCCTGTGATTTGTGCATGCCATTTGATGTATATCCTATAGGTTTTGGCTGTTGAGTGTATAATGTTCTTCCCCTCTAGGTGGCTCACTTTTGGGTCAATAAAATTTTTCTGATCAGAAAATAATAGTCAAAAGCTCTGAAACATTATGGCTGAACAGTAAACTGTTACTGTTTATTGCAAGCTTCAAGCAGTGATGCTGTGAAGCTATGGGATTCCTAGAACAAGCTATGGGAAAATTGTATGTTGTCTCTGATCACAATGCATAGAAGTTTTACTGAAGTAACTCTATGATTTGCTGCAGAAAGACAGTGATGCTGTGAAAAAGGCACTTGATCAGCTGAGTGAAGTTGGTTGGGCAAACAAATGGAGTCCTCAACCATATGTATCACGTCGTATGGTCAGTGTCCATAACAAGTGTGAAGTTCTGGGAAAGTGCTACTCAAACATTAGCCACGTCTACAAATCTATGCATAAATGTATACAAATAAAACCAAATCTGTTTACTGCTTTGAAAACTTTATTAATTAATGTACTTGCTATCAAAATATGTAGTTTAACTGTTTCAAATTTATGCGGCAGACCTCTCTTCGAGAGTTGACAACTCTTGGAATTAAAAACGCGGAGAACCTTGCAATCCCAAGTGTTAGAAATGATGTAAGTTGCACTACACTAAATATTTTGTTTAACCTGTAACAATAAAAGAGCATACAAACCATTGCATAAATTTCATTCTGTATTTTTGGGGACTGCCATTAATTATTTGGTTTAAAGGATGAGTTTTGAGTTTTCCACGTGGTTTAAAATCGTGTTCGGAAAGCATGACTTGATGAAACGACCTAGTTATAGAAAAAAGAAGTTAAGAACAACATGTGTTTGGGAAAAAAGATTCCAAAGCACTGTTTACTAAAAAACTAGATTAGTTTTTGTGGCATAAATTGGAGCAAGAACTTGAACAGGACAACATTTTCTATTGTTCTATTGTCCTCTTACCAGTTTCTGAGTGATTGAAATTATTGAAATTCTAATATTGCATTAAGACCAGAATGTGATGACACCTATGGCTTCCTTTTGATTTTCTTTTCTTATTTTTGCAAGACTTAAACCATCATAATTCGTAAATATTATATTCTCCACGAATTTGATTTAATTCAGTGATGCAGGCAGCTTTTCTCTTTACAGTGGTAGGGACAACAGGCTTTTTGGGTGTTCTTGCCGGTCAACTTCCTTGGGTAACTTCACATAATATCCTCTTTCTCCGATTGAGTTGATATTATTTTGTTCCTTGAGATTTCGACTAATATGAAATTATAAGATAGTAAAAAATAAATATTTATTAACTTATGTAATTGATTAGTTAATAAAATTATTTTTAAACAACAAGCAAATATACAAAAAAAAAATTTATATGTATAGCTATGGGAACCTAATAAAAATAATTAAAAATCTAATTTTAAAAATTTCAGAATAAGAATAAATAATTTTAATTTAATAAAGGGTTTGAGTAGGAAGGAAATTGCAAGATTAATTGATATGGGATTGTTCATTATTGCCTATATTATATTAGAACTTTATGTAAATAGGAAACTATTAATAATAAATCATATATATAGTATTTCATGTTTTTAAAATACCACATCATATGGGTATCAAATGTTTAAGGGTAAACACTACTTTTGAGACCATATCAATGATTTGAAGGTATAAAATACATCTTAAAGAAAGGAGAAATTGAAGTGATGATAAGTATTGTAATGCCAGGAGTGAGTCATGATTCGCAAATCAAATGGTGGCTTTCTGGTTAAGTAACCATGTCTTATGGTGCTCTTGAGCACTTGTTAGTTGGCGGAGTTAGGGTGGTGTTTTGTCGACTGAATAGTGCTAGTGATATTTGATCATTATGTTGTTGTTAATAATAATTCCAAAATTTGTTTTTGTATCATCATCATGTTCTCTTAGTTTAGTAGTTACCATTGATTAATGAGCATTTTATTATTGAGTAGACATTGTTGTGTCATTATTGCAGCAGTTACACTACTAATGTATGCGATGTTTATTACTCATGTACGTTTGTTACGTAATGTAGGTACAATGGTTCCGGGAATCAAGACGGGGCGACGGAAGAGAGCAACAAGTGGCAACGTACTATCAACATCTGAAGCATGTGCACAGGAGATTGGCACCCCGATGACGTTCTCTGATGAGACGCAACCACCAGATGATACACAAACTGTGGTGGAGGCGACGCAGCCAGGTGGAGTGGGTAAGAGCATACTATTTAGTTGTTTAAAAAAATTTTGGTTTTTTTTTTTTTTTTTGGGTGCATAAGTCATCAAGTAAGGCAATGAAAACCCCATAAAGGCAAATAAAAACAAAGGAAAAAAAAACTAAACATTACTATACACATAACAAGGACACTTACACAACAAATAAAATATTAGGTACACAACCTTCCAAGTTGGTAGCAACAGTAGGCATAACAATTTACCAAGACTTTATCCAAGTTGTAGCACAATTTTCCAAGATTGTATGCAGTGAAACAGTAGCTGGCAGCAACAGTAGGCATAATTTACCAAGATTTTATGCAGCCAAACAATAGCTGGCAGCAACAGTAGGCAGCAAAAAAAGTAACAGGACCAGGAAGCAGCATTTTTTTTTGTAGTCTATTCGCAATGTTTGTAATTTTGACTACGTTCCCCTTTTGTACTAGGGCAAACGAGGTCAACTCGTGTTCGAGGACCTACATTAGGCAAAGGCGTGCAGAAAAAAATTGCTAGGAAAAAAGGGGAGAAATTACACGTCTATGTCAATCGGGTGTTGAACGCAATCACAGGAGAGAATGCAACCCCAGCGACGAATGAGTTGGGCCTTCAAATTAGACGGTTGTGCCCTCTTCAGAGTGTAAAGTCATGGATAAAAATTGATCAAAGTACCAAAGATGCGGTCGTCCAAGCGGTGCTAGTATGAGATTCATCTTGCCATAATGTCTTTATTATGTAATTTGTAATTGGTTAAATTAATTGTTCTACTAATTCTCTATCTATGTTTGTAGGACAAGTTTGTTATCGGCGATGATTTTGATAATGATGAACAAGCTCAACAGATCCTCGATAGGAAGACGTATTTGCTATACAAGGATTGGAGGTACAATCTAAAGCAAAAGTTCCTCGAACTTGAGGAAAAGGGTGTTGATGACCCCTATAGTCATCCGCCTAGTGGAGTGAGCTTGGAGGACTGGAAATATCTGATTGATGTTGCTTGGAAAGATGAATCTCACTTGGTAACAAATTAATTAGAAAGCCCATTATTGAAATTAATTTATTTGTTAATATGTAAAACTTTTTCACTAATAGATGTAGAACTTCTTCACTGAAACTTAGTAAAGCATGTTTTTTTTTTATTTTTTTATTTTTCTTAAATATTTTTGTAGAAACGGTCTACGGCTGGTAAAGCAAATAGGGGTATGCTCCCCTATAATCATACAAGTGGATCGCGATCATTTCCTATAGCAATGTCGCTTATGGTGAGAAGTTAATTTAGTAATATAATGGATGATTGATTCTTCATGATTCTGAATATTACAATGTACTAATTCGTTAATGGAATTTTTCCAAACGTAACAGGCAAATGAGGATGGAGATATAGATTTCCCCGAATTTTATAAGAAAGCACACAAGTCCAAGAAGACAGGAGATTGGATTGACCCCAAATGTGGTGAGCTACATGTGAGTATTGAATATTAAAACCAAGTGTGATGCATATCAATTAATAAAGTTTTTTTAAATTCCTTCTCCTATCTTGACTTTATTGTTTTGTTGGCATTACAGGATGATATGGTGAATCTACAAGTGACAGCCACCGATGCGGGGTTGCCATTGACCCATGAAGAAATATCAAGGCAAGTGCTCGGGGGAAAAAAAAATTACTTGTGTGGATGTGGGATAGGCCCACAACCCTCTTCCACAGCTTCTAGTGCGGCACGAGCACATGATAAACATATGGAGTCAATGAGAGCGGAACTGGAGGTTCTTCGTGAGCAGCGTGAAAGTGATCACGAGGAGTTGCTGAAGGAGAAAGAGGAGTGACAAAGAGATCGGGAGGAGCTATTGAAGGAGAAAGAGGAGCGGCAAAGAGATTGGGAGGAGCTATTGAAGGAGAAAGAGGCACGCCAAAGAGATTGGGAGGAAATTACGAGGGAAAGAGAGCAGCTGATCAAACAAGTTGATGAAGAAAAAAAAGCACGGAAGACACAACAAGTACAACTCAATCATCTGAATGACGTGGTGTCACGGCTCACAACCCTCTTGCCAGGTTCAGATGGTCATCCTACTATTCGGTAAACATAATTTTCTTGACAAGCTACTACAAGTTCTACAAAAAATATGGATCATATTGACATAGAATTATTTTCTAAAGTTGGTATGCAAATATTTTTTTTGTGATGTGCTTCGAATAGGTTTTGAGGCATAATGTGAGTAGACATTGCAGCAGCCGACCTGGTGTTTTGATACATTACACAAAGGACCGTACTCTGATTTCTATAAGGTAACCAAGTCCAATTGAATGTGATTTGAGATTTAAGACTAATTGAAGAAACCAAGAGAAATTAGAATGAATTTTGATTTAGTACAATATAACTAGTACAATATAACTACTACAAAGGAGCTTTGATTTCAAAACTCTAACTGTGAAGAATGAATATGTGATATTAAGTTTCTTAATAATAAATCTATACAAATAAAACCAACACTAATTTGAACTGAATAATGTGTAAAAGAAAATTAAAACTTGTTTTGGATTTTTCAAAAACAGTTTTTTGAGTTTTTAATTTGTATATTGAGACTTTTAGATTGTTCCTTGTTGCTTCTCTATTCGCTTGTATTTTTTTTTGGAGAAACTCAATTGTCTTCAATGTGTTGTTTCCAAACTAACCAGCCTAAGAACTACACTCTGAGGGAATAAACTTTACCTATACTAATTTACTGGTTAAGAGTTATGGGCCAGAATGTGCTTGGATGAACACTTGTGCTTGAGGCTGCCCACAACAGATTATCAACTTGATTTGGCCTAGTTACAGGAGCTAATGCAAACAAAGTTTTGATCCTTAAAACCTTCACATTTTCCCAATCAGAAGCTGCCTTCTAAACTGAAACTCCTAATCACCTGCACTTTATTTCATCACTGACATTGAGTTAAAGGACACTCATTTATCCACAACCAATCTATATAGAATAGAAAACTCTTCTTTCAGGCTCTTGTTAACACAACATCTGTTAGACAAGAATTTTATTCTATGGCCATCCCCAACTCTTATTTGACAATTATCTGAGTAAAACCTCAGTAGGATATTACTCTGGTTTGCAATGGACACAATGCCAACTACCCACATCCAATATATATTTGTTGCAAATAATTCTTCTCCATAGTGCATCTTTATGTACACCAAACCTCGATCACCATTTAATCAAGAAGCATGTGTTAATCAACAAGCACAGTGCATCTTTCTCTTTCATTCTCCTTATCTCCAAACCCCCTTGTTCCATACTTTTGACAACTTAGGAGAGAGAGATTCTAAGAGAGAAAGGTGAAGAAGTGTGCCATGCATTCTAATCACCTTATCACACATTTTCTTTGGTTCTTGGTTGTTTTCCAAGAGCTTATTGACTCATAAGAAGTATATTCAGACTAGAGAATCAAATCAAGGAAATCAGTTACAATATAGCCATAGGAATAAACAACCAAATTTCATTAAACTAAGGGAGAAAAATCCATGAATCCTCACCTTGTTGCCTACACTTGCATCCACCTGTACAATTGCAGATGCGCCTGTGTTCAGGCTAAAATCAATTCAATGTGTTCTCCCACATGCTAACTAGATAGTGGATTGGCTCATATAAACCAATCATTCCAGAAGTGGCAAATTGAGTTGATGAAGAGTTCATACCTTAATTCACTGATAAAAAGGCAAACATAGTCTAATTCAGCTGAAGAATTAACCAAATGATGTAATTCAGCTGAAAACGTCATGAACTTAGCCGAAAAAAGGCCTTCGAGGGCCGAAAATTGAGAGCAGCCCCCGAAGCACTGCAAGAATGGCACGGGTAGCTTCCTCGTGTCAAATAGGACCTATGGGGATAGACGGGACGTAATTAGCACCTGTACGTTGGGAGTTAGCGTGAAAAACGCCATAAACTTAGCCGAAAAAACTTCGAGGGCCGAAAATTGAGAGTAGCCCCCGAAGCACTGCGGGGATGGCACGGGTAGCTTCCTCGTGCCAAATAGGACCTATGGGGATAGACGGGACGTAATTAGCACGTGTACGTTGGGAGTTAGCGTGAAAAACGCCATAAACATAGCCGAAAAAAGGCCTTCGAGGGCCGAAAATTGAGAGCAGCCCCCGAAGCACTGTGGGGATGGCACGGATAGTTTCCTCGTGTCAAATAGGACCTGTGGGGACAGACGGGACGTAATTAGCACGTGTACGTTGGGAGTTGGCGTGAAAAACGTCATAAACATAGCTGAAAAAAGGCCTTCGAGGGCCGAAAATTGAGAGCAGCCCCCGAACCACAGTATTGATGGCACGGGTAGCCTCCTCATGTCAAATACGACCTGTGGGGACAGACGGGACGTAATTGGCACGTGTACGTTGAGAGTTGGCGTGAAAAATGCATAAAGCTTATACAAATATATTAAAGTTTATATATTAAAGCTTAGCAATGTCTATATGTTCTATAACCATCTCTATATATGTACAGTTATGAATAAAATATATATATGTTTACACATTAGACTAAACTTGAGTTGGAGTTGACTTGGAAATTTCTTTGCACTTTAAATACAAGTTAACGTGTACAGAAGTTAATATTGAAATTCCGAAATTCAAACTATATTTACATAAAATTTCAATTACAATTGACATCCTTGCAATTTGTGCTTTGTAGATGGCTATAACTTTTTGTTTACAATGGAACTAATGGGTGTAATTTTTGTTGTGTAGATGGCTTTTGGCATTGACATGTGGAACTTATAATTTTTTCCCGGAAGATAATTCACACTTATGCAAAGTTGGGAAGTTTTTTGTTGTCCTATACTTTTCCTGTGGACTGTGGATGCATCGAACATATAATTTTTGGCGGGGTACAAAGTATTTTTGGAGCTTGTATTAATTGCTCTGGTGGTATAGCATCAATGAACCGTGGAATTTGGATGCATCGTACATATAATTTATGGTGGGGTACATAGTATTTTTGAAGCTGGTATTAAAGGCTCTAGTATTAATTAATATAGATTATCTTTTGTTGTGGTACATATTACCATAGTAATTTGTACCTTGTCAAATGGTCATTACAATGCATAGTATAGTAAAAATGTTGTGTATAGAGGACATAATTTTGGTAACGTATTTGGAATGTATGATGTTGTTATTTGTAATTGGAATATATATAGTTGGCTCGTACATAAGTTTACATTATTATTTGTAGTTGGAATATATATAGCAGGTGTTCATTTTGTTTCATGGTTCTAAGTGAAACATGCATTACAGAATAGATGATAATATATATAGGTTGTATACGTATTACAGGTTGTGGTGGATACATACAGGTTCGGACGAAATTTAGTAAAATGAAACAAACAAAACAATAATATAAAATGACGCTTTTGGTGACGAATCAATTGGTAGCTAAAAAGAAAATAAATCTTTTGGCGACTAAATATTTAGTAGCCAAAACGAATCAAAAAACACTTATGGCGACTAAATGTGTAGTAGCTAAAACAAAAATGACTTTTGGCGACTAATAATTTAGTAGCCAAAAACAACTGGAAAACAGTTATGGCGACTAAATGTGTAGTGCCTAAAACTCAAAAGACTTTTGGCGACTAAATATTTAGTAGCCAAAACAACTCGAAAACAGTTATGGCAACTACCTGTTTTAGTAGCTAAAATGCAGCATATTTTTGGCGACTAAAGCTTTAGTCGCCAAAACATAATAAAAGAATCATGGCCGACTAAACATTAGTAGCTGAAGTTGCACTATTAGCGACTAATAATGTCGTCAGCGTAGATATTGTAATTTTTGGCGACAAAAACTTCAGTAGCTAAATATTTGAGTTAAAGAAATTAATGAACGGTTTGGGCGACTAACAGGTTAGTCGCTAATGTTACTTATCAGCGACTACGACTGTTTTCGTCGCCAATGCCTGTTATTTTTGCCTACTAACACGTTAGTCGGTTTTTTCGTACTACTTATGGCGACTAAATGTATTTTAGTCGCTAATTCATTCGGCGACTATGTATCCCCGACAAAGTCGGCGACCAAATTATTTAGTCGGCAAAATGTTTCGGCGACTGAAATCAATACTTTTGGCGACTAGTTTTTTAGTCGCCAAAAGTGTATTTTCTTGTAGTGTACATTTTATGTTTGGAATGAATTTTGACGTAAAAGTTCATCATACAAATCATTTTTGTTATTTGGCTGATGGGAAGTTGTAATAACAAAACTTCTATCACATTTGTCCCCAAAATTAAATTAAATCTGTAATTATAGTCACTTAATTTTATCAAAATTGTCTTTAAACAATAGACGGTCATCTGTTTCAAAACATGAAATGTGATTTGTAATGAGTCCACGGACTCTAATTTAGGTGTCAAAAGAGAACTAGAGAGAAGTTGTGTTATATTAGTGTCACCCATATGGTTATATTATCAACTAATATTAGATGGTATATCAACTATAGTATTCTTCACAGTAGAGAGGGATCAAACCTGTAATGCAGAAAAGGAACCCGGTAATGCCAAGCCGATCACCAGCGTCCGCTGTCCACGGATGGAACATGTTGCTGCCAATGCAATCGTGGTCCTTCTAGGAGGAGTTGCTCGATGGGTTCTTGGAGCTTCTCAATGGCCACATGAGAAGCTTTTTGATCATGACGATGGAAGGCAAACTGAACTCGGTGGTGAGTTATTTGAAGGTGTGGAAAATGGTGTTATGGCCTAATGATTGGCCTTGATCGATCAATTTCTTGAAGAGTTGGGCGTGTGGTGACAGGGCTGGTCCTGAGTTCCGTAGGACCTAAGTAAAATCGTATGTGGGGGACTTTTTACATATTTACAAAAAAAAAAAAAAAAAAAAGGGTAAAATGGTATATCTTCATTTTTTTTTTCTAGCATCCATACAGAATTATTACAAGAATTCAAAAAGATAAAGTTTAGTTTAGGAAAATCTAAATGAAAAACAAAAAGCATTAAAAACGATATTGTAAATAAACAAAGCCCAATCTAATTTGATCAAATCATATATGTTATCCATTAAAAATGTTATTGTAGATAACTAGATTACAAAAGTTTTGTATTGTAATTGAAAAATCTTAACAAGTGTCTTAAAAAAAAAAAGAAGAAGATATTATTTAATATTAAAATTTGTGTCAAAAGTATTTGGAAAATAGTAAATGAGTTAAAAATAATCTTGAAATCAATGAAAAGAGCTTTAAAGTATGTAAAAAGTGTTTGCATTTTTCAATATTTCTTATGTTCCAAGGACATTTGTTAATAAGATCTTACATCATTGGGATTTTTTTTTTTCTTCAAAATATGGGGTCTCAAGGTGCGTAATTTTAAGAATAGTAATATACAAACAAAAATTTATATAATTTTTTTTATTGAAAATAACATGATTTAAAATCAAAATCTTATATTTTCATGATTGCTCTTTAATTTAAAAAATGTCATTTCCACATGTCTATAGGTAAATTATAAACACACCCCCTGAGATTTACTTAAATTATAAATTACCCCTTGTGATTTTAGAAATTACATTATGCTTCCTAAGGTTTCTAATTTCATAACAAATAGGTCATTTTATTAATAAATCATTAAGTTAATTAACAATTTTTAATAATGTTGAAATTTGATTTCAATTAATAATTCATGTAATTTTATTATTATATGGGTGAACAGTTAGAAATTTCATTTTTTCAATTAATTCTGTGAAATAAAAAATTTTGACAAGGAGATATTTGTAATTTTCCAAACCACAGAGGATAATTCGTATTTTAAGCAAATTTTAGAAGGTGTATTTTGTAATTTACCCAAATTATACTTGTAGATTAGATTGGATAGGCCAGTTTCGACTAGGGTTAATACCCAATTCTACAACATATATTCAAAAATAGAAATTTTTTACTTTTGCAATATAATTGTAATATTAATTTGGATTAATTACATGAAGACCCTTTAACTATCCATAAATATTACTTTACCCTTCATCTATAAATTCGCATATTTAGACACTTAAGTATGAAAATCGTATAATACCCTTATAATTGAAAGGGTCAAAATATACGAATTCATAAATAAGAGATAAAGTAATATTCACAAATAATTAAAAAGCATAAATTTTGATAATTCCCTAGTCTCCCTTTGAATAAAGTGTTATAAATTACTTTTGAAACAACAATCACTTGGTAACAAGTAATATTAACAGCAACAACACTATCTTAATCACAAGTATATATATACATATATATTACACAATAGAAGAAAAAAAAAAAAAGCAAAAAAGGAAAAGAAAAAGAAGACAAATGATTGAAGGGATTACCTAATTGCCAATTATATGTGTAATTAAGTCTTTATTATACGGATTATTTGTACTAATTTCATATTATACAGATTTGGCACTAATTTGGCCTGTTTAATATTTTTATTATTGAGTTGTGTCATATACACATTCGTGTCAGGAAATGGTCAATCCTAACTTGCTAACTTTATGTATGGTTTGAGTCTTATTATCATGTCTTGTCACAAATTCTCACCATTAGCCACAAGTCTCTTTTAAAGGGAAATCTTGGGTTCCACTGGCTCCGTTTGGGAAGAAAAAAAGTTGGGTTTTTTTGGCTAAAATAGCCACAAAAAACAAAATAGACTTTTTAGCTTAATAAGACAGAATATCACATTTAACCTATAATCATTATGTTATTTTTCTCACAAAAAAGTCAAAAAAGCCGAAAGCCATTCCCAAACGAGACTTTTTAATCCCAAGCTAAAATAGCCAAAAAGCTAAAAAGCCAACCCACTTTCCAAATAACCCATTATTAGGATTGAAATATGAGTCAAGACTTAAAGGCCCTGTTTTGCAAGTAGGGTTTGGGTTATATTTTGACTAAAATTCACAAAAAGATAAAATAGGCTAAAATAACTAATAAAACAAAATATCACATCAAACCGATAATCGTTTTACTTTTTTTTTTCTCACAAATATTACATCCAACTACAAAAAAAAAAAAAAAAAAAAAAAAAAATCAATCATCTTCCCAAATAAAATTTTTTTAGCCTACTAAAATAGTCAAAAACTAAAATAACCAACTTCCCAAACACCCACAGAGTGCTTTCATTGAGAGGGTGATAGTTCAACTCCTCTAAACTGCTAATCTAATAACTAACTATTAACTTTCGCAGATAAAAAAAACACAAATGTGAAGGATAGTTAGTAGTTTTAGGAGGAGATTTTTTCATTTTCTAATTTTTTTTTCTTCTTTTCATTTTTACTGTAATTAAAAGAAAGATCCAACTCACATGTAAATATTTAACCTACAGGCCACTGTCTAGAAATTTTTTCAAAAGCAAAAAAAAAAGGCATCACCTCTTGATGATTATTATTTTTTCCCAGCAATAACAATACCGAGTTGATTCAGGCAAATCCAAGTAAATTAGCTTTTTACCTATTTTTGGTCACATCACCTCTTACATTTTTTACTCACAAAAAGACAAAATAGATTAAAAAAGTCAAAAAATCAAATTTTTACCAACTTCCCAAAATACTCCTCAAAGACCTCGCATAAGAGCATCTCAAATGTAGAGGTTAATTTTATATGTCATATGATAAAAAGTAATAAAAGTAGGATATATATATATATATGGGGAGAGAGAGAGAGAGGGGAAACAAACATTGAGCTAGATTGTAGAAATCACCCCCTCTCAGCGGGGCTATATTCTATCGGAGTTATATTCTGGAAATCACCACCAGAGATTTCTTAAACTGAGAGAGAGAGAGAGAGAGAGAGAGAGAGCTAGTTTGGTGGAAAGAAGATGTGTGTTGGGAAAAGGAAGAGGAAAAGGAAGAGGAAGAAGTGTGAGAGAGAGCGGGGTTTCAAATTTTGAAATCAAAATCAATGACAGCGAGAGAAGAAGCCTGTGATATGCGAGTTGAGGCATGAGGGTGGGTACCAAAAAAATTAAATCTGGACCATTTAAATTATATAAAACTGATCTGAACCATTGAAATGTTTAAATAAGACAAATGAGAGTAAAATATTTTTGGATCTGACTTTTTGCTATGCCTGACTTGAGCGATATTGTTCGGACTCTTGAAATTTATCATAATTCTGATCTCAATGATTTAAAATTTAAATTATTTATTTTGTGAGTTTTTTTTTTTTTTTTTTTTGTGGGGGTATATTATGCATATAAAAAATTAAATTAATTTAATAATTGTATTATATTTAATTTATAACATTTGTTTTCAAGAAAATAGACAATAATTATATTTTTAAAAATATATTATCTATTTATTAATAAGAGTAATAAATTAAATATATTAGAGACTGGTGAGAAACCCGTGGTATTTTTTTTTTTTTTGGGTAAGTAGGAACCCGTGGTATTAGTTTAGAGGATCACATGCAATGCGCGGTGGGTTAAATAGATCCCATTAGATTGTGATTCTGTTTCCAATGGGAATCTATTCTCTAATAAAGGATTGTTTCATCGGTAAGCATAAGTAATCGTATAAACAATTAATTAGTAGCTGTTAATCTTGGGTAATGTACGATTAACGAAAAAAAATATTTATTTATAGGAGCAAATATATGTTAATTAATATTTTTCATGTAAAATCTAAATACTCCTCCTTGTTGGGTTGTGGGAATCAATTCATTTAATCAAGAAATATTTAGTAAGTTTGGTATTTGATGTAATATATTGATATACTACTGTTGGCTACATATTTTGTACAAGCTAATTACAATTCGACGCGTGACAGAATAAGGGTAATACAGGAAGACTATTCAAGTCTTCGATCCTGATCGTACACGTGGCAGTTAATATTGGTTATTACGAGATCTGAGTAACAGTGGATCATTGGTTATTACGAAATCTGAGTAGCAGTGGATCAACAAAGAGATGCAAGGTGATGTGGCTTCAACGGTTACTCACATGTAAATTCAAATTTAGGAGGGAAGCCTAACTGCAAGTGATAGCATAGTGGAGCTAATTATAAGGCAACATGATCAGCGATCATGGAGGAGCAGTTCGACGGTTGGAGATGCAGTTCGATGGTCATCCTTGAGAAGTATAAATAGCAGAGAAGGCTCAGAAAAGGACCCCCAGACTCAGATCCAAAAAACCAGTCTTATTCTACTTATTTTCCTTTCTAGTTTTACATTTCTAGTCTTACATTTCCTGTTCTTTACGTTCCTGTACTTTAAATTCCTGCACTGCACTGCACTTCACTTTGTTCATAGGAGTACTTTCAAGTAGTAGATTGTTACTGTAAACCTCTACGAGGCTGAGTTTGGATCATTGTAAGTTTTTCATTTTAATGAAATGCTTCAATTTTTCTTCATTTAATTGTTATCTTGCCTAATTCTCCTAAATCAAGCCACCAGTAAAAATCCTCTTCATTGAGGCTGAAAGAACTAAAACACAATCGTTTGATAATTGGTTGGCAATTAATTTTCTGTAAGGACTGATTGATCCTTGCTAGCACGCTTGCAATTACAAAAATAACCTTCGAAAGCCAAAAGGCCAACATATATTTTTGGCATGCCTGGTGGGACTAATTGAAATGGCTAGACATAGGAGACAAGAAGAAAATGAACGCTTGGAAGAAGGCGTGGAAGGAGAGGTAAAGATACCTAATCCAGAGGATAATGTGATAACACAACCTGTGAAAACTCCCATTTCATCAGAACCTATGGTCGAATAGACCAGCACTTCAGAACAAGTACCACATGTTCATAATATTGGACGAGACCAAGGAATTGGACCATCCACTGTTCCATCAACTCAGCCAATAAATCCATGGGGTGGCCTAGTAGATGCCATGAGACAGCAGTTGATGAACACGATGGAAAGGTGGGCAACATCCTTTTTGGATCGAATGAATAACACCAACCAACAAACGCAAGACACATGGAGGAAGTTTTAAATGTCCTTTAGCAAAGATTGGTTAGAGATAAACAGCCTATGCAAGTTAATGGACATTCTAATGGTCAAACTAGTAATCAGAACTATGAAAGACCATCACCTCAGTCTTGGTACGAACCTATTTCGAGGCCTATAGCAGGTCAAAATGCCTCAGTACTTAACCGTGAAGCCATGCAAATTGGTGGATCTGGCCCAGTACAAGAAAATGGCATAAGAATGATTCTAAATCCCATGTTCGAAGCCATACCTGGCACGAGGGGGTTCACTAATCCCTTATTCGAATTTATACCCGGGGGGTTGGAAGGTTTTCCTACAAATGGAAGAGACACAACACCTGTTCCAGCACTTTTCGCAGGTCCTTTCGCAGGACAGGCTCAAAGGGGTTACCCACACCCCCAATAGCAACCTGCACCACAGGGACAACCAGTCCCAAATATACCACCTTATGGACCAAGAGGACCACAAGCACAAGGTTGTCCACCAAATCCTGTGTTTGTCCCTCTAGTAGTGGTTCAGCAGGCACAAAATATGGTCCCTAGGGACCAAATTGCTGACATTGTTAAAGAGATGTATGGACTGATGACTCGGGGGGTCCAAACTCCTGTATACAGAAAACCATACCCAGAATGGGTAGATAGGGTACATGAATACCCAAGAGGTTTCAGGATACCAGATTTTGCCCTTTTTTATGGAAATGGAAACCAATCAACAGTGGAGCATATTGCTAGGTTTGCTGCTCAATGCGGTGAATTTACTAATAATGACTATATGAAGTTAAGGTTATTTCCAAATTCCTTAACTGAGGGAGCATTTGTATGGTATATTAACCTTACACCTGGTTCTATCCAAACGTGGCAACAAATGGAAGAGGCATTTCATGCCCAATTCTTCCAATCGGAGCCAGAGGTTTCCATGGCAAACTTGGCAAGATTGAGTCAAAGGCCTGATGAGAAGGCTACCCAGTTTATTGCTAGATTTAAAAGGGCTCAAAATAAATGTAGAGTCATCCTACCAGAGCCAGAATTCGTGAGATTGGCTCAAAATGGCTTAGAGTTTAGGTTTCGAAAGAGGTTTGACTCAACTGAGTTCAGAGACTTAGTGGAACTGACTTATACGGTGTCTAGGTATGAAGCATTACTAGAGGAGGAACAAGATCGAAATAATGCATCGTACAAGACATATTATAGAGATCCTAATTATGAGATCGATGCAGCAAAGATTGTGGGGAAAGAACCTGCGATCTGTGAAGCATTAATTCATAAGGATACAACAATTGACCAACAGTTTAAAAAGAAAGACCTTCATAGAAAATACTCTTTCGATTTAACTAAGGCAGATAGCATTTTTGATCATTTGCTTGCGGCCAACTTCCTTAAGTTACCAAAAGGAGTCAAAATTCCATCTCCAGATGAACTCAAAGGAAAAGTATATTGTAAATGGCATAATTCTTGGTCTCACTCAACTAAAAACTGTATTGTTTTTCGAGACAGGATCCAAGAACAAATTCGGAAAGGAAGTTTGAAATTCCCAACCAAAGCAGAAAAGGCCATGGGGATCGACAGTAATCCATTTCCAAAAATTGGAGAGGTGGCAGCCAATGTCATTATGCCAAACTTCAGAAACTTGTCCTTGAAAGAATTGGAAGAAGTCAATGTGCAGATGCATGTTGCCAACCAGACAACTATCAAGAAAGACACTGGAAATCTACCAGCTATTGGACAAGGTTTCTCACACCAGAGGGAAGACTCTGATGAAGAAACACTAGATGACGACTCTTTACAGGCAGCTGTAATGCAAAGGATGTGTCTCAGGTGCAGGCTGAGCTATAAGTGGTTGAAAGGGCTTCCAATTAATGGGAAATGATATTATAGGGATGTGCAGAGACGTCCTAAACCAACCAATGCTTATAACAAAAGGCTATATCCAACTAGTGGTAGGCAGCAACCATTATTGGTTGAACCAACCGCCGATATAATACATTCTAAAGGCAAGAGACCTTTATATGAGTCCAGGCCACCTAATTATTACAAAATAGAGAGCAGTCATTCTGAAAGGAGGCTGGAGAAGAGTTCAGTTTACGGGATCAAAGCCAGAGATTGGCCTCCTAGCCCAGTCTCACGCAGGACAGAAAGTGGTCACCTTCATCAAAGGCTTGAGTTAGGCCCAAAACATGAAGTCAGAACTAAGCAGTGGCCATCACAGCCAACTTCGAAGATGGCTTTGAATGAAGAAAGGAACAGTTCAGCATCTGGGTCAGTGAGTTCGTGGGTACCTGGAGTTCCAGATTAGTTTGTCATGCAAAACAAACCTAAGGAGGTATCTACCCAAAGAGATGTTGTCGGAAACCAAGGTAAGATGGTCAAACCTCCTTTGGTGGCCCCAAACAATTAGGTATTGCTTAAACACCCAAAAGTAAAGGAACCAGATATGGTCCTAGTAATTTCGAGATCACAAAGGAGAAAGATTCAGCGTAGGTACACTCAGTACTAGAAAGACCTGAAAAAAAGTGGAAAGAGCTCTTCATTGGTCCAGACAGAAGGAAAGAAGAATCCGAAGTCAGACTATACTCCAAAACCAGCTCTATAAGGCAAAATGGATTGCAACAGAGAACAATTGGCCAAAGTTTACTCTAAACTAAAAGCCAGAGAGAAGTCCAGTTTAGCAGGACTGGAGAAGGCTTTGATGGAGAGTGATAGCGAGACAGAAAAAGAAGTTGGCCTAGGCCAAAAGAAAGGAATGATTGAGGAAGAAATGTTCGAAGCCTTCATGGCTGAACAAACATTTTTGGTTGAAAAGCCAGTCGGAAAAGACCATTCGAAGGAGCCTGTTAGTAATGAGGTGCCAGAATGCAGCATGGAAGATGCTTCTGAAGTGACTGAACAAGGTGGCTAAGAGGAGAAACAGGTACAGCCGGCCATCCAATTTGGCTCAGTATCAGTGAATATGGTACACATACTACCTCATGAATTCCAAGCTAGAGATGAGAACCAAGAGGGGCAAGAAATTGACCCAATTCCAGTCTCTAGTGAAGACTCACAAGTGAGTGTGGTGCAAGATGAATCCGGAATGGCTACCCCAATGAAAACTGAATATGAGAGTGAAGAAGATGTGAGTATTAACCTCTCATATACTTTCGAGTATCCCTCGAACTCTATGACACAGCATGTCGAGCCTTTGTATATCAAGGCCTTCTTCGATGGGATACAATTGAACCGAGTCTTGGTGGATAATGGGGCAGCGGTGAACTTACTACCGAAATCTTCCTTGAAGAAACTAAGGAAAAGGAATCCCAGGTTAATCCCAACCAGTACAACCATTGCTGGTTTCGCTGGAGACAAACAGATGGCTCAGGGAATTCTGCCCATCAATCTGAGTGTGGGAACCAGGGACTGCATGACAGCATTCTTCGTTATCGACAACAATGCTAAGTACAATGCTTTACTTGGTAGATATTGGATCCACACTAACAAATGTATGCCTTCCTTTTTGCATAAAAAAATAATGATGGTCTTGGGCAATAGAGAAACAGAGGAAATTGATGCAGATCCTTAACCCTTCATAGCCTGTGCAGACTTCGCAGAGGCCAAATTGTATATTGAGGGAGTGACACCACTTAGTATACTGAGGAAACCTAATGGCTCAGCCGAAGTGACGGCTGATGAGGAACTGGCACACCTGAAGCACTTAGTCCAGGAAAGTGCTGATGAAGAGGTTGTTGTTAAGGATGACAATGATGCCTGATTGTAGGCAAAGGGATGAAGCACAAGAAGCTAAGTCTTTGGCTCTAATTAAATTCTCAATATTGGATGTAAAATCAATAGTCCAGAAAGTGCAAGAGCAAGAGAAATAAGCCATGATAATTGGCTGCAAGCATGAGTAGCAATAGGCCAGAGTTTTGGCCCTTGATAAATACTGTGCATTGGACATTGAAACAAAAGTCCATGAGATACAGGAAGAAGAAGCCTTATGGACAGACTTTGTCTATGAAGAGGAGGCTAAAGATGTTGAATTAAGGAACCTGGGAGCAGAACAAAGCAAGAAGATTGTTTCGAAGGCAGAAGGAATCGGAGAAGAAGCTTTAGTAAGTTCTCAGACACATGACCCCTTAGAAGAAGTAAATTTAGGAGAATGTTCTATACAACAGCCCACCTATATAAGTGCTTGTTTGAATGCTCTGGACAGGGACCAGTTGTTGGTTGTTCTGAAGAAATATAAAGATTGTTTTGCATGGTCTTATAATGAACTACCAGGATTGGATAGGTCATTAGTGGAACATAGGCTCCCTATGAGGCCTAATTTCAAGCCATACAAGCAAAAACCAAGAAGAATGAGTCCATAAGTGATTCAGAAAGTTAAGGAGGAAATTCTTAGACTACTTAAGGCAGGCTTTATTAGGACAGCCAGGTATGTTGAATGGCTATCCAATATTGTGCCTGTGGTTAAGAAGAATGATAAAATGAAGGTATGCATTGATTTCAGAAACTTAAATCTAGCAACTCCAAAAGACGAGTATCCTATGCCTATAGTGGATTTGTTGGTAGACAGTTCAGCAGGGCATCAAATTTTATCAATGATGGATGGGCACTCTGGTTATAACCAAATCTGCATTGCAGAGGAAGATGTCCACAAGACGGCATTTAGATATCCTGGGAATATTGGCACCTTTGAATGGGTTAAAATGCCATTTGGTCTGAAGAATGCTGGGGCTACATATCAGAGGGCTATGAACATTATCTTTCATGACCTCATTGGAGGGTATTTAGAGTGTTATATTGATGACATTGTAGTTAAATCCCAATCCATGCAGGAGCATCTGTTTCACTTAGAAACAACTTTTGAAAGAATGAGAAAGTTCAAATTGAAACTCAATCCTCTTAAGTGTGCTTTTGGCGTATCATCTGGAAATTTCTTGGGCTATGTAGTACACAAGAAAGGAATACAGATTGACCAGAATAAAGCCAAAGCCATCATTGAAGCCAGACCTCTATCAAGTAAGAAAGAATTACAAAAGTTTCTTGGACAGGTTAATTTTCTTCGAAGATTCATTTCTAACACTGCCGGGAAAACTAAAGTATTTTCTTCCTTGTTAAGGCTAAAAGATGAAGAGGAATTTGTGTGGACAGCAGAGCATCAAATTGCTTTCGAAGGAATCAAAGCCTACTTGGCCAACCCTCCAGTGTTGATGCCACCAAAGGGTGAGAAGCCCTTGAAGTTATACATAGCTGCAGCAGAGGATTCATTGGGAGCTTTCTTAGCCTAAGACAATGAAGAAGGCAAGGAGCACGCTGTTTATTACCTTAGTAGGTTTTTAAATTCTTGTGAATGTAAATACTAAGCTGTAGAAAAGCTGTGCCTTGCATTGTATTTTGCTGCAATGAAATTAAGATACTATCTTTTGCCTACAACTGTCTTGGTAATTGTAACCACAGATTTGGTTAAATATATGTTATCTAGACCTATGTTGAGGGAAAGAATTGGCAAATGGATACTAGCCTTATCAGAATTTCATTTAGAATATGTCCCCCAAAAGGCAATAAAAGGACAAGTTTTAGCTAATTTTTTGGCAGACCATCCATCTCAAACAGAAAGCCAAGAGATAATGGAACTTGGTATGGCTAGTGTTGAGTCATGACAAATGTGGTTCGATGGATCAAAAGCCAATGGTCTAATTGGAATTGGTATAGTGATTAAGTCAGAACAAGGAGTAGAAACCACACATGGTTTCAGAGTGGATGAAATTACTTGTTCTAATAATCAAGCTGAATATGTAGCCTTAATAGTGGGACTGGAAATTCTTATTGGATTACAAGTTCATGCAGTTGACATATTTAGGGATTCTCAATTGGTGGTTAACCAAGTGAAAGTGATTTTCAAATGTCAAAGTATAAGCATGTTGCCATACTATGTTGTTGCATTACATCTGCTTTCTCAATTTCAAATAGCGAATGTAACTCATGTCCCAAGATTCTTGAATAATATAGCTAATGATGTGGCTCAGAAAGTTTCGAATTTCAAGAGAAGGAATAATGTTCAAAGGGACATAAGCCAAACAACATTTTAGAAATTAATACCACCCTTAAATAAAAGGAATGTGGTCCTGGAAGTCAATCATAATGACTTATAAGAACAAGATTGGAGGCATCCAATAATACAGTATCTGGCTGGCCCATCTTCAAAGGCCAGCAGAAAAATTAAATTGTAATCTATGCAATACATGATGTATGGTAATGCTCTCTACAAAAGAAAGAGAGATGGTTTATTGCTGGAATGTTTAGGCCCAAAAGAAGCATTAACAGCTATGGCTGAGGTTCACGAAGGCATCTGTGATGCTCATCAGCCTGGGGTGAAAATGAGATGGTTGCTTCGAAGGCATTCCTACTATTGGCCAACTATCCTTAAAGACTGCATAGAATATGCAAAAGGTTGCCAGGCATGTCAAAAGCATGGCACAATAAGGCATATGCCCATAACTGACCTGCATGCAGTTGTCACGACCCAAACCCGGCCCTATGGGTTTAGCACCGTAACTGGCCAGTAATCCGAGATTACCGAAGGCCTGCTGAACAGTTATACAGTAAAACAGAGTACAGGGCCTGGCGGAAGCCAATACAGTAAGTAACTAGTGTCCATTGAGCTGTGACAATCTGTATGCCAAAAACATTTTTCATGCATTCATACAGTTCAAACAGTACAGTCTATACAATCATTTACAAACATTCAGTACGGGGACCTAATCCCATGATAACAGTACAGTAAAACAGTAGACAATCTATACAGTAATACAAAACAATCAGGAGACAAGTGGGGAACATAAAACACCCCAAGCCATAGCATGGCGTCTCGGAACCTCGCAGTGAGGCACATAGGCTGGCTTGACAAAACTGGGGACTAACCCACGCTCCTAGCTCCGGTCTGGCTGCTGAGAACCTACATATATATATAAACAGTGAGCTAAAGCCCAGTGAATAACATAATGTATAAAGAGGTTAAGAATGTAATGTCCTTACAGTAATGAAAACAGTTCATTAAACAGTATTTCAGTCTTTCAGTATTTCAGTCAATCAGTCATATGTGGTACATCCATTAGCCTATAAACAGTAGGTCCAAAAGGACCGGGCCTCAACAGACCCAACAGTAGCGATGGCCATCAATCAATAAACAGTATGGTTCCACAAGGAAACCGACAAAGCTCTGTAACAATAACAGTAAGTAATAAGTGCTAAGGATGCCACAGTACAGTTCACAATACAGGACATACATTCATTCAATAACAATATCAGTTCAGTAAACAGTTCTGTTCAGTATTCAAAAGATAACCATTTTGAACATATCTTTACACAATCTGTTACTCACAGAGATTGGGCTAATAGCAGCTAGAGCGCGTCCCCGAGAGCCAACCCTAAACAGTTAACAAGATGAACACACTCTAAGTTTAATAGTTGGAGAAGTACAATAATTAACTTCCTAATATGCCTCGGTGTGTTCTACATCTATAGCCTCATTAAAATGTCTTAAACTAGGCCTAAGAATGCCTAGGATGAAATGAGGATGTGAAAATACACTTAGAAAACAATTCCAGAATTTTCAGTGAAACAGAGCCCCGCTCGAGCTCATGTTTCCCCGCTCGAGCGGACAAGCAAACAAAGGTCCCCGCTCGAGCGGACAAAAAAGTACTGGATAGGTGAAATCTTCGCTCGACGCCCGCTCGAGCGCATCACCCAGTCCTCCGCTCGAGCGCCCAATACTCCGCTCGAGCGAACTGATGCACAGAGCGAGATGCTGGGAGCTCGTTTTCTCCGCTCGAGCGCCACTTCCTCCGCTCGAGCGGAAAACAGAAATCTGGAAATCCCAGATTTGAGTCCCAAGCTCAAAACCAAGTTCAAAAACAACATTTTCGATCCTCTTGGGCTATTTTCTAGAAAAACTCTTTTAAACACATAGAATAACATGTTTCAAAACTCAATTTAAGAAATCAAAGCCCAAGGGTGTTTAATTCAAACCCAATTTCAAACCCATTTTCAAGAACAATATGTAAACATGCAATGCATGAGTTTTAAACCAAATTCAAGCTTCAATCCTTGCTCTAAAGAGCTCAACAGTTGGAAAACATTTTGAAAACATGGACTAGAATATAAACATGGACATGCATGTATAACTCTCCAAGAATTTAACTTCAAAATACACTAAAATGGCCATGCATGCAACAATGGAGTTCCAATTCAACATTTTAGCACTAAAACATGGTTTAATCCTACAATGGAGCATGAACCATGCAAGATGAAGCTCAAAGACAACAAGAAGAAGATGGGTTCTCTTACCTAAGTCTCAATTCAAGGTAAGGAAGCTAGATTGTGCCAAGTTATACACCAATTCCAAGCAATTTCTACAAGATGAGCTTAATACTTCTCTTAACTCTCACTCTCCCTTGTTTCTCTTGTTTGGTCGGTTGGAATGCAAGAATAAGGCTGAGGGAAATGTTTTGATCAAGTGTACAGGTTCAAGGGATGATAAGAATAAACAAAAGCCACTCAATGGCAATCCCGTAAATAAGCAACTACTTGTAATTAATTCATTTAAACCTAATTTAATCATTCCTAATCAATTTTTAGATAAATATACCATTAAATCACAAATATTCTAATGAGTCCAAAACACTAAACGGTTCCTAATTCGGCCGCCGATAAGGCCTCCAATTAATAATTTAAACACACGAATTCAAATAGATAATCAATCAATCGAACAGATAGAAACGCAATACAATAAATATACTTATTCAATTTCAGTTTCGACTGCAATCAGTCCATTTAGTACTTCAGTTAATTCAATTATCGGTCATTATCAGTTCAGTTTAGCAGTAATCAGTAGCTAATTCAGTAGTTTATCGGTGATCAGTACGAGGGTTGTTACAGTCTCCCCTCCTTATAAGGAGTTTAGTCCTCTGAACTCGAGTTACCTTTAGTTTGGAAGAAAACAGGATTCAGTGGGAACAGTTCTGGGTATCTTTTAGCCATTTCGTCTTCCCTTTCCCAAGTGGCATACACACCACCATGGTTCTGCCAATCAACTTTCACTAGCGGGATCTCTTTGTTTCTCAGTTTCTTGATCCGTCTATTTACAATCTGTATAGGCCTCTCCTCGTAAGTGTAGTCATCACTCAACACTATCCGAGCAGGCTCAATCACATGGAATGGATCCCGAAGATAATCTCTCAACATAGAGATGTGGAAGACGTTATGCATATGCTCCATTTCAGGAGGAAGTGCAACTTGATACGCCACCGGATTGATTTTCTCAACGATCTCATAAGGTCCAACGTATCTCGGCGCCAACTTGCCTTTGACTCCAAAACGGGTCTGGCCTTTCATTGGTGTCACTTTCACAAAAACGTGATCACCCACTTCATATTCTCGGTCTCGTCTTCTAACATCTGCATAACTCTTCTGTCTACTCTGTGCAGTTTTCAATCTTTGCTGTATCAGTTTTACCTTTTCAGTTGTTTCATACACAATCTCGGGCCCAAGCAACGGCCCATCTCCAACTTCTGCCTAGCAAATTGGAGATCTACATTTTCTGCCATACAATGCCTCGAAAGGCGCCATACCAATACTCGAATGGTAGCTGTTGTTGTAGGCGAATTCTGCTAGTGGCAAGTGACTTTCCCAGTTTCCTTGAAAATCAAGGACACACATTCTCAGTAGATCCTCTAGAGTTTGGATAGTCCTTTCTGACTGTCCATCTGTCTGAGGATGATAGGCACTACTCAGCCTCAATTCAGTACCCAATGCAGTCTGTAGGCTTTGCCAGAACCTCGATGTAAACTTCGAATCCCTGTCAGAAACAATAGACACAGGCACTCCGTGCAGTCTCACAATTTCATTAATATAGATAACAGCCAGTTTGTCCGCATTATAAATTGTCTTGACAGGTAAGAAGTGAGCAGATTTAGTTAGTCTATCAACAATAACCCAAATTGAATCCATACCTTTCCTGGAGCGAGGTAACCCAACGATAAAATCCATCGTGATATGCTCCCATTTCCACTCTGGTATGGGTAAAGGTTGCAATAATCCAGCAGGTCGTTGATGTTCAGCTTTGACTTGTTGGCAATGAAGGCATTTGGACACAAAGTCGGCAATTTCCTTCTTCATTCCCGGCCACCAGAAATTCAATTTCAAATCTTGATACATTTTCGTATTCCCTGGGTGGATAGAAAATTTTGAATTGTGGCCCTCTTGCAGAATTCTTCTTTTCAGTTCAGTGTCATTCGGCACACACAGTCTTTCTTGAAATTTCAGTACATTGTTCTCAAATTTGAACCCTGGTCTCGGTTTAGAATCTCTTTCTTCAATAACCTTCTTCAAGTAATCATCCAATTGCTGTTTCTCCTTAATTTCTTCAATCAATGCTGGTTGAGCGGAAATAGCAGCTAAGGTTCCACCTTGTTCCTTTAAAACAATTTCAATTTCAGACTTTTCAAGGTCACGAAGCAGCTCTTTCTGCCCGGTAAGCAAACAAGCTAAGTTCCCAATCGATTTTCGGCTCAAAGCATCGGCAACGGTGTTGGCTTTTCCCGGATGGTACAGAATCTGTAGGTCATAATCTTTTATCCGTTCAAGCCATCTCCGCTGTCTCATATTCAGTTCTTTCTGAGTGAAAAAGTATTTCAGGCTCTTGTGGTCAGTATACACTTCACATGTTGCTCCATACAAATAGTGACGCCAAATTTTCAGTGCAAACACCACTGCAGCAAGTTCCAGGTCATGGGTTGGGTAATTCTTTTCATGTGGTCTTAACTGTCGGGAAGCATAAGCAATAACTCTCCCATTCTGCATTAAAACACATCCCAAACCCTTATGAGAAGCATCACTAAAAATAGTATAACCATCCGTACCTGTAGGCAAGGTAAGAATTGGTGCAGTCACGAGTCTAGTTTTCAACTCCTGGAATGCTGATTCTCTCTGGTCAGTCCAGTCAAATGATATCCCCTTCTGTGTCAACTGAGTCAGTGGTAAGGCAATTTTGGAGAAATCTTTGACAAACCTTCTGTAATACCCGGCTAGTCCCAAAAAGCTTCGGACTTCAGTCACATTTGTTGGTCTAGGCCAGTTTACTACAGCTTCAATTTTCTGCGGATCAACAGAAATTCCATCTTTGCTAACAACATGCCCCAAAAACATAACATGATCAAGCCAAAATTCACATTTAGACAGTTTAGCATACAGTTTCTGTTCTCTTAAGGTTTGTAGGGCAAGTCTCAGATGATGTTCATGTTCCTCTACAGTCTTAGAATAAATCAATATGTCATCAATGAATACCACAATAAAATCATCAAGGTATGGTTTAAAAATTCTGTTCATAAGGTCCATAAATGCAGCTGGGGCATTGGTAACTCCGAACGGCATAACTAAAAATTCATAGTGGCCATACCTCGTTCTAAAAGCAGTTTTATCAATGTCTTCCGGTTTAACTTTCAGTTGATGGTATCCCGATCTGAGATCAATCTTGGAAAACACTTGTGCACCCTGTAACTGATCAAATAAGTCATCAATACGCGGAAATGGGTATTTATTTTTCACAGTTACCTTGTTCAATTCACGGTAATCAATGCACAGTCTCAGTGAGCCATCTTTCTTCTTTACAAACAAAACAGGTGCACCCCACGGTGAAGTACTGGGTCTGATAAACTTCTTGTCTAGCAGTTCCTGCAATTGTACTTTCAATTCCTTCAGTTCAGTTGGAGCCATTCTGTAGGGAGCTTTAGATAACGGCTGTGTACCCGGAACCACATCAATGGTGAATTCAATCTCCCTGTCAATCAAATCCCCTGGCAGATTATCTGGAAATACATCTGGGAATTCTCTCACTATAGGAATGCAATTCACATCAGTTTTAACACAATCATCAGTAGACACAGTCAGTACGGAACACAGATATCCTTTACACCCTTTCCTAATCAGTTTGACAGCTTTTACAGAAGAAATCAAATACGGAGGAGGTACTACTCCACTCCCATTAAACACAAATTCGGGCAAACCCGGTGGACGGAAAACTACTTGTTTTGTTACACAGTCTATAGTGGCATGATATTTTTGTAACCAATCCATCCCCAATATTACATCAAAATGATCTATGTTCAACGGTAGTAAATCAATAAACAGATGCATATCCCCAACAATAATTTCACAAGCAGGATACATATCTGCACATGTCATGGATCCCCCAACAGGTGATGATACAGCTAGCAGATAATTCATGGGTTCTAAGGGTCTATTCAATTTACGCGAAAAAGCATGCGACACATACGAATGTGTAGACCCCGAATCAATCAATACATATGCATTCTGAGTACAAATATGGAGGATACCTGACACAACGGTCTCAGTATTCTGAACGTCTCCCGGTACTAGGGCAAATACTCGGCCCTGCCTCATAGGCTCTTTCCCGGTAGCTTTGGGGTTAGGCTTTGGTGCTACATTTGATGCTGCGGCGCTCGGTGTAGCTTTACTACTAGCTGGTGGAGTAGAAGGGCAGTCTTTAATTCTGTGGCCCACTTTGCCACATCTGAAACAAGCTCCTGAAATCTGGTAGCAAACCCCTTTGTGTTTATTGCCACATACGGAGCAGGGTGGGGTAAACCCACTCCCTTGGCTGGGGCTAGTTGTTGACCCCGTGTTCTGTCTCTTGTTTGCAGAGTTATGTTTGCCTTTCTTGAATTTGAAACCCTGTCTTTTACTGCGCCATGCAGTTGTTGGTGGTTCGGTTTGTTTCAGTGCTTCAATATTTGCTTCAGCCATCAAGGCTCGATCAAGAACACCCACATAAGTTGGCAGTTTCAACATATTAACTCTATCAAGGATAGGAACATTCAGGCCGCCTTCAAATTTCCTGGCCTTTTTGTAATCGGTGTCCACCATATGCGGTGCATATCTAGCAAGCTCGGTGAACTTCTTCTCATATTCGGCAACCGACGTTGTGCCCTGTTTTAGTTGTTCAAATTCAGTTACCTTTCTATCCCTGACACATTGAGGGAAGTATTTTTCAAAGAAGGACTCCTTGAACTGAGCCCAAGTCACCACAGTGTTGGTGTCACGGATCAACATCCACCACCTTCTAGCTTCTTCCTGCAATGTAAAGGTGGCTAACAATACCTTATGTGCTTCTGAGCACGGAAAAACTTCAAACAATTTTTCAGTCTCCAAAACCCAAGCTTCAGCCTTTAGCGGTTCTAAGCCTCCCTGAAAGGACGGCGGTTTCATCTTGCTGAATTTATGAGTCAGTGCAATAATGTCCACCTCATTAACGTTCACATTCTGTACATTCTGTTCCGGTTGTACCGGAGGAGGAGGAGGTGGGGGCTGTTGGTTCTGTTGTTGATCAAGTCTTTCAATTACTAGTCCCATCATTTGTTCAAGTCTGGCCATTCTGGCCTCAGAGGATGATGATTCAGTTTCATTTGCAGTGCTTGCGTTATCCATTTCACCATAAGCAGTTATAACAGTTATCATTATAAATAGTTGTACAATTAAACAGTTTAGCATTTTAACATATATTCAGTCAGTCATAAGCACACACTTTTCAAGTTCATGAGATGCCCTAATCACTTTTCTAGGACACCCTATAGCTCATTTGGACACGTGTGTGAGGTATAACTCGTGGTTAAGTATCGCTCTGATACCACTCTGTCACGACCCAAACCCGGCCCTATGGGTTTAGCACCGTAACTGGCCAGTAATCCGAGATTACCGAAGGCCTGCTGAACAGTTATACAGTAAAACAGAGTACAGGGCCTGGCGGAAGCCAATACAGTAAGTAACTAGTGTCCATTGAGCTGTGACAATCTGTATGCCAAAATCATTTTTCATGCATTCATACAGTTCAAACAGTACAGTCTATACAATCATTTACAAACATTCAGTACGGGGACCTAATCCCACGATAACAGTACAGTAAAACAGTAGACAGTCTATACAGTAATACAAAACAGTCAGGAGACAGGTGGGGAACATAAAACACCCCAAGCCATAGCATGGCGTCTCGGAACCTCGCAGTGAGGCACATAGGCTGGCTTGACAAAACTGGGGACTAACCCACGCTCCTATCTCCGGTCTGGCTGCTGAGAACCTACATATATATATATATAAACAGTGAGCTAAAGTCCAGTGAATAACATAATGTATAAAGAGGTTAAGAATGTAATGTCCTTACAGTAATGAAAACAGTTCATTAAACAGTATTTCAGTCTTTCAGTATTTCAGTCAATCAGTCATATGTGGTACATCCATTAGCCTATAAACAGTAGGTCCAAAAGGACCGGGCCTCAACAGACCCAACAGTAGCGATGGCCATCAATCAATAAACAGTATGGTTCCACAAGGAAACCGACAAAGCTCTGTAACAATAACAGTAAGTAATAAGTGCTAAGGATGCCACAGTACAGTTCACAATACAGGACATACATTCATTCAATAACAATATCAGTTCAGTAAACAGTTCTGTTCAGTATTCAAAAGATAACCATTTTGAACATATCTTTACACAATCTGTTACTCACAGAGATTGGGCTAATAGCAGCTAGAGCGCGTCCCCGAGAGCCAACCCTAAACAGTTAACAAGATGAACACACTCTAAGTTTAACAGTTGGGGAAGTACAATAATTAACTTCCTAATATGCCTCGGTGTGTTCTACATCTATAGCCTCATTAAAATGTCTTAAACTAGGCCTAAGAATGCCTAGGATGAAATGAGGATGTGAAAATACACTTAGAAAACAATTCCAGAATTTTCAGTGAAACAGAGCCCCGCTCGAGCTCATGTTTCCCCGCTCGAGCGGACAAGCAAACAAAGGTCCCCGCTCGAGCGCAACAACCCCGCTCGAGCGGACAAAAAAGTACTGGATAGGTGAAATCTCCGCTCGACGCCCGCTCGAGCGCATCACCCAGTCCTCCGCTCGAGCGCCCAATACTTCGCTCGAGCGGACTGATGCACAGAGCGAGATGCTGGGAGCTCGTTTTCTCCGCTCGAGCGCCACTTCCTCCGCTCGAGCGGAAAACAGAAATCTGGAAATCCCAGATTTGAGTCCCAAGCTCAAAACCAAGTTCAAAAACAACATTTTCGATCCTCTTGGGCTATTTTCTAGAAAAACTCTTTTAAACACATAGAATAACATGTTTCAAAACTCAATTTAAGAAATCAAAGCCCAAGGGTGTTTAATTCAAACCCAATTTCAAACCCATTTTCAAGAACAATATGTAAACATGCAATGCATGAGTTTTAAACCAAATTCAAGCTTCAATCCTTGCTCTAAAGAGCTCAACAGTTGGAAAACATTTTGAAAACATGGACTAGAATATAAACATGGACATGCATGTATAACTCTCCAAGAATTTAACTTCAAAATACACTAAAATGGCCATGCATGCAACAATGGAGTTCCAATTCAACATTTTAGCACTAAAACATGGTTTAATCCTACAATGGAGCATGAACCATGCAAGATGAAGCTCAAAGACAACAAGAAGAAGATGGGTTCTCTTACCTAAGTCTCAATTCAAGGTAAGGAAGCTAGATTGTGCCAAGTTATACACCAATTCCAAGCAATTTCTACAAGATGAGCTTAATACTTCTCTTAACTCTCACTCTCCCTTGTTTCTCTTGTTTGGTCGGTTGGAATGCAAGAATAAGGCTGAGGGAAACGTTTTGATCAAGTGTACAGGCTCAAGGGATGATAAGAATAAACAAAAGCCACTCAATGGCAATCCCGTAAATAAGCTACTACTTGTAATTAATTCATTTAAACCTAATTTAATCATTCCTAATCAATTTTTAGATAAATATACCATTAAATCACAAATATTCTAATGAGTCCAAAACACTAAACGGTTCCTAATTCGGCCGCCGATAAGGCCTCCAATTAACAGTTTAAACACACGAATTCAAACAGATAATCAATCAATCGAACAGATAGAAATGCAATACAATAAATATACTTATTCAATTTTAGTTTCGACTGCAATCAGTCCATTCAGTACTTCAGTTAATTCAATTATCGGTCATTATCAGTTCAGTTTAGCAGTAATCAGTAACTAATTCAGTAGTTTATCGGTGATCGGTACGAGGGTTGTTACAGCAGTAGTGAAGCCTTGGCCATTTAGAGGATGGGCCATGGATATGATGGGGAAAATACACCCACCTTCTTCGAAGCATCATTGTTTCATTTTAGTGGCCACTGATTACTTCATTAAGTAAGTCGAAGCTAAGCCATACATGGCTGTAGACCAGACTGAGGTCATTGGATTCATTAAAGATTTAATCCATAGATTAGGTATCCCACAGACTATAACTGTTGATAATGGGACTGTATTTGATGGGAAGATGATAAAGTCTTTTATGGCAGAGTTTGGAATTAGCCTTGTTAATTCCACTCCCTATTATGCACAAGCCAATGGTCAAACTGAATCATCCAATAAGTCCTTGAAAAAAGGAATACAAAAGGTTGTGGAAGACAATCCTAGGGATTGGCATAACTTATTGTTGGGTGTGTTGTAGGCTTACAGAACTTCCCCAAGGTCAAGCACAGGAGTCACTCCTTATGCCTTAGTATATGGGCATGATGCAGTGTTACCTGTGGAAATTAATGTCAAGTCCTTGAGGGTAAGATGCCAAGACCAGTTAGATCCTGAGCAATACCATTAGAGTATGTGCTTGGAATTAGAAAGCATAGATGAAGCTAGAATTCTAGCATTAAATAGCATTCTTTTTCAAAAGAAGAAAGCAGCCAAAAATTATAATAAAAAAGTCAAATACATTGGCTTTGATGAAGGTGATTTGGTATGGAAGACAATACTCCCAATAGGGATTAAAAGCCATAAGTTTGGCAAATGATCACCTAATTGGGAAGGACCATATCAAATTCATAGAGTCCTGCCTTTTGGAGCATACCATTTGAGAAATTTGAATGGATACATACATCCCAAAAAGATTAATGGCAGATATTTGAAGCTTTATTTTCCAACCATTTGGGAAACACAAGGAATAAAATAAACACTAAGTACAAGAACACGAGAATACTCAAATGATAAATAAGAATTTGTTCTTCATAAAGAGTTGAATACATTCTGTCATAAATTGGCCCAGAAATCATTACAATGCCTCAGTTGTTCTTTTACAATGGATGTTCTATTCTTAAATGATGAGAACAACTGGATGGCTGTGGACATTTCCTGTTTTCGATCAGCCAGTCTTTGGTTGGTGATTTGCAGTTTGGTGTCAGTTCGGATTAAGGCCTGGTTCACTGCAGATAGCTCATTCTCAAGTTGAGCTTTTTTCACCAGTAGTTGAGTTCGAAAGTGGGAGACAGAAGAATGTTGTTCCTTTAGTTCTAATACTTCAGTATGCACTGTGGAAACAAAGCTCTGATCTTTAACGAATTTATCCTCTGCAGCCTTAGCAGCATGGCAAATGTTGATATAGAAGTCAATAGTGGCTGCTGCCTGAGATAAATGCCTTGAGACAGTCATGCCAGATTGCTCAACAATCTTGCAGCACTGAAGGAAGTCATTTCTTATTATAGGTCTCTCTAAGGCCTCGAAGGGAATCCTTGAAAAAGATGTCAATAGCTCTAGGCGGTTGTCCAAGTCTATCAGAGGTAAAGATGGCTTACTGCTAGAGAAAGAGCTCTCAAAAATTTCTATCAAGGAATCAGCCAAAACTAACGGCTCAGTCTCATCACTAGCCATTGAAGAGGTAGAAGGCAGGTCGAAGAGACTAGCTAGTCTTGCTTCAAAAATGTCTACCTCATCCGTGGACATGAAGGGGGCAGAAAGGGCTTTGGTGGAAGGCACAAAGGACTGCATAGGGATAGGAGAAATGAGTGGAGCATCTTCAGCAGTCTCTATGGTTCTAGCCACCAATAAATCAAGGGAAGAAGGGCTGGAACTAGGCAAAGGTAATAAACTACGAGTTGGAGAGCTGCCAGCACCCTCTATAGGGGAATCAGCTACCATCGAAGAGAGGGTAATAGTTGGAATTTCCTTAGGAGGAGAAGGAAGAGCAAGGCTCGAAAGAGAATTAAATTGAGATAGATCAAAAGACAAGTAAGGGAGGTATGGATTTAAGCCAAAAGAAAGAAATGTAGGAATACTTGGCCTCAAGGAGGGTACAGAGAATGTAGGCCTAGGAAGTGGGAGTATTATCTGAATGTATCTCACATTTGCAATTGATCAACTTCAACTGAAACTGAGGGAGTCCTTATTGGAAGAATAGGCTAGGTAGTTGTTGCTGCAAAAGAAGAAGTACAAAGTAATGTCAAGTCTCAATACTAAAAATTTGACAAGGAAAAACAGTAGAGGCTTGAAAGAAGTTACTTGTGATAGCAACAATAGGAGAGCTACGAAGGGAATAGTGCTCAGCAATATGTTACTGTAGACACCCCATTTTTGACCGACCTTAAGACTCAGACGTCATCAATTGAGCGCTTGGTGATGTTGCATATTGTGCTCGTTCTGAGGTTGCAGAGTCCCGGCTACGAGCCTTGCCTCCGGACTTCCGGACTCTTTTGTGCTTTGTCTCGGTTTGCGAACCAGGCTCGGTTTTCTCTGTTTTCTCTTTGAGAAGGGAGGGAGAGGTCTTGTAGATCATCTCTCAATGGCCGTAGGCTACATTTCGTGGCCATAGGCCATTTTGCCCATTTCGGAGCCCGGTTCCCGGTTTTCGGAGCCGTCAGGCCGTGTGCCTCGGTTCGGGACCGCCTAACCACCTCCGTTTGCCTCGGTTTTTGGCATGTATCTCATTTACTCCCTTTTTAGGGACACTGTGGTCCGAGAGACCAACTTCGTGGTCGTGCACCACTCCCGGTGCCTAACAGCCCACTTTCGGGGCCTCAAACTGCGTGTTTCGGCTCCCGAACCTTCATTCTACATTTTTGGGCTCCGACCCAAACTTGAGATAGTCATATTTTGAGGTCCTTTTCATGTTTGATTAAGGACCTCTTACTGTTTGACATCTCCATCTGTCACTTGCCTTTTTACCTCTTTTTGGGCCTTTTTGCACGGTATTTTAGGCATACTTGTGGGCTGCGTTGGACTTGGTCGTAAACTACAAAGTGTCTTATTTTGAGCCCCTCTTCAACTTTGTTGAAGGACTCTCGGCCATTTGAAACCCGTAGCTACCACTTTCCCTTTTGGCCATTTTTGGCGGGAAACTTGATATGTTTTCCCTCCCTTTTTTCCCTCCATTTTCCCCCTCATTTTGTCTACATAACAGCAGCCCCAGCTGTGTTTTTTAGGGTTAGAAAATCTGATTTGGGAGCTCCTCCATACAATCTCTCTCTCTCTCTATATTTAAAACACCAAAATCATCCAAGTTTCTACACCCCCTCTTCATCACCACCTAGCACCACCACCACTACACCATTTCCAGCAGCAAGGAGGGCCTTCCAACAGCTAAAAGGCACCATTTTCAGTCCTAGAAGCAGCCAAGGTCTTGGCCTACAAGGGTAAGCACTCATTTCCCCTTTTGAGCTCCATTCTTGCACCATTTTTCTATCCTCTTTGCTTGTGGTTTTGAGCTCCGACCCCTACTGAAAGGGGCACTCTTTTGAGCCATTCTTCATGTTTGTTTAAGGGCTCAACCCTGTTTGAGCCCTCCATAGTGCACTTGCTTCAATACTCCTTGATATGCCACATTTTTGCATGGAATTTCTGGCCTGCGTGTGATCTTTTTTTGAGCATAATGTAAACTGTAAGTAGGCTCATTTTGAGCTCTTCTTCAACATTGAAGAAGGGCTCAACCCTGTTTGGCCTCTCTATCATGCACTTGTTTCATAATCTCTCATATTTACCGTAAAATTGCATGATTTGTTTAGCCTCTGTGTGATCTGTTTCGGAGCATGTCATGAACTGTAAATGGGCTTATTTTGGGTCCCTCTACAACATTGTAGAAGGGATCAACTTTGTTGGGGGTCTCCATGTTATACTTGTCATTATATCCCTCCTTGACCCCCATTCTTGCATGCTTTGTTAAGCCTATCTAGCTTCTGTTTTCGGCCATGATCAGGTCTGGAAAGAGTCATATTTTGGCCTTCTTGTCATATTTTGTTAAGGGTCCAAGGCTGTTTGATGAATGTTTGGCATATCTCATGTTATAGCCCTTTGTTGGCTTCAATCTTGCATCACATTTTTGCCATATTTATATGCTGATTTGAGGGTTGTCATAAACTGTAAATGAGCATTTTTTTAGTCCCTCTTCAGTATTGTAGAAGGGAATTTTTCAGTTTGGGATTTGCATATACCACTTGTTTCAATACCCCTCTCTTGACCCCCATTTTTGCATGCCATTGTTGCCCTATCTATGCTTACTATTTGGCCATGTTTTGTACTGTAAAAATGCTATTTTTGGGGCTTCCTTGCTACTGTTTTGCATGTCATGTACCAATTTTGCATGTTTAGTATAGCCGTAGGCCATTTCGGGCGCTTAATATCGCATTTCGGGACCATTCCGTGCATTTGGTGTCATTTCACATCATTTCGGGGCTGTTTTCCCCCTCATTTAGCTGCTGAAATTTCATTTGCATGTTTGCATATCATTTTTTGTGTCATTTCATGCCTTAGGGCCATTGCCTCGGTTTGCGTGCCCGTGTGCACGCACTTCGAGGCACTTCATTTTTTTATCCGATGGCCTCTTATGTGAGTGTGGCTGAGGCCCACTTATGTTAGCGTAAGTCCATGTTGCATTGTATATGCCATTTTAGTCTCATTACATTGCGTATGCCATGTCTTCGGTTCGCGTGCATACGTGCACGCATCCCGAGCGTCCCATTTTCCTCTAATGGCCTCCTTGTATTGGTGTAAGCCCATCTTGCATTGTGTATGCCATGTCCAATGCGTTGTGCATGTTATGTTGTTAGCATCGTGTATGCCACGTAGTTGCATCGCATGTTTGCATACTTAGCCGCCATGCCTAGGTTGCATTTCATTGAACATGCATCCCTTGCCTCTTGACTAATCATGATAGGGGTTGGGCCCCTTTGATTTGTTTTGTGCATTGCATTCCATTTGATATCAAAGTTGCTAACTTGGCTTTTGGGCCATCATGCATTGAAATGTGTGATTGATGGCCCGGGGGTCGAGGGCCATACTCCCTTGAGTCCATTACATGATAGGGAGTGTGTCCATGCATACATTTGCCTAGAAATTCTATGCCTTGCACTGCTGGTCTGCTGTTGCTGTCAAAACTGTCTTCTGCAGGAATTTTGTGCCGACCGGCAGTATAGAGTGCCGACCGGCAATGTATTTAGTGCCGATAGCTTCATTTCCAGCCGGTGGACTTTATACACGGCCGGTGGACATTCTATCCAGCCGATGATGATTCTTAGGATGCAGGGAGCCTATTCTGGGACTTTTACAGTCTTCCAGAGAAGCATAACAGTAAAAGCAGAGCCAACAGTGATACGGTGCGGGTTTCCGGGCAAGTCGGATCGAGCATACATCATTCGCGCATCCCGAGGCGGAGGCCGTGGCCATCTCTTCTTTGCATTTAATTTAATTAGATTAGAGGTTTTTGTAATAAGTAATTCAGTATTATTTATTATTCGGACTGTATTATTCTTTTGGTCCCTCCGTGTGAGGGCATACTTGTAATAAGTGTGGGTGAGTGTGTGTATGTCTTCCCACCCCCACTTCTTTCTCCTTTTTATTTACCTGCTTCGATGGTAGATTAGGGCACGTTTATTTTAGCATACCTTATGCTATGCATGCGTGCATCCATGCATTTGTTTACATGCACCGGGCTCGGTACATCATACAAACTGCATTGTATTTCAATTCCAAATTGAATACGTGTTATTTGTAGCATTTCACATGCCATGTTTAGGATAGCCGAGCCTGCCTAGATTGCATCTTTGTATGCGTTGCATTAGACATTTCAGTATGCTTAGGTCCATGCATGGATTTCTAATGAGCTTCTGTTTTGGCTTGGAGTACTAGGTGAGCTTTTATGCTTTAGCATCCTTGCATGTGTGTGAGTGTTGCCATGGCAGCATGATTACCATGAGGCTAGTTGCTTATGTGATATAACTGCTTGAATGCCTGTGGGTGGAGGTTGGATTGCTTGAGTTGGAAAACTCATCGAAATCCGTATTTTAGCCTACTTGCGAGTAGCAAATTCCAAAGCGTTTTCCAAACCAACGGATATGCGATGTTTATTTCCAAATTAGGTAATCTAGTCTATACTTGTTTGCCGTGCGCACAACATAGTAATTCTAGGCTAATAATTGGAATAAGAACGTGTAATGTTTTCAAAATCGGATGTCACGGTTAGTAGAGGCCGGTCTTCAGACCGGGCGAAAGGGGGTGCTCATAGCTGACCTTCCCCGATCGTACCTAAGCTCCCGAGCCAAGACCACTTTGGTGATGACGGACACGTGGCCTTCGGCACCGAGTCAGGGTTTCCTAAATTTCTCATTTTAAAAAATATTTAGGTGGCGACTCTGTATCTGGCAAAGCAGTCCATGTTTGGTACTTCTTTTCAAAAATCTGTTTTCTCAAAACGATTTGCCGGATTTGGACTCTTTGGTTCAGATTAAGAACCGTGACATTTTGAGTCCTTCGAACTGTAGTGACCCCAATATGAACGGAACGGGACTTAACCCTCCCGGATGTGTTCGGGGACGTCTACAGTTTCTGGCGACTCTGCTGGGGATTTAGAGAGCTTGACTTGAACTCGTGATATCCAGTTTTGACTACACTTATGTGTTTCTTTGCATTGCATGTGCATTGGTGCGCCTAGGACATCGTGTTGGCCATCTGCTATTCCTGAGCGGTTTGCCAGAGGCTTGTCTTGTCAAGGCATGACCATAAGGCTGACCGGTTGCGGGCTCTGCCAGTATGGGAACACAAACCCCGGTTTTACCGGGGCACCCTTTTTGACCATTCGACCTAGTGCATATCGAAATCCATAGTGACCATTCCAAACTAGGACAGGTTGCTTACCCGACATAGGTTGTTTGAAACCGCTGTGTGCGTAGTGAAAACCTAGCTCCTGACAAAATAGGACAGGGAAACCCTACCCCAACATAGGGGTGTTTTGGCTCCCTTTTACTTGCTATGTGCTTTTAGAGTGTATCTCTACAGAGAATGCATATACCAGTTTGCGAGTCTGGGTATCCGGCCTGCGGGCACCAGTATCAGTATTTTGAGAATCAGTTATATCTGCGGATATCAGATTCGGATTTGGGGCAGTGATTTCGGGGAACAGTGATCAGTAATAGAATATAGTCGTTCAGCTCTGCTCATATCCGTTCCAGTGAAATTGGGCTGAGATGCTGTCTATTTTCTCTTTTGCTAGGTAGTCCTGGAACTATAGCTTCAGAAGGCTCCAATATCCCCCGAGGTTCATCAGATTTGTGCTGATAGACTCTGTCAGGTCAGAGACTCAGTTCAAGGGTAATCAGGGCCAGAGAAGGCTAGTCAGACGCAGACCACCAGTACAATAGCTACTAGATCAGTGATTTTTGAGTAGTCGGGTTGAGATTTCCAAGCCTACCGCAGACACAGATATACCGATTGCTCAGTTAGATCAGGACAATATGTCGAGTTTGGAAGAGATGGTGCGCCAACTCCAGGATAGTATGAAAGCCATGCAGCAAGATACTGTCCGTCAATCTGAATTCACCAAGCAACAGGCTGTGGTCATAGCCCAACAGGCAGAGACAATTGCCAGGTTAGAACAGCAAACTGGAGTATCTACTTCACATCAAGCTCCTCCCCCACCAGGAGCTCCAACACCCGGAGAGACACCAAATGTCCAGGCAGATACGGACATTCCAGTCGGGCCAGCTCCGCCCCCGATTCTACCGCAACTATCCAAGGCGCCCATGCCTATCAATGCACCGGACTCTCCCTTTGAGTTCGAAGTGGACCCCACAGCGCTGAAGCTGAGTAAGTTGGAGAAAATGTTTAAGAAATCCCAAGGAGTCAGGTCTATTCCCGACATCGAGGATGGATATACGGACGCAGCCGTGACGCTGCCAAATCGGTTCAAGATGCCTCAAATTGACCGATTTGATTGGTCCGGGGACCCCATGGTTCACCTGAGATTGTTTTCAGATATCTTAAGGCCGATGGGCCTCACCAGACTACAGAAGCTGTCTCTGTTCGGCCGGACCCTGTCGGGTGTGGCGGCCATCTGGTATGCCAAGTTGGAAGACGATGTTAAGAGGAATTGGGATGAGATGGCCGAGGCCTTCGTTTTACAATACTCGTATAACACACAAATCGAGATTACAACCCGTGATCTCGAGACGACGAGACAAGAGGTTAAGGAAAGCTTCTCTGAATTTGTGACCCGATGGAGAGCAAAGGCCTCAATGATGACTATTAGGCCAACAGATAAGGATCAAATACGGATGGTTGTGCGCAACCTCCAACCCAAGCTTATGCAAAAGATGATTGTGCTCCCCTTTCCCACCTTTTTAGATCTACATGAGATGGGAGTACAGATCGAGGATGCGATGAAGCAGGGTCTGATTGACCAAGACCGAGAGCAGCCCAAGAGGGCATTCAACCGCAGTTCGAATGCAACCACCGGTGGTGATGCAGGTGCTAGGACTTCAGACGTGGGCATGGTCACCACCACCACACCAAGAGCAGCCACCCCCTTTGTTGGTGCGCCCACTTCAAACCCCCGAACTTCAGACTATCTACCCCGAGGCAAGAGGGTCTTCACCCCACTCTTTATGCCTTTGTCTAAGGCTTTAGGGGTCCTACTCAGGAAAGGACATCTGAAACCGTTAGAACAACGGCCCCTACCCGATCCTCTCTCTGCAAAGCATGACCCGGCTAAGTACTGTGCTTTCCATCAACAAACCGGTCATGACACTGACAGTTGCGTCCGTCTCCGCCATGAGATACAAAATTTGATTGACAATGGGGTCATCCCCGCACCAAGCTCTGCAAAGTCTGTCGGCACTTGATCAGTGAACCTGTGGGGGGATAATGTGATGTGATCAGGGGATGGACCACCTGCGAGCGGCGCTCAGTTTACTCCAGATGTGGCGTATGGAACGCACCGTTTTGAGCATTTGTGAATGCTGGTTTTTGTACATTCTGACTTGGGTATTGGGTCAGTCTTGTTGTATTTCGAGTCTGTCTCTTTGTTTTGAGTCAGTCTTTTTGTTTTGGGTCTGTCTTGTGGTGGTTTCGAGTCAGTCCTGTTGTATTGGAGTTGGGTGGTTCCGGGGATATTACCTCGGATCTCACTATTTTGTTTTGTGTTTGTCTTTTCACTTTCTTTTTAGTCTGTTTCTGCCGAAGAGCCAGTTGTGCCAACAGATTTGAATGGAACAGCAGTGATTTTCACACTCTTGTGTTTGCTTCTGCCGTGTGCCAGTTGTGCCAGAAATTCTAAATGAGATGGCAGTATTTGACTAAGAACTCTGTCTTTTCTGTGTCTTGAAATTATTGCATTGACCTAAGTTTTTCAAAACCTTTTTGAACACTACGGTGAAAACACAGAGGAAGGAATTCCTCGGGATTTGCAAAACTTTGATCAACTGAGAGAAAGAGAGGCGTGCTAAGCCCTTAATGAATGAAATCATGCTTGTTAGTGTGAGTACTGAGAAGGACCCTAGCTTTGATCCAGATTGGTTCCACACCATCTTCAGCGCGAGTGATTCGTCGCCTCCTTAAAAACTTTCAAAAATTCAAAAAATGTTTTGCGCAGTCCTGCGAAGACTTGTGTGGAATCGCTCTTGAGATTGTGTAGCTTAGGATCGCTCTCAGCCTCAAGATTCAATCCCTTTACTCTCGAAAAACTGTGACCTTGGGTTCAGAGTATTCAACGATCAATTATCAAGAGAGGCCTGTGTGGCCAGATTTTGAAGCAACCCTCGAACAAGAGGCACCAAAGTCAGATCAAGAAGATCAGTTGTGATCGAAAGAAGCTTGCAAAGCTAGATCAGAAGCACCCCTCGAACTAGGGGCAAAAAAAAAATATATCCGATGTGCTCGAAGAGCCAAAGGTGGATCTTTCTGCAAATCAATACAACAGCCACTCTCCTGGATACAGAGGGCTTCAATCTCAAAACCATTTGGCATGGACTTGTTACACTTTTACCCTTTGAGAGGCTCGCTGGGCCGAAAACCCGGAAGGGCGACCCAGGCAAAAGTTAGAGCGAAGAAAAGAATGAAGAAAAAGAAAAAAGAGAAAAAATGCAAAGATACAAAAAAAATGCAAAAAAGAAAAGAAAAGAAAAAATGCAAAAAGAAGAAGAAAAAGGAATGAAAAGAATAGAAAAAAAAAGAAAAGAAAGAAGAACAAAGCTCGCAAGGTCGAAAACCTGCAACAGGCGCCTTGGCAAAAGTTAGAGCCTAAAAAGGAGAGGTTAAATACCCGAGTGTACCTTAACCCCGAACTACGTAAGGCTTGATTCCCATGTTTGGGATACGTAGGCAACTTCATTCTGAAGTCCAGCCATAAAACAATTCAAATTCGATTGTGTCCATGTGATGGTTTTGACCATCCTTGCCTTCTCTGTATCCGAGAGTTCGGTTGTAATCATCGCTCTAAGGACTGATCCCAATGTGCTGCGGCATCATCCAAACAAGGGGCAACTTTCCGTTGCCATTCAAAACGCCGCAATGTCATTTCAAACAAGGGGCAACTTTCCGTTGCCACGCAGTGTCCTTCAGACAAGGGGCAATTTTCCATTGCTATGGGTCTGAGGTTGTGCATCTCAAGAGTAGGTTCCGTGCTCGTTGAGCAGTGACTGTTTGCAAAAACAGTTTTTGGGAATTTTTACTGAGGTTGATTGATTTTCTCTAGAAAATTATTCCATTTTTCCAAAACTGGACCGTTTTCTTGGACCCAAAAAAAAAAGGAAAATTTTCAGTGCTCATAGCCTGACTTGCATGATTTCAAATCAAAAATCGAACAAGTGTGTTAATCTAACTCTCACATTGGTCAAAACTATTTTAGTAGAAAACCAAAACAAAAAATGGTCGAAATGATGAACTAGGGGCACAGTCGAGTCAGGTGTTCTGTCTTTTCCCCATAGCCAATGCATTTGCCAGAAAGGGCACCATACTTGCCAAGAAGGGCGCTCTACCTGCCAGAAGAGGGCACAACTGAAGCTAACAGCAAAAGGGCAGAAAGCTCTCGTATCCTCCAAGCAACGAGGTATCAAGCCAAGTGCGAAGCACGAACTGGAATGGATCAGAATATTCCACTCCCTTATCCGGACAGATCTGATCACGTCCAAACTCCCTAGCAGAGCATCATCAACCAGTGTCAGCTGCAGACTCGCTACACACTTATTTGTAGCACAACCCCTCTGTGGGAGGTATTCACTAGCTGTGAGCGGAAGAAAGAGAATCTAGCAGAATGCTAGGGGCACGAGCCTACAACTTGCTGTTTATCCATCAACCACCCAGGGGAGGGATTGAAAAATGAGAGATTGAAGAATAGAGAGATGTGCGATGAGAGAAAAAGTGAGAAAAGGGCTTTTTCAGAAAACTAGAGATTGAGTGCCAAGTGATGTAAGAATCACAAATAAGAAAGGGTGGGAATAATACCCGGTGAAACAGGCTCCCTGTGCGCATTTGAGTCTTTCGTTGTGTTTTGTTTTATCTCGATTCTTGTTTTGAGTCGTTTCAAGTGTCTGTGTTTGTGTTTAGGTTCTTACCTTTTGTTTTTCGTTGTTGAGTCTTTTTCGCTGTGTTCAGTCGTAGGCTCAATACCCGGTTAAGATCTCATTTCTTAATTTCAAAAAAAAAAATATCTTGTGCTCAGAGTGCTGTGTCATTCTCCACATTTGTGCAAAAATGGAATTTGTTCTTTCGAAAACTGTAGGGTCCCCCCCCGATAAGTGTGGACAATAAATGCAAGATCTATCTGAAGCTATATAGGTTCCAGACTGCAAAGCAAAAGAAAAGAGGAAAAATCGAAGCATCTGAGTGTGTTTCACCTTCAGCCAACTCTGAGATTATAGCCCAGATGTACCTCTTTAGACCTTGTCAGTGTTCCGAAAAATGAGCATGCCTCCATTCCAAGTGTAAGCCTGCTTCAAGTCAGAATGGCAATTAAAGCAGCAGCAAATGTTATCTCTTGCCAACATAAACAGGGTGTCCCCTTTTCAGGCAGAGTGTGTTACAAACCCCTCCGAGAGATAAATCGAAGGTTGTGTTTGAATTGGTCTCGTTAAGGCTTGTATTCCCTTATTCGGCCTTTTGTTTCAAATATGCGTTGTCACGCACGTTCCACTTGCATTGTTATGCACCGTTACACCTGCATCGTTATGCACATTAAAGTTCCTTTTTATACACATTGCGTGCATACGTGCATCGCTCTACTTACATGTGTTCAAGTTCCTTTTTATACACATTGCGCGCATACGTGCATCGCTTTACTTACATGTGTTCAAGTTCCTTTTTATACACATTGCGTGCATACGTGCATCGCTCTACTTACATGTGTTCAAGTTCCTTTTTATACACATTGCGTGCATACGTGCATCGCTCTACTTACATGTGTTCAAGTTCCTTTTTATACACATTGCGTGCATATGTGCATCGCTCTACTTACATGTGTTCAAGTTCCTTTTTATACACATTGCGTGCATACGTGCATCGCTTTACTTACATGTGTTCAAGTTCCTTTCATACACATTGCTCGCTTTGACCGCTTGCTTTACTTACATGTGTTCAATTTCCAGTCTCATTACATATTGCCTGCGCGACTGCATGCTTTACTTACATATGTATTTTCAGATTTCATTACACATTACTTGCATGCGTGCATCGTTTTACTCACTTGTTCAATTTTCCTATCACACACATTGTACACGTTGTTGCGTGTTCTTTATTTACATGTGTTTGTACTTTCATAGCATTCTTATGATTACTCTAAATTGCATTCTTATGCACCCCCTTCACTTGCATTGTGATGCACGTTTCGATCGCATTGTTATGCACACTCTGTTTTCGAAACACCGGGATACGTCCCTAGGTTTCTTCACCTTCTTTCCGAAACACCGGGATGCGTCCCTACGTTTCTCTCTCTTTTTCGAAACACCGGGATACGTCCATAGGTTTCTTCACCTTCTTTCTGAAACACCGGGATACGTCTCTATGTTTCTTCTATCTTCTCTCCGTAATCCCTGGGATACGTCCCTAATCCTTGGGATACGTCCCTAAATCTCGGGATATGTCCCTAACCCTTGGGATACGTCCCTAATCCTTGGGATACGTCCCTAAATCTTTGGGATACGTCCCTAATCCTTGGGATATGTCCCTAATCCTTTGGGATACGTCCCTAATCCTTTGGGATACGTCCCTAATCCTTGGGATACGTCCCTAAATCTTGGGATACGTCCCTAAATCTTGGGATATGTCCCTAACCTTTGGGATACGTCCCTAATCCTCTGGGATACGTCCCTAATCTCTGGGATATGTCCCTAACCTTTGGGATACGTCCCTAATCCTTGGGATACGTCCCTAAACACCGGGATACGTCCCCATGTTTCTCCATCTTTGGTTAAGAGCATCCGGAATACGTTCTAATGCTTATATATTTCCGAAACACCGGGATACGTCCCTATGCTTCTTTGCATGATCTTAAGTTATGTTCGGCTTCTTGCATTGTCAGTTGCATTTTGCCCCTGCCTTCGGGCGCATATCTTCATCTGTAGCTTGTGTGCTTTGTCTAAGTCTTCGGCCTTGTCAAAAATGAGACGTCTCTGGGCTTTGACACTCACTCCCGTCATTGTTATGACTTCCGAGTTCTGTCAAAGAGGGGCAACTGTAGACACCCCATTTTTGACCGACCTTAAGACTCAGACGTCATCAATTGAGCGCTTGGTGATGTTGCATATTGTGCTCGTTCTGAGGTTGCAGAGTCCCGGCTACGAGCCTTGCCTCCAGACTTCCGGACTCTTTTGTGCTTTGTCTCGGTTTGCGAACCAGGCTTGGTTTTCTCTGTTTTCTCTTTGAGAAGGGAGGGAGAGGTCTTGTAGATCATCTCTCAATGGCCGTAGGCTACATTTCGTGGCCATAGGCCATTTTGCCCATTTCGGAGCCCGGTTCCCGGTTTTCGGAGCCGTCAGGCCGTGTGCCTCGGTTCAGGACCGCCTAACCACCTCCGTTTGCCTCGGTTTTTGGCATGTATCTCATTTACTCCCTTTTTAGGGACACTGTGGTCCGAGAGACCAACTTCGTGGTCGTGCACCACTCCCGGTGCCTAACAGCCCACTTTCGGGGCCTCGAACTGCGTGTTTCGGCTCCCGAACCTTCATTCTACATTTTTGGGCTCCGACCCAAACTTGAGATAGTCATATTTTGAGGTCCTTTTCATGTTTGATTAAGGACCTCTTACTGTTTGACATCTCCATCTGTCACTTGCCTTTTTACCTCTTTTTGGGCCTTTTTGCACGGTATTTTAGGCATACTTGTGGGCTGCGTTGGACTTGGTCGTAAACTACAAAGTGTCTTATTTTGAGCCCCTCTTCAACTTTGTTGAAGGACTCTCGGCCATTTGAAACCCGTAGCTACCACTTTCCCTTTTGGCCATTTTTGGCGGGAAACTTGATATGTTTTCCCTCCCTTTTTTCCCTCCATTTTCCCCCTCATTTTGTCTACATAACAGCAGCCCCAGCTGTGTTTTTTAGGGTTAGAAAATCTGATTTGGGAGCTCCTCCATACAATCTCTCTCTCTCTCTATATTTAAAACACCAAAATCATCCAAGTTTCTACACCCCCTCTTCATCACCACCTAGCACCACCACCACTACACCATTTCCAGCAGCAAGGAGGGCCTTCCAACAGCTAAAAGGCACCATTTTCAGTCCTAGAAGCAGCCAAGGTCTTGGCCTACAAGGGTAAGCACTCATTTCCCCTTTTGAGCTCCATTCTTGCACCATTTTTCTATCCTCTTTGCTTGTGGTTTTGAGCTCCGACCCCTACTGAAAGGGGCACTCTTTTGAGCCATTCTTCATGTTTTTTTAAGGGCTCAACCCTGTTTGAGCCCTCCATAGTGCACTTGCTTCAATACTCCTTGATATGCCACATTTTTGCATGGAATTTCTGGCCTGCGTGTGATCTTTTTTTGAGCATAATGTAAACTGTAAGTAGGCTCATTTTGAGCTCTTCTTCAACATTGAAGAAGGGCTCAACCCTGTTTGGCCTCTCTATCATGCACTTGTTTCATAATCTCTCATATTTACCGTAAAATTGCATGATTTGTTTAGCCTCTGTGTGATCTGTTTCGGAGCATGTCATGAACTGTAAATGGGCTTATTTTGGGTCCCTCTACAACATTGTAGAAGGGATCAACTTTGTTGGGGGTCTCCATGTTATACTTGTCATTATATCCCTCCTTGACCCCCATTCTTGCATGCTTTGTTAAGCCTATCTAGCTTCTGTTTTCGGCCATGATCAGGTCTGGAAAGAGTCATATTTTGGCCTTCTTGTCATATTTTGTTAAGGGTCCAAGGCCGTTTGATGAATGTTTGGCATATCTCATGTTATAGCCCTTTGTTGGCTTCAATCTTGCATCACATTTTTGCCATATTTATATGCTGATTTGAGGGTTGTCATAAACTGTAAATGAGCATTTTTTTAGTCCCTCTTCAGTATTGTAGAAGGGAATTTTTCAGTTTGGGATTTGCATATACCACTTGTTTCAATACCCCTCTCTTGACCCCCATTTTTGCATGCCATTGTTGCCCTATCTATGCTTACTATTTGGCCATGTTTTGTACTGTAAAAATGCTATTTTTGGGGCTTCCTTGCTACTGTTTTGCATGTCATGTACCAATTTTGCATGTTTAGTATAGCCGTAGGCCATTTCGGGCGCTTAATATCGCATTTCGGGACCATTCCGTGCATTTGGTGTCATTTCACATCATTTCGGGGCTGTTTTCCCCCTCATTTAGCTGCTGAAATTTCATTTGCATGTTTGCATATCATTTTTTGTGTCATTTCATGCCTTAGGGCCATTGCCTCGGTTTGCGTGCCCGTGTGCACGCACTTCGAGGCACTTCATTTTTTTATCCGATGGCCTCTTATGTGAGTGTAGCTGAGGCCCACTTATGTTAGCGTAAGTCCATGTTGCATTGTATATGCCATTTTAGTCTCATTACATTGCGTATGCCATGTCTTCGGTTCGCGTGCATACGTGCACGCATCCCGAGCGTCCCATTTTCCTCTAATGGCCTCCTTGTATTGGTGTAAGCCCATCTTGCATTGTGTATGCCATGTCCAATGCGTTGTGCATGTTATGTTGTTAGCATCGTGTATGCCACGTAGTTGCATCGCATGTTTGCATACTTAGCCGCCATGCCTAGGTTGCATTTCATTGAACATGCATCCCTTGCCTCTTGACTAATCATGATAGGGGTTGGGCCCCTTTGATTTGTTTTGTGCATTGCATTCCATTTGATATCAAAGTTGCTAACTTGGCTTTTGGGCCATCATGCATTGAAATGTGTGATTGATGGCCCGGGGGTCGAGGGCCATACTCCCTTGAGTCCATTACATGATAGGGAGTGTGTCCATGCATACATTTGCCTAGAAATTCTATGCCTTGCACTGCTGGTCTGCTGTTGCTGTCAAAACTGTCTTCTGCAGGAATTTTGTGCCGACCGGCAGTATAGAGTGCCGACCGGCAATGTATTTAGTGCCGATAGCTTCATTTCCAGCCGGTGGACTTTATACACGGCCGGTGGACATTCTATCCAGCCGATGATGATTCTTAGGATGCAGGGAGCCTATTCTGGGACTTTTACAGTCTTCCAGAGAAGCATAACAGTAAAAGCAGAGCCAACAGTGATACGGTGCGGGTTTCCGGGCAAGTCGGATCGAGCATACATCATTCGCGCATCCCGAGGCGGAGGCCGTGGCCATCTCTTCTTTGCATTTAATTTAATTAGATTAGAGGTTTTTGTAATAAGTAATTCAGTATTATTTATTATTCGGACTGTATTATTCTTTTGGTCCCTCCGTGTGAGGGCATACTTGTAATAAGTGTGGGTGAGTGTGTGTATGTCTTCCCACCCCCACTTCTTTCTCCCTTTTATTTATCTGCTTCGATGGTAGATTAGGGCACGTTTATTTTAGCATACCTTATGCTATGCATGCGTGCATCCATGCATTTGTTTACATGCACCGGGCTCGGTACATCATACAAACTGCATTGTATTTCAATTCCAAATTGAATACGTGTTATTTGTAGCATTTCACATGCCATGTTTAGGATAGCCGAGCCTGCCTAGATTGCATCTTTGTATGCGTTGCATTAGACATTTCAGTATGCTTAGGTCCATGCATGGATTTCTAATGAGCTTCTGTTTTGGCTTGGAGTACTAGGTGAGCTTTTATGCTTTAGCATCCTTGCATGTGTGTGAGTGTTGCCATGGCAGCATGATTACCATGAGGCTAGTTGCTTATGTGATATAACTACTTGAATGCCTGTGGGTGGAGGTTGGATTGCTTGAGTTGGAAAACTCATCGAAATCCGTATTTTAGCCTACTTGCGAGTAGCAAATTCCAAAGCGTTTTCCAAACCAACGGATATGCGATGTTTATTTCCAAATTAGGTAATCTAGTCTATACTTGTTTGCCGTGCGCACAACATAGTAATTCTAGGCTAATAATTGGAATAAGAACGTGTAATGTTTTCAAAATCGGATGTCACGGTTAGTAGAGGCCGGTCTTCAGACCGGGCGAAAGGGGGTGCTCATAGCTGACCTTCCCCGATCGTACCTAAGCTCCCGAGCCAAGACCACTTTGGTGATGACGGACACGTGGCCTTCGGCACCGAGTCAGGGTTTCCTAAATTTCTCATTTTAAAAAATATTTAGGTGGCGACTCTGTATCTGGCAAAGCAGTCCATGTTTGGCACTTCTTTTCAAAAATCTGTTTTCTCAAAACGATTTGCCGGATTTGGACTCTTTGGTTCAGATTAAGAACCGTGACATTTTGAGTCCTTCGAACTGTAGTGACCCCAATATGAACGGAACGGGACTTAACCCTCCCGGATGTGTTCGGGGACGTCTACAGTTACCTTCTTGTAGTTTCCCTTTGGATTGCATCAGCAGCAGCAGCTTCATTTCTTAAGAATTGCTGCTGCTGCCTGTAGACGGCACCCTCGGGCTTCATTCTACTACAGTTCGGACTCAAATGTCACGGTTCGTAATCTGATCTCACAATGTGCGATGTGAGATTGATAAATCACCAAAGAGTCCAAATCTGACAAATCATTTTGGAAAATTGATTTTTGTAAAGAAGTGCCAAACATAGGCTGCTTTGCCAGATACAGAGTCGCCACCTAAATATTTTATTTTGGGGGAATTTAGGAAACCCTGACTCGTTGCCTAAGGCCACGTGTCCGTCATCACCAAAGTTGCCTCGACTCGAGAACTTGGGTACGATTGGGGAAGGTTAGCTATGAGCACCCCCGCTCGCCCGATCAAAGATTGGCCACTACTAAACATGATATCTTGTTTTTGAAAACACATGTGTTCTTATTCCGGTTAATTAGCTAAACTTACTATGTGATGCGCACAGCAAACAAGTATAGACTAGATCGCCTAATTTGGAACAAAACATTGCATATCCGTTTGTTTGAAAACGGTTTGAAGTTTGCTACTCGTAAGTAGGCTAAAACACGGATTTCAATGAATCGTTCCAATTCAAGTAATCCAACCTTCACCCACAGGCATTCGGGCAGTTATATCAACTAAGCAAATAGCCTCATGGCAAGCATGCTATCATGGCAATCAATAACACACATGCAGTATGCTAAAGCGTAAACACTCACAGTGTACTCCGAGCCAAAACAGAAACTAGTTAGTAATCAATGCATGATCCAAGTTCATGTTAAGATGGCTAATGCAACACATACAAAATGCAATTAAAAATAGGCTCGGCTATTCTAAGATAGCATATGAGATGCAACATTTGATACATGTATTCAATTTGGAATTGAAATACGATGCAGTTAGTATGATGCGCCGAGCCCGGTGCATGCAAGATAGACGAATGTATGCAAACATGCAAAGCATAAGGATGCTAGACAGATGAATGGATGCAAACATGTGAGCATAAGTATGCTAGTTGAAAATGACCTAGAACTAACCATCAAAAGTAGGTAAGTAAAAGGGAGAAAGACGTGGGGTTGGAAGACATTCATACACGCACACACACTTATTACAAAATTCGCCCTCTCGACAGAGGATCCGAATAAATAATACATGCCGGCTAATCAACTAACTAACAAGCTAATTAATCATTACATAACCGAATTGAATAACTAGCTACAACTAATTATTACAACACTTAATTAATTAACAAATTAATTAACTACAAATGAAAAGCAACAAATAAAGCCGCTCCAGCTCTGTTCACAGAAGCAGAAGGGTATGCACGCTCGCATTCGGTTTCTTGCCTCGAAACGCTCTCTGGTTGCTCTTTAGAGGCTCTGTTTGCAGGGTGTCCTCAAGGAATTCCTGCTGAACCTTACCAAAAACATGCTAGGGAGTGCATCAGTGGCCTACCGGCCATGTGGAGCCACTGCCGACCAAAAATGAAGGGATGCCGGCCAACAACAAGGCACTGCCGGCCATCTGCAAGGAATTACCGGCCACTGATGTGCTGGGACACCAAGCTGCAGTAGAGCACAAAACAGAGAAAAGAGAGGGTCTCCCAAGGGTATGTATGCACTATGCCACCCCATATCACCTCGAAACATCAAGGGAGAGGCATAGTCGGATCCACAACCATCAATCACGGCATCCCGATACATGATGGCCAAAGATCCAACTTATGCAAATCAATATGAAATGAATGCACAAGAAAATCACATAAGTGCCTAGAACTCTATCATGGATCATCAAGAGCATCGGCGACCGAGAATTGAGATACGTTTTATCACTTGAAGTATGAAACGCCCCTCGTTCCTCGTGCTTGGATTAACACTTTAATCCAAACGACAATGCAAAGCAAGCATGGCAAACATGCAATGTAGTAACCCGAGCATGCAACAGGCATATAAGCATGATGTGAGGTAACAACCTTGAACAACATGATAAAATGTAACATGAACATACAAACATGCAAGGCATGTGAAGGCGGACAAGTATGCAACAACATACAAAGTGGGACAAGCATGTGACAACATGGTAAGATGGGCTTACACTAAAGATGGATAGGCCTCAGCCATGCCTAAAATCAGTGGCCAAAAGTGATAAATTGATAGCATGAAAAGCATGAAAAGGCAAGGTAAACATGCATGCCAATTGGCTCAAGGATTAAGGCACAAAGATGCAACTCTTAGGCACACTTAAAGGGTGACAAGCATGGAAGTATGACAATACTACGTCCTCTGAAATCTCACGTAAATTGATGCCAAATCAAATAAACAATGCAAGCATAGCATGTTAGAAAGCTCAAAGCTCAAAATTAACAAAGGGATTTAAGCCATGGCCATGCAAGGCAAGCCTCAAAGGGCTAAAGGAACCTAAAGCAGTCCCAAGGCAGGTCCAAACAAGACCAAAAACAAGCTCGAAGCTAGCCAACACCAGCTATAACACAAGGCCAAAAACATGGAGCATGCAAGGCTACAAAAGAGGCAATGCACTACACCTATTAAAACCAAACATGGTATGACTTGGACAACATAAAACAGAGTTACATGATGGTATAACAAGACCAAAAATGCATTGATATGATGAGCCAAAGGCTTAGGCTTAATGGCATGCACAAAAGTTCATTCTTGAGGCATAAAGAGCCAAGCCTCCAAGGCATTAAAAGTATGTCAAATGCAAGTGTATGACTACATTTCATGGACTGAAATAACATTTGAAATGATGGCAAAGCATGCAAACATCACATGTATGGCATGGTAAGGGCTTCAAAACCCAAGACTAGCCTAAGCATTTACACTATAGCTATACAAAGCATGAGTGATATGGCCATGACAGCCCAAAACAGTGTTAGAACACCTCAAAATAAGAACAAAATCATGCTGGAGGAAAGCCAAAATATGCTAGGATGATGAGTCAAAGCATCATGCACATAAAGCTAGTAAGCAAGATTTGTTCTACAAGTATATGGAGTATGCAAAATACGACCAAACTAGCAAAAGATAGAGTCATGACATGCCAAATGATGACCAAATACATGCTGAAATGGACTAAAACATAAGCTAGGATGACATGCTAAAGCAAGAAGCATATAAAGCTAGTTATGAGATTTACACTACAAGTGTATTACACATGCATGGAGTGACAAAACCAACCCAAAACAGATCTAAGGCATGGTAAAACATCACCAAAAATCTACTGAAATGGACCCAACACAAGCTAGGCAAACATGCTACTTTGATGAGCTACAAATGGGATTACACTACACATACAAGATGCATGCAAAAGGTGACCAAACCAGCCATGGACAGAGCCAAGGAAAGTCCTAAAAGTCACAAAAAAGGGCCTGAACCAAGCCCTCAAAAGTACAGAGAGGCATGCTTATTTGGAAGGCCAAAAATGCAAGCAAACAAAAACCAAAAGAGAGGGGGCCACCCCCTCTGATTTGAGGCCTCAAAACCATATGCCTACCACTGAAAATCCACTGGATTTTAGTGGTTAGAAGGCCAAACCAAGGCTAGCTCGGAGGCCTTAAGGCATGGCTCAAAACAAGGCCAAACGAAGCCAACAAGAGGGTTGAAGACCCTCAACAGCCAAAAGACCTTAAACAAACTTCAAAAGCACTTAAATACAAGACTTTTTTCAGTTGAAAGCAAGGCCTAAAACAATATGCAAGTATGGCCAAAATAAGGTACAAGAAAGTGCTAAAAAGGGAAAGAAGCTCACCCTTGAAGACCAACTTCGAAACCAGCAACCTCAGGGGCCAAAAACTCACTTTCAGAGCTCAAAAAGTCCTCCCAAGAACCTCAACCCAAAGATGGTGGTGTATCTCTAAGTGTTGTAGTGTAAAAGTGCAAGGAAAATGGACTTGAAGGCACAAATGAACAACAATATATATAGAGAGAGAGAAAGATATATTTCTTCTCAAAATGCTGAACCTCTGCTAAGGAGAGAGGCTCTCTCCTTATATAGAAGAAAAGGAATGCAAAGCTTCTTCAAGAAGCTTGGCAAGAGCTTCATCCCTCCATACACGTGTATGGAGGGCAGATAAAAGGATTCCAGCTGGCTCAAAAGATCTAGAGTGAAACCTGCTGAGACAGGGGTTCTGCCGGCCATCAGGGATGGCTGGCAGTGGCTCATTGATGGCCGGTAGGCTCAATCAATGGTCGGCATCAACAAAGTGAAGGCCGGCAGGGCCAAAAGGTGGCCGGCAGTGCACCAAGAAACACATTCTGAAAGGACCAAGTCATGGTCCAAGAATGGGGCAGAAAGGATACAGGGTTTGGAAAGCTCGAACTTGTGACGTTCCGCCGCAAAAGTCGAATACCCGACGAGCAATCGAACTTGTGTCTGGATGTACCTGCAAGCACAACCGAGTCTTGAGGACGATCAAAAATGGGGTGTCTACACCGTCTCTTCTCAGCTCTCTTAAAAACAATTATGGCTTTAGAATGTTCCAGCTCTACTACCTTGGGAGCTGCATCAGGAATAGGGTCTTCGACCAAATCAGAAGGAGAGACAGTCATCTTTCTTCTCTTTTTTCTCTGTACTGGTATTGCCTGCTCTTTCTCAATTTCTCTCTCTTCAATCTGGGATTCAAATTCTTCATAAGTGAGTTCTTTTTCTACTACTCTGGCAGTTGTCTCATGAGTGGGATCTTGAACCAAGTCAGAAGAAGGGACGGTCACTCTTTTTCTTCTTTTCAAGAGTGACTCCTACTCTTGATTTGCCTCTTCTTCTTCTTCTGCTTGAACCTCATGTGCTTCCTTTTCAGGCTCAAGTAAAAGTCTCATTTTCTTTTGTTGCTGTTTACTTTTGAGAAGATTTAACGCTTGGGTCTTCTGAGGAGAATCTCCCTGTGAGGAACCCGCACCGCCCTTCACAAAAGAAGAACCAAAGATAAGGCTAAAAGCATTATAAAGAAGGCAAAAGGAGAAGAAACAAAGGTATATACCTTTCTTCGAGGCAGCCCGAGTAACTCTAGGAGGAGTTGAGGCAGCAGAAGCAGACTGTGTGGTGGCAGGCACAGGAACTGAAGTGATAAGAACAGTGAAAGAAGTAACAACTCCAGCTCCTTTGGGCTTGGGCACATCCAACACCATTAGTAGGTCTTGAGGAGAAATGGCCAAGTACACTTCCATATTGGTTACCCACCAGTTTTGGTACCTCTTCAACAGGTTACCTTAAGGAAGGAAAGGGATATACTCAAAATCGATCAAGTCTTATATAAACTTAGAAGTTGCCTCTTTTAGTCTGGACCTTCGAACTTTCAAATCCCTGCTGGTAAGACTTAGATTGGTGTTACTACAGAGAGGTATTGGGACCCCTTGTGAGAAGCCAAATTGTCTAGCAAATTGAGCAGGACAATAGGGCTCAGCAATGCATTTGTAAGCTCTGGGGTTCATGGTCCCAATGAATAATTCTCTAGGGATCAGAATAGAAGCCCAATATCTTTGTGAGCAGGTGAAGCACAGAACCTATTACTTAGGAAATTCTTCAACCAAGATGGGCCAATGGTAATGGGTTCGAAGGGACGAAAGCTGTAAGAAGGAAGAGAAGCTGGAAGTTGGTGGAAGAAAGAGAAGTAAAAAGCAAAGGTAGAAGGATAAAGTGAAGCACTGGCTAGCCTCATGCCATGAGTAGGAGGGTTTGACTCAAAAAATTTAAGGCATTTAGATTGTAACTCAGTGAAATAAGAAAAAAGCCAAAGCTGAAGAATCCAAAATGGCCCCCCTTGATTGGCATCTAAGGGTTTCTCACAGAAAAGAGAACAGGCTCTATATACATGACCTAGAACGCATGGAGCTAAAGCCACATTCTTCTGTAAAACAAGGGCTTTGGGAAGAGGGGCAAATTCAGGCATGATTCTTTGAGAGGAGGTGCAGAAAAAGGAACTTGCAAAGCCAATATAGTAGGAAAGAAAAGAATTCCCTATCTGTCACAGGACCCTCCCTTCTATTCTCAGCCTTGACGAAGTCACTATAGGATGAGTTAAGAGAGGGGAGGGAATAAGGAACTGCTAGGTTAGGATAATCTGGTCCAATGGGGGCTCCAATGGGGGATAATCCTAATAGATGGAAAATGTCAAGAACAGTATGGGCCATCATCCCACATCTGAATTGAAAGAAATTAAAAGCAGAATTCCAAAAGCACAGGGTAGCAGGAATTAAGAAAGGGTCCTCTGAGATAGTTAACTTGGATAGTCGGAGGGCGTCGAGAAGGCAGAGTTCTTGAAGGTCCAGAGTCCTATCAGGGACAACCCGATCATACCATTCTTGCCACTCCGGTCTCACCGTGGGCCAGCATCGGTGGGGGCGGTTCATCCTCCAGTTCCTCCAGTCAAGGCCACCTTCGTAAAGGAGGCAATGGTCTTCCAGACGTGGATATAGAGCTGGAAGCTCAGTAAGAATCTCCTTGAATATGGGCCCAAGCACATAGTCTTGTTGCACATGACAACGAGGGATGAAGATGCGTCCGTCGATGGCGTTTTTCTCACCAGCCTTGTACTTTTCACATTCTGCCTCAATGATCCTTTTCAGAGTTACAGATGGGCTCGCACGCTCTACAACTGGTACTTTCAATGAAGAAGAAGCCATTGATAGAAAGTTTTCTCAGAAGACGAAGTTGGGAAAGTGAATAAAGAGAAGTGGAAGGTCGGTGGAGATAAAGGGTTTGTGTAATAAGGAAACGAGTGATTTCAGAACACGAAATAAAAGGGTTTTAAAAACCGTAGTGTCTGGAAAATATATCGTATAATTTGTGAAGTACTAAAAGTACAAATACGAAGAGTTTCTTTCAATATTGATACTTTTGGAGGGAAAAACACATCCCAGATGTTGATGCCAGCTTCGAAGTAAAATGTTTGGCTTCGAAACCAGATTTTGGCGCCAAAAGTCAAATAACAACGGCTTCGAAACTGAGGAAGCCGACTTCGAAGCACATTCCATACCTAAGGATGTAAGAGTATCTCAAGTATTTGTTTACTTCAAAAGGATTAAAGACTTGTTTTAGGTTTCTTAATGAGAGTAACGTCCTTCGAAGCTAAACTTGAGATCCCTTAAGGATAAGAATTGGTGTTCGAAACATCAAAACCAATAGTTGGTTTGTATATATACAGAAAGAGATTGTCTTTTGAACTAAAACAGCATGAACTGTTGTTCGAAGCAAAAATGGTCGGTTTAAGACTGATTGATCGTACTAACCATGACCATGTGTTGGTTATGATTAAAATAAGCTTTAAGGGGTAAGATTGTTAAATTCGAAACACTGATTCTAAATGAAAATCAGCAAGAACTGTCAACTATATTCCATAAATTGGAAAAATTCATATTGGTTCTTTTTAGTGTTTCATTTAAAACGACTGAGTCCAGATTCGAAGGATAAGATTGTTCAGTTCGAAGCCCTAAATTTGCTTTTAAAAACAAACGGAGACAAGATCAAACAATGCCAAACAAAGAAAAAGTCTTAGTTATATTAAAGCAAAAGCAATTACATTGAACGGCCCTTTTTGGGTACAAATTCAAGCTCATAAAAGTAGGGCATAGAATAAATAACAAGATCGTGAAATTTGGTCCAACTATGATCAATGAATTTCTGTTCTTTCTTTATTCTATCCTTTATTTCTTCTAGGATTGGCTGCATAAGTTGATGTACTCTCACTTCATAAAAGAGCTCTTCAGCCTTTATTTCGAATGTTGTTTCTCTCAATCCTTGTTCCAACTCGTCTATATCCGAGTCATCCTAGTACGCAGAATCTTTACTCTTGAAGTTTTCAAATTCTTCAATGAAGTTCTCTGCTTCGTACTGGGCATGAACTTGAAGGGACGAGAGTTGGTCCAAAGATTGAATGGTGGCTATAAAGGTCCGATGCCAGTGGAGAAGCAATGGAAGTTGGTCCAAAAACATGTGAAGCTCTGCTTGGGCGAGGAGATTGAGGACATGACCCCAAGTCAGAATATCACAAGCCCATTGAAGGTTCTTGAGAGGGACTTCATCCTCAAGAACACTAAAATGCAAGTGAGAGAAGGCCGCAAGCAGGAATTGGGCTTACTTCCACTCAGCTGGAGTAGGGGGAGGTGGAGGCTTGTAAGGTGGAAAGACCTTATCTGCGGAGAGGGCAAGCCTCAGTCTCTCTGTCCAGCAAGGAGTTGGCGGAGGAGAAGGTATGGAAGCCCTCCACTTCAGGAGGAGGAGCAAGGGCAGAAGGAACAAGGGCATTAATACAATCGAGCCAGTCAGAAGAGCAAAGCTTCGCCTTTTGGGCTAAGAACGATGAATTGTACCCCTGTGCCTCTTCGGGGCGTCGCGGCAGCGTGCACTATCTTTGTAGGCATAGAGGATGTATACCATGCTATAAGTAGATTTTCCTCCAAATTGCGTCGACGGTCGATAGGCACGTAAGGATAGACCACTAAGCTTTGCGCATAGGAAGGGAACTTTAAAGGGTGAGTAAACTCGACAAAGTGATGGTTGATTCACTCCCTTAAATTACAGGCCTCAGGTTTTGACCAGCTTGTCCAGTTAGAAGCCCCAGAGGAAGAAGAAGCTGCAGCCTTATCCCATGTAGAGGGTTGTGAAGAAGAACTTCCCATGTCCATATTTGCGACTTTCTGAATCAAAGGATTGAGAGCAGTTTGTTCGTAGTCCAAGGGTGAGTCAGAAGAAGAACTTCCCATGTCCATATTTGTAAGTTTCTGAATCAAAGGATTAAGGTCAATGTGTTCGTAGTCCAAGGGTTGATAATTTGCAAAGGCATCCATGACCTGAATATAGAAAGGTGGGTAAAGGTGGCTAATTAATGCATGGAGGTTCTTTCGAGGAGGAACAGCATCATCAGATGACTCTTCGTGTGCTCGATCAATGTGAGGAGAAAATTGATTCGGCCATAAAAAATGTATCAGTCTGTTCGAATACTAAGGTGGTGGGGGTGTTCAAAAGATTGAAGGAGAGTTTAATGAAGATGATGAATGACAGTTGCATTTCTGGATGAATGCAAAGCCATGCACATTCTAAGACGTGGATAAAAGACCTTGATCCACTAATAACACCAAGTATTGGGTATATTAGTGCGGGGGGTAATGTTGGCTACATATTTTGTACAAGCCAATTACAATTTGATGCGTGGCAGAATAAGGGTAATACAGGAAGACTATTCAAGTCTTCGATCCTGATCGGACACGTGGCAGTTAATATTGGTTATTACGAGATTTGAGTAGCAGTGGATCAACAAAGAGATGCAAGGTGATGTGACTTCAACGGTTACTCACATTTAAATTCAAATTTAGAAGGGAAGCCTAACTGCAAGTGATAGCATAGTGGAGCTAATTATAAGTCAACATGATCAGCGATCATAGAGGAGCAGTTCGATGGCCAATCCTTGAGAAGTATAAATAGCAGAGAAGGCCTAGAAAAGGACCCCCAGACTCAGATCCAAAAAACCAGTCTTATTCTACTTATTTTCCTTTCTAGTTTTACATTTCCAGTCTTACATTTCCTGTTCTTTACATTCCTGTACTTTAAATTCCTGCACTGCACTTCGTTCATAGGAGTACTTTCAAGTAGTAGATTGTTGCTGTAAACCCTCTACGAGGCTGAGTTTGGATCATTGTAAGTTTTTCATTTTAATGAAATGTTTCAATTGTTCTTCATTTAATTGTTATCTTGCCTAATTCTCCTAAATTAAGCCAATAGTAAAAGTCCTCTTCATTGAGGCTGAAAGAACTAAAACGCAATCGTCTGATAATTGGTTGGCAATTAATTTTCTGTAAGGACTGATTGATCCTTGCTGGCACGCTCGCAATTACAAAAATAACCTTCGAAATCCAAAAAGCCAACAACTACATATATATGTGACTTTTTGAAAACTCAATGTTTGATTTAATCACCCACGATTTGATTCATATAAGGGTTGCTAAATTAAATTATGGTAGTTTGGAGTTACAACACTTTATTCCGGGAGGTTATTGGGTATTCTTGGAGTACATTCACGTGATGTTTCAGGGTATTATAGTTGGTGGAGAAGGTGATGTTTATGATTTTAAGTTGGGTGATTGAGGAATATGAGAGGGTATGTTAAATGATGATTAGTGTAGAAGTATGGACATGTAATGCTTCAAAAATACTCAATAATTTTTTTCTTACCCCATATCGTTCAAATATAACCAAAAAGTCCCTACGTGAATTTGGACTAAAGTGGTGTATTACACACCATTTTTTTTTTTTTGTTTTGAAAAATTAGAATAAAATTAATATAACAAAAGAATAATTTTATCCCATTTTCTCCAAACCTAAAATTAGATTAATATATTAATTAAAATAAAATAAAATAAAATGTAATTAAACATTAATCTAAAATATAAAATATAATTAAGAATTGATTTAAAATGTAATTGAATAAAATATAAAATAAACAATAATTAAGAATTGATTTGAAATATAATTAAATTAAAATTAGATTAACATATTAGAAATTATGATAAATAATTAATAGTTTAGGATTAACTGTAATCCAAAATATAATTAAACTAAAATTAGATTAAAAAATTAGTAATTACAATAAATAGTTAAATATTTAGGATTAATTGCGATCTAAAATATAATTGAATTACAATTTAAGAATTATAATAAATAATTAAGAATTTATAATTAATTGTGATTTAATTGAATTAATATTAGTCATTATAAATTATGTGTATGAGAGATGAGAGAGAAAGAAAATAACAAAAAATATAGGGGATAGTTTTTTAGGGTCCCTGATATTAAAACTTTATAGTATAAAGGACATCTAATATTTTCATAATATCTAAGGTTCCTCAACATTGATTTAGAGAAAATTCGATCTAGAAGATTTCTCTAGACTTCCCAAAGAAATTTTCTCTATAGAAATTCTGGAAATTTCTCTAGACTTCCTAGAGAATTTTTCTCCAAAGAAATTCTGAGTTCAAACAAGAAAATTTCTCTACCTTCCTAATCATGATGTGCAATGCACAAAATCGATCAGTCAAATAAGCAACAACAATAACCAATATACATATATATATTGAGAGAGACTCACTAAAAGGAAAATTTCTCTGGGTTCAAACCCAAGAAGTCCAGAGAAAATTGAAATTTCTCTGGTTTTGTTCACAAATTTCTCTGGCTTTGTTCACAGATAATTGATAGCTAACTGTATGCAAAGTTGCTGGATTTTTTTTCTATTTCATTAACCTCCCAAAACCCTAATAATTCAATTCTTCAAAAAAACCAAAAAATCCTGTTCAAATTCGACACCCAATTGCACGTTAGGGCTGTTGAATCTGAAAAGTAACCAGTTAAAAGTTGAATATTCAACCATTGATCAACTAATTGGCTATTTCCGATGCTCTGAATCAGTTGACTCTAAGGGTTGACTTGAATATATATATATGGAAAAAGAGATTCGAAATGTTGTGTTACTCTCTCTATGTGATCTAGATCTTGAATCCTATGGAGATTTGATATCCTTGGTTTCACTCACTATACCTATTTATCTTGGATAAATTCCTTAATATACTGTGTACTTGCTCTATTATCTCTCTCTCTTCTCTCTCTCTCTCTCTCTCTATTGCTAAGTCTACTCTCTCTGTATTGTCTAAAGGGCCATTGACTCTAGTCATTAATTAGTAATAAGTGTGTATCACTTTTACTTAATCGAGCCGGCGAAGAACACACCTTAGCCTCCGATTTGTGAGTGAAAGTTTTAGAGCTCGATCTGCTTGAACTTGGTGGTGCTAAGCAGCATTCTGAACTGAGAAAGAGAGATGGGTGGGATGTCGGAGGCAGCAGCGGAGAGGTGGCTGTAGACGTCCCCGAACGTCCCGAGAGGATGAGTCCCCCGTTCTGTTCATTGTGGGCTTACTACAGTTCGGACTCAAATTGTCACGGTTCTAAGTCTGAACCAAAGAGTCCAAATCCGGCAAATCGTTTTGGAAAACAGATTTTTAGAAAGAAGTGTCAAACATGGACTGCTTCACCAGATGCAGAGTCGCCAACTAAATATTTATTTTCGGGGAATTTAGGAAACCCAGACTCGTTTGCCTAAGGCCACGTGTCCGTCATCACCAAAGTTACCTCGGCTCGGGAACTTGGGTACGATTGGGGAAGGTCAGCTATGAGCACCCCCGCTCGCCCGATCAAAGATCGGCCTCTACTAATCATGATATTTTGTTTTGAAAACATTAAGTGCTCTTATTCCGGTTATTAGCCTAGAATTACTATGTTATGCGCACAGCAAACAAGTATAGACCAAATCGCCTAAATTGGAACAAAACATTTCGTGTTTGTTTTAAAAATGGTTTGCTACTCGCAAGTAGGCTAAAATGTAGGTTTTGCCACCCTTGAGTGGGCTTTTTAGAAAAGAGGGTTTTGCCACTATCTAGTGGGCTTAAAACTCACAGCTTTAATGCATTATTCCAATTTAGGTAATTCAACCTCCACCCACAGACATTCAGGCAGTTATATCACATAAGCAGCTAGCCTCATGGTATTTATACTATCATGGCAACATTCACACACATGTGGCATGCTAAAGCATAAAAGCTTACCTAGTACTCCAAGCCAAAACAGAAACTAGTTAGTAATCATATGCATGATCCTAGTTCATGTTTAAAATGGCTAATGCAAGGCATACAGAATGTCACTAGAATAGGCTCGGCCAATCCTAGGATGGCATGTGGAATGCAACAAATAGCACATATTCAAGTTAGATTTGACATACTATGCGGTTAGCATGATGCGCCGAGCCCTGGTGCATGCAAGACTGATGAATGATGCACGCATGCATAGCATAAGGTATGCTAATTTAAATATGCCCTAAAACTAACCATCAAAAGCAGGTAAGTAAAAGGGAGAAAGAAGTGGGGGTTGGAAGACATGCACACACGCACCCACACTTATTACAGATTTGCCCTCGCTCGGAGGGACCAAAAGAATAATACAAATCAATTAACCTACAAGCCAATTAAATATTACAGACCACTTAACTAGTTAAGCAAATTAACTAAGCTAAGAAAGCAGTAAAAGACCTCGGAAGAGGGTCCAATGCACGCGTGCTTGGGTTTGCTCGGAAGTCCACTGCTATGCGCAAGTTGCCTCTGTTTTCCCTGCTCTGCTCCTCTGATCATTGCATGAATCCCAAGATGCACTGCTTGGACACTATGGAACACCACCGGCCAAGACAAATGGTCACCGGCCACTGGAAATGACCACCGGCCACTGGAAATGATCACCGGCCATAAATTGTTGGTCGGTCGGCACTAAAGATGGCCGGCCGGCCAACTCTTCCTGCAGAATCCTATTTTGACAGCAGCAGAGGGCAAAACAAGGCATAGCAAGGCATTTCAAGCAAATGTGTGCACAACCACATCCCTTATCATGTTTGTGACTCAAAGGGACATGGTTCTCGATTCTCGGACCACCAATCGCGCATTTCAATACGTGATGGCCCAAGAAGCCAAGTTGTGCATTTTGATTTCAAATGAGATGCACATCAAACAAACAAGTGAGGCTCAACCTCTATCATACTCAATTCAAGAGGCGAAGCATGCATGTCAATGCAATGCATCCTGGACATGTGAGCTAGTATGCAACAAGGACCAACACTTAGGCATATAGAAGCAACCCTCAAGCACACTTAAGAGGATGCAAACATGGACAAATAGCATGCATAGAGAGCTCTGAAAATCATGTTATAAAATGATGCCAAATCAATCTAAACAAGGCAATCAAAGCATGCAAGCAAAGCTAAAACTCAAGGCAAGCCAAAGGGGTATTGAACTACCCTTAACAAAACCAAACATGGCATGAGTTGAACAACTAAAATCAGATTTTTAGCATGTTAAAACAAGGCCGAAAACACATCTAGATGGCATCTAAATGGCTCAAATCTAAAAGCGTGCAAAAGAGGCCAAACATGGAGCATGAGATGACAACCTTGTAAAGCATTAAAGGGACATCAAATGCAAGCATACAAGCACACCATGAGGACTGAAATGGCATGTTAAGTGGTTCCAAACTGCTGAAATGATGCAAGGATAGCATGCTAGAGGGGTCAATGCTTGAGGCATACAAGAGGGGTTGCATGGTAGCTATACAAAGAAAAGCATGGATGGCCCCAATGGCTGAAAACGGACCTCAAGCACACTAAAACAAGCACAAAAGCTTCACAAAGCTAAGCCAAAACAAGTAAGCATAGTGGTCTAAATGCTAGATACATGTTAAGGCAATTTCATGGCATTACAAGACAAGTATGCTAAGCATGCATGGTGTGTCTAAACCAATCAAAAAAAGTGCTATATCATGGCATAATAAGCACAAATACAACTTAATACATGGCCAACATGAACCTAAAAATGGTGCTCACACATGAGGCAAAAATGACACATATTGAAGACAACAAGGAGAGGGGATGGCCTTCTCCTTCTTAGGACCTCAAACCACCATCCTCACCACTGAAATCCCTCAAGATTTCAGTGGTGAGGAGGGCCAAACAAAGTGGTCCCGGAGCTCACCAAAAATAGCACAAAATGGGGGCCAAACAAGGCCTAAGAGGGGGTAAACGACCCCAAACACAAAAGTGGTCTTAATGAAGTATCTTAAACACAAAAAAACAGAACTTTTTTATGTTATACACAAAGCTCAAATCAGCAAGCAAGACAGGCTAAAAGTGTGTTCGAAGGTATGGAAAGTGGGTAAAAATGCAAAAAGTCAACTGAAAGTCAACACTGAGGGGTGAAAAATGGGAGAAAAGGTCGAAGTGCGGAAGAAGGCACAGAAACCAAGGCTAACTCGGGGGAAACAAACCCCAAGTGGTGGAAATCGAGAATGTTGCACCAAAATCACGTTTTGTTCGGTTCAAAGTGTTTAGAACGAAGAGGGTTTTGCGAATCGAACGTTGTGGGAGGCTTGAAAACGGGAGAAAAGCACGGATCAAAGGAAGGAAAATGACCTAGAGAAGGAGGAGAGGGAATTTCGGCTAAGGAGAAGTGAGGAAATAGGGTTTGAAGCCCTATACTTAAAGACCCGAAGCAAATGGACAAAAGTGCCCCGAATTTGCCACTTTTGGCCGATCGGCCAAATTGTTGGCCGATCGGCTAAATATTTGGCCGATAAGCTCATTTGATGGCCGATGGATGGCCGATGGATCCCCCTTGTGGCCGATGGACCTTTAATGCCCTTGTTTGGGTCAATTCTGTTGATTGGTACTCTCATCTTTCAAGAAAGTGCCAGAAAATACACTTATGAAGCTTAAGCAGCCTTTGTGGTGGCCTCGAACTGTGTCTTCCGTGTGCGGCACTCGATACGCACGAGGTGTATCCTTTTTTTCGTATCCTTTTGTATATTGCAAGATTTGAGAATTGCTCGAGAATTGCTGTTGAATATCTTGCCTTACGAGTGTTTTGTCATATTTGTAAGACGCGCGTTTGTTATATGTCTTTTTGCTCTTGCATTGAGCATGCCTTATCTCGTTTTAAAGTTGTATCTCAACATTGTGATTAGCATTCCTTTACTATGCTTACGTTGAATATGCACATCTCACTCGCATTGTTATGCACACACTATATGCGTTGTCGCGCATGCTTTTCCTTGCATTGTTATTCACACATTGCTTGCGTTGTCGCGCATGCTTTTCTTTGCATTGTTATGCACATTGCTTGTGTTGTCGCGATGCTTTACCTTTGTAGCCAAAAGGAGACAGCAGCCTCTTGATCCAAAAAAACAGTCCCTTAGCCTTTGAAAATGGCCTCCAAGCTCCTTAGGTTGATGATGGAGGTGTTGTGCTAGGAGGTGTAGTTCAAATGGCCAAGAACTAGACCCTTTTACACCCTCTAACCCACACAAATGTAGAGAGAGAAGGAGATATAGAGAGAGAGTGATATGTCTATGATATATATCAGATTTTCTAACCCCCCAAATGGAAGGAGAGGCTCTCCTTTTATAGAGAAACAAGCTTCTTGGAGAAGCTAAAGAGGTTCTAGCTTCTCTTGGAAGCTAGAAAGGTGCAAGCTTCTTGGAGAAACTAAAAAGGTTCAAGCTTCTCCAAGAAGCTAAAAAAAGGTTCAAGCTTCTCCAAGAAGCTAAAAAAAAAAAGGTCAAGCTTCTTGGAGAAGCTAAAAAGGGTCAAAAGGTTCAAGCTTCATGGAGAAGCTAAAACAGGGGTCCTGACCAGAAAAAGTGGCCGACCGTCCGCAAAAGGTGCCGACCGGCCACCAAAGGTGCCGACCGACCACCAATAGTGCCGACCGGCCATCACCAATGGCCGGTGGGAGAAAACAGGGCCGGTGGCCTCAAGCCAGGGCCGGTGAGGTGTGGGGATGTCCAATCAAGCCATTCCCTGCCCTCAGAAGCAAAAACAGAAATCGAAAGGTCTTAAGGCAAGGCACGCGGCCGAAACCTCCGAGAACTCAAGACGAACACGAACATGGATGATCACCAAGTGTTCAAATGGTGACGTCCAAGTCTTGAGGTCGGTCAAAAATGGCGTGTCTACAGTGGCGACGACGAAAGAAGCAGCGGCAGAGATAAGAGAGAGAGAGAAGGGAGAGAAGAGGAGAGAGCAATAGCGGCAGAGATGAGAGAGAGAGAGAGAGAGAGAGAGAGAGAGGAGAATAGGAGAGAGAATGAGAAAATAGGTGTTCGGGTGGGACTCATTTTGGGTGGATGAGATATATTGGGTGGGTGAGGGACCTTAGACACCATAAAATAATATTGTGGATCTCTTTCATTATTAAAAATAGGAGAGGGACCTTAAACTAATTTTTCCAAAAATATAAGCTGTGAGGGTATTATAATCATTTTACATCTACAATTAATGGTATTATAATCATTTTATAATCATATGGCTATTTTTAAAATATAAGGGAGTAAAGTGCAATCATGTCATACCACAGGAAGGTAAGATGAATTTTACCTATTAAATTATTTACAACCTTTTAATAATTATTTGAATTTAGAATATTAATAAAATTCAATTGTAAAATAAATATGGTTATTTAACAAATGTTTTAATTTAAACTCTAAAAAAATATGCATCTATATATACATATTCTTTTCTTTTATTATTTATTATTTTTCTAATTTATTTTATAACTAAATAATATAAAAATTAATATTAATATCATATAAATGGAGCAGGGCGGGGCAAATTAAAGCTCATTGTCAACTCAAAAATAGGTTTAAAATTTTTGTCCAACTTGGTCCTAGGAGGTAAATATTTTTCTTAAATCCTAAAAATATTATACTGGACTAGTGTTACGTACTGACTCATTAGAGATGTACGTTCTACACCAAGCACCTTGAAAGCACATTAATTTGTGAGCGGCAAGACAAGTAGGGAAGATCCCTATCGCATCATCTAGGTTGGTCCTTCGGCATAATGTACTGGAGTACACACTACCACTCGTGGAGCTAGTTTCTCGGGAGGATAACAAATGTCTAGTCCGTAACAAGTGGTATCAGAGCCAGCCTAGGGGCATTGTGATGGGGACGGTACGTGTAACGTCCTAAAATTTTTATAATAAACCAATCGTAATGATAATTAAATAATAACATAAAACAGAGTATGAGATTGTCATGACCTGAACCTGTCCTTTGGATTAAGGTCATAACCGGCCAGTAATCAAGAGATTACCTACAGCCTCAAACTTGATCAAACATATTTTCAATAGAATAAAGGGCCAAAACAGAAGCAGACTTAAAAATTTTGTTCAATGAACTATGCTTACATGGTAAAGCAAAACACTCAATTAACAATCCGTAATAACTCACACATGTAGACAGAAATAACATCATATATGTCCAGGAACTTTCAAACATGTAGTCAGCCAAACAAAAAACTTATGTACGTGATGATCCACATATCCACCAAGGTAACAAAATAGTGAACAAAAGAACAAAAGAAAACAAGGTCTCATGCGTGAGACGTTTGGGCTGACTCCACGGCTTAACTTCCTCTCATATCTTTCACTGAGGCTGGGTTTGGACATCTCTTTGCTCACTTACACACATGTAAATGAAAGTAAGCGATAGCCCAGTGAATAATATTAAAATAAAGGAGTTACATAAATGAAACTTGTAGCAAACATATCAAACGGCCATAAGCCCAATTATGTTTCCATCTAATACGTCAAACGGCCTCGAGCCCAATTCGTTCGTGTCAAATGGCCTTCGGCCCAATTATTCATGTCAAATGGCCTTTGGCCCAATTATAATATTCAAACGACTTTTGGCCCAATCATAATATTCAAACAGCCTTTGGTCCAATCATTTATGTCAAACGGCCTTTGGCCCATAATAATCAAACGGCCTTAGGCCCGATTAATTTCCATACTTGTATCCATGTATGTCTCGTACCCTTGATCATGACCATATTTGTATTCAATTAGTCTTATGCAAAAGACTGTCATTGGAAATATTCATCCATAATTCAACATACAAATCCATAAGGCTCATACAGAAGTAACGTTTGTAAAATAACGTACTTGAACATATCTTTATTAAGATATTACTCACAGTTATCTGTCGGATGATTTGCCCTTGCGCTTGACCTTACATATATCATAAACATAATGGGTCACAAGCAATTCAATCCGTTCTTAATATATATATTCCTCTTAGGCCTATTTTTTATCCTTTTTGGTCATTTACAATGCTCAATGTATGCCTAAGAGTGCTTAGAAATGAAAGAGAACGGAAAATAAATCACAAAACAACTCTTCAAAATTTCTGAAACAGGGCTCTCCGCTCGAGCGCAGCTTTGGCCGCTCGAGCAGACCCCTTTGGTCTGCAAAAGTACTGGTTGCCTCATTTTTGCACTCGAGCGTGACTTTGAACACTCGAGTTGAGAGTCAAAACATGTGACTGGGTGCTCGAGCGTAACTCCTTACGCTCGAGCGGACATCAATGTCCGCAAAACTTCTGGGAGCAAACATTTTATGCTCGAGCGGTGCATTCCCCGCTCGAGCGGACTCAACGAATTCTGGAATTTCCAGCAAGATGTTTGAGCTTCAAATTTTCATTCAAATTGATGTAACTTGCATGTTATGACCCATAATTCACTTGTACATCTTCTAACATGATACAAATACTAAATTTACAACATTATGAAGCTCAATTCCTATGAATCAATTACATGTATACTCAATTTATACCAAACTTATTTCCAATACATCAAATTTATGCAACCAAAACTCATATCTCTATGAATTGTGCTTGCATGTGAAATATAACTTCCATTCTCAACTTAAGTGATGCAAAAGATAATCAAAGGCATGAATCTTAATCAAAATTCAACATGGATCATATGTTTCATGCTCAAATACACAAATTCATGGCAATCTTTTACATGCATGCTTATGATGACTTCAAATTCATCAAATTCAACTCAATTTATGTTCTTGATTACAATTTATCTTTGAGTTCACATAATTACAACTCAAACTCATGAATTCATGTCTAATTACTCACCTAGAGGTTCAAATCTTCCAAATTCTAGCTAGTTCTTGAGCCTAGCTTCCAAATTCCCAAGCTTTTAGTTCAAAGCTCCAATTTGTACTCCCTCTCTATGTCTACAATCGGCTCACTCTCTCTCTCTAGAGTGGAATCTCTGCCAAGTTGGAAGAAAATGAGCTCAAGGAGTACACTTAAGTGTATACAGGCCTATTTATAGGTTTGCCTAATTAAACTTGATTAAGACTAATTAATTGTACCTAATTCAATCAGTTTAACCTTTATTTTGATCTGAATCAATTTTCAATTAAATTTCACCGTAGGCTCTAAAAATTACGCTAATAACAATGGTGTAGTCAATTTCGGTTTTTGTGGCCGATAAGGCCTTCAATTTTCAGTTTACAACAGTAAGTTAAACAGATCTTCCTACAGTGAACAGATATAAGGCTAAAACCACATATAATTATGCAATTAACACCCAAATTCAAATTAATCACATAATCACAACATAATCATGATTTATTAACTTAATACAAGACAAGGTTATCACAGATATCCCTCTATTTCATAAAACTCAGTTGTACAAAAAAAGTGGCACATGCGAATATACATTCATAAGTCCTAACCATGAATCTATAGCATGTGACATCAACAAAATAAGAAGTAGAAGTTAAACAGATAACGGAAATTGTCATGATCCGAACCCGCCCCTATGGATTAAGGTCATAACCGGCCAGTAATCATGAGATTACTTACGGCCTCAAACCTGATATCGATTTAGGATTAATAACATGGGGCCAGATGCGGAAGCAAACTTAAAAATTTTGTCCAATGAGCTATGCTTGCATGGCATATCAAAACGTTTCACATATACTTAATAATAACTCATACCACATAATAGTAGTTAACATCTTGTATACCCAGGATCATTTAAACACATAGTCAGCTAAACCAAAAGCTTTATACCCATAAACAGTCTATCATGACCAATAAAAATAGCAAAAGAAATACAAAAGATCATAAACAAAGCCTCTTGCGTGAGGCACCTAGGCTGACTTCACAAAACTCGGGTTCCTTTCTTAAATTCCACAAAGGCTGGGGTTGAACATCCCTTTGCTCACCTACATACATATAAATAAGAGTGAGCTAACGCCCAGTGAATAATATCAAAATAAAGAGGTTAATTGTAACGCCCTCAAAAAAATACATAAAACCCATCATTCATGACATGCAACAATATAAGAGAAATAAACATCTTTCTATTTATCAGAGTAGTTCTTACAAAAGTATTACATGTTGACAACAAAAATAAAGGCCCTATGGGCTTACAACTTTCCAAGCCAACACTTGGTTATAAGAAATGAGTACTAACTCATAAACATATTAAGCCATAGGCTTGAATTTACATGTAATACATCAAAGGAAAGCAAAACAATCAAAAAGTCTGTCTGCCTCTAGCCTCCCAAGCTATGTCCTTGGAGGTGGCATAATACCTATACCTGAAAATGATGTCCCATATAGGGTGAGCCACAGCCCATAAGAAATATACTAAACCAACTATAAACAATGACTAAAATAACAGCATTCGATAGAGGGTCCACACTTATATTCCCACTTATAACACATTATAGTTTCATGACATTCAAGTCCATGTTACATTTCATTTCCCACTTCTTTTTCAACTGTGAGTTTGAAAACATGGCTTAGAACCTAACCAAATAACTTAATGAGATTATGACTCATCTTTAAAACTCTTTTGAAATTCATAATGGATACACATTTTGGTGCTGCATCAATATAACATAAAAATACTTCTATACTTCACAATTGATAACGATATATATTTTAGTGCTATATCAAATCAATTCAAACACTTCCATAAACCACACTTGATACACATTGTAGTGCTGTATCAATGTCAAACAAAATCCGGTTTAGAGGTCCATCCCCTATCTTCCCCTAAACCGTGGAGTACATCCCCTATCTCCTCCCACACACACAATGTATATAAACGTAGATCATATACATAATCAATCAATACATAAGGTTAATGAAGTATCTTAAACACAAAAGTGGTAGCATACTCGATCGATTAGTTTTAGTTTACCTAATCATCATGCATTGTCTACAACAATCAAGACTATCATCCACCGATAGCCCAAAGCAGTTATTTCTAAACAGAAAATAAATGCACCAAATGGATAAAATATCAACATTTCAACTAAGTGAGTGATAAATGATCCAACTACACCCTTTAATCCCATACATTCCCAATTTCAGCATTCTCAATTCAATTTCTCGTTTCTCAAAATTAATTTTTTTTACAAATTAATTTATCAATGTAATTAGGGCATTTCCCATAATTAACAAAATAACCCTAAGGTTCCACTTCTATCAATAACCCAACATTTACCTCATTTCTCCATGCTAAACATGCATATAGGTTTATATAAGTAAAACCCCTTCTTTTGTAAAATTACATAAAGGCCGAAACTTTCTCAAAATTACCCAATAACCCCCCAACATATCAAAATGCTAAAATTCAAAGACAAAGCTCATAAGGAGGAGTAGGATATCCCTAACTCGAAGTTTGAGCTCAAACGGGAGATGAAGATAAAAAAAACCAACGTGCTCCAAATCCCAAGTTTTTCAGATTAAAATGAAGCCCTCAACCCACTCTATCTTTTTAACAAAGGACTAAGGGTAGAAACTCACTCTAGATAGATCAAACCTTAGAGAGAAGACAAGTATAGAGAGAGAGAGAGTCGGATCTAGGGTTTGCAAAATGAAAGAAGATGAAAAAGTGATGTTTTCCCCACTGCTGCCTGCTGATATACAACAGGCTCGCTCGAGCGAAGAGTTGGTCGCTCGAGCGACCAGACACAGGAAACCTAACTCGCTCGAGCAAAGGACGTCTCGCTCGAGCCAACAATTCAAACCCTCAGGTCTGTAGCCAGACGCACGCTCGAGCAACAGAACGCTCACTCGAGCGAAGAATAACCAGCTCGCTCGAGCGAAGGAAAAGCTCGCTCAAGCCAAGAAATGCAACTCTCAGGTCCAGAACCAAACACAGTTTCACGCTCGAGCGAAGAAACTCTGGCTCGAGCCACCCGACACAAAACTCAACTCTCGCTCGAGCGAAGAAACCCTGGCTCGAGCGAAGGACCAAAAGCAAAGAGCTCGCTCGAGCGACAAACTTCTTGCTTGAGCGAAGGACCAAAATTTTGGGCAGCAACCATTTGCTCCCAAACACAACCAACCTGTAACAAACCTGCCCAACACATCCTATAACTCAAATACAAAGTACGAAAGGATGTAAACAAGATATAAACAACTGCTAATATCCACGGAACCAAGTCCGGATCACTGTACAACAAGGGGTAAAACCCGGGATCGCTATATTAATGAATGAGATTCGTTCATAAACGAGTCATACTCATAATGTAAACATTTGAACCACCATTCTCATTCACATCAGATTTACCAATCTTAACAAAGCAAGATGACCTCGGGTCTAACACATCATATTCGTATGCAAAACGACCTCAGGTCTAAATCTTATATAAAACAAGACAACCGACCTTGGGTCCATCTATACAGAACGACCTTGGGTCCAACCAACTCTTTATTCAAAACGACCTTTGGTCCAATTCAAACATATCAAACGGCCTCGGGCCCAATTCAAACATGTCAGGCGTATCAAACGGCCTCGGGCCCATTCTCTCTATATTCATATCTATGCGTATTTCATATTCATGATCATGATCCCTTTTCATTCAAACGGCCTTTGGCCCAATCATTCATATCCGATGGCCTTTGGCCCAATCATTCATATCCAACGGCCTTTGGCCCAATCATTCATGTCCAACGGCCTTTGGCCCAATCGTTCATGTTAGACGGTCTTTGGCCCAATTTAGATATATCAAACGTATTAACGATCTTATACGAAATTAGGCATATAGAATACTCATTCATATTTCAAATCAACAAATCCATGAAGCTTATACAGAAGTAGCATTCGGAAAGTAACATACTTCAAAATATCTTTACTAAGATATTACTCACAGTGTTCTGCTGGTGAATTCGTCTTTATGCTCGACCATACATAATACATAACACATATCGGGTCACAAACGATTCAATCCATTCTTAATTCATACATTCCTCTTAGGCCTCTTTCTTATCTTCTTGATTCATTTACAATGCGCAATATATGCCTAAGAGTGCTTAGAAATGAAAAGAACGGAAAACGAT